>CM056059.1:265336336-265725479 GCA_029574335.1 Rana kukunoris | reverse complement strand
GTGGGATCTTAATTGGTAGGGCCTGAATGAAATATAGAATTTTTGGGAGCACATTGATCTTTAATATATTTGTCCGCCCAAACCATGTAAAGGTTCCTTTGTCCCATCTCTCTAGATCTAAATGTATTCTCCTAGCCAGCGTTGCATAGTTAAATTCAAATAATTTGTTTAGGTTTCTGGTTATCTTTGTTCCTAAATAGTTTATATGGGAGTCTGTCCACCTAAAGTCAAAATGTGTTGTCATTTGCTCCAAGGTTTCCGCCTTAACTCCTATTCCTAAGGCTTCTGTTTTGCCATAATTGACTTTGAAGTTGGACAGTCTCCCATATTCACTTATTTCTACCAGAAGTGGTGGTAGGGAGATAACAGGGGCAGTTACAAAAAAAATTAGATTGTCCGCAAATGCCGCTACTTTCTGTTCCTCACCAATCACTACTACCCCCTAATATTCGGGTTTGCTCTTATTTTCTGTAAGAAGGGCTCCATAACTAAGACAAAATTATCGGTGATTGTGGGCAGCCTTGTCTTGTCCCGTTTCGAATGACAAATGAGTCTGAAAGCTTCCCCTCTACTTTGACTTTTGCACTTGGATGTGAATATAAATTCATGAACCAGCTCAACATCTTTTCACCCAAACCTATATGTTTTAGGGTTGCCTTTAAGAACTGCCATTCACTCGATCAAACGCTTTTTCTGCGTCACTTGCTACTAGTATCATTGGCTTCTTTTGTTTTTGTGCTAAATATATCACGTTTACTACTCTCTCTGGGTGTTTTCTCTCCCCTCTCTACCTTGTATAAATCCCACTTGATCTGGGTGTATCAAGTCGGGGATATATTCTATTAGCCTTGTTGCAAGGATCTTAGTAAATATTTTTAGGTCCACGTTCAACAGTGAAATAGGATGGTAGCTGGCACATTGCGAGGGGTCTTTCCCTTCTTTTGGAATGACTATTATGTGTGCCAGCAGCGTTTCATTTGGTATTTTATTTCCTTCCCGCAATGAATTAAAGGCTGTTATAAATCTTTGTGCTAATTTTTCGGCAAACATCCTGTAATATGTGAGGGTAAACCCATCCGGACCTGGCGCTTTACCCAGTTTTAATAATTTTAGAGCTTCCATAAACTCCCCTATTGTAATAGGCTCATCCAATTTCCTCGCTATGTCCTCTGGTATTGTTGGCATCTGAGTATCTTTATTATATTCCCTGGCTTTTTCTAGTTTCTCCTGTTCTTTCTCCACGGATGGTTTATCCTCCAACTGGTAAAGCTTCTCATAGTATTTCTTGAAACACTTCGTAATCTCTTGCTATTGACCAATTCGTCATTGGGGGTCTTAATTTGTACAATGTGATTCCCTATCTGTACTTCTTTCAAAGCGTTTGCTAGTGTTCTGCCTGGTTTGTTCCCAAACTCATAAAATGTTCGCCTCCCACTTGTTAATTTCGCTTTGGCTTTGTCCAACAGCAGGAGATTCAATTGTTCTCAAGCCACATTTAATTCTTGTTCTATTAATTGAGCCTGGGTTTTTTTATGTACAGTTTCTAACACCCCGATACGCTTAAACAGTCTGTTTGTTTAGCTTCTTTTTTCTATGTGCTCCCATTGCAATGAGATTACCTCTTATTTACGCATTTATGCGTTTCCCACAGGCAAAAAGGAGATATTCTGTCTGTGTCATTGGTCGCAAAAAAAAGTTCTAATTCTTCCCGTATTCTCCCTTCATAATTACTGTCTTTCAATAGGGTCTCATTTATTTTCCAATGCCATTCTTTCTTTTCTTCCGCCCCCCATTGTATTGTACAATCTGTTGGAGCATGGTCTGAGAGTGTAAATGATCCAATAATGGCATCTATTAGGGATGTGGCAAAATTTTGCGTGATAAAAACATAGAGCCAGATTCAGGTAGATGAGAGCATCTTTGCTCTGGAGTAACGCTTCTCATTTACGTTACTCTGCCAAAATTTTAGGAGCAAGTGCTGTTATTCATGAAGCACTTGCTCCTAAAGTTGCGGCAGCGCATCGCAAATGAGCCGGCGGAATTCAAATTGGGCGGGTACGGGGCGTGTATTATTTAAACTATGCGCGATCCCGCGGCGAACGTACTGCGCATGCGTCGAGTGTCAATGCATCCCAGTGCGCATGCTCCAAATTCTGTCAGTGAACGTCAATGACGTCACATCCCCATTCATGAATTTTTTACGCAAGCGACGCGATTTGTTTTTTTTCCGACGCGTTGACGACGCCTATACTTAACATAGGATACTCCACTAGGGGGCTGCTTTATCTTTACGTCACGTATCGCTTCCGGAAACGTCGTAAAGTCACTGCGTCGCGCCCGAAAAAGATCGTGAATTTCCGACTCCCGCTGATTAACATATTTTTTCAGCGTTAATCAGCGGGACCGCCCCCGCGCCATTTTTAAGTTGAAGTAACGATGCGATGGCGAAATTCAATTGCGCCGATCGCATCGGAACTCCAACCCGGCGTTTCTTGTTTTCTGGTTACGGAAAACAAAAACGCCGGCTTAAAGTGACAGTTAGGCTGGCGGATCAATGGATACTCCAGCCTAACTCTACCTGAATCTGGCCCATAGTCTATTCTAGTGTATGTCCCATGTCTAGCCGCACAAAACGTGTAATCCCTTTCCTGTGCATGGGCCAGCCTCCAGCTGTCGATCAATTGTAATTCTTGCAAGAGTTTTTTGGCTTTCCTTAATTTAATGTGTGACATATGTGAAATACCTTTCGACGTGTCTTTCAAAGGGTCAGGGGCTAGGTTCAGATCGCCCCCTATCACCAATGTTCCCTCCCTGTGTTGCTGGACCACTTGTAAACATTTTTCTAAATAATTTTATGATCTACATTTGGTAAATACATATTTACCAGCGTGTTTTTTTTTTTAATTTAAAGTTCCTTTTACTATTAACAAACGGCCCACTTAATCTTTAAAAAACGCAGATTCCTTCCACACCATTTGCTTAGATATCAAAATAGATACCCCACTTGATTTCGAATTCTGTGATGTACTATGGTATACTATCGGGAATCTTCGGTTTTTTAAATTCGGGGTTTTTCCGCCCTTAAAATGTGTTTCTTGTATAAAGGCGACATGTGCTTTTAATCTATATATTTCCGATAGCAATCGTACTCTTTTCTCCGGGGTGTTAAACCCCTTAACATTATAGGAAGTAAACGTTATGTTCGTCATTCTTTAACTGAAGGGGGGGCAGTGAGGGATATCCGTCAGAGAAGAGAAACAAAAAAACCCTGCATGAGGATTATATCCCCACGTCCACAGTCGCCCGGTGTCGCTACTGAGACAGAGTCTCTACAGAACAACTTAAGTTTGTTGAATACATACGCAGTGGCTAATCTGCTGACCCAGTTGGCTGTCCTTAGTTTATCTGCTTCCACCTCTGGGAAGCCACTCATGTTACTGTCAGACCAATATCTAGATCGCCTTACTTGTTGACTGTCTTTTGTTTGAGACTGTCCCTTGTCATCCAACGGCCTTTGTATCTTACACCCTCTGGCCGTAAGTTCTAGAAAACCCTAACCTAACATGCTGGGAGATACCTCTGACAGAAGTTGACTAGTTTTGCATTCCTTCATGCCAGTGAAGATAGGCCTTTCCCATTTTGCTGAGACTTTTCAGCATAGTTGAGGCTCCCTTTGTTGTGTTTTGAAAAGACTTCAGTCTGCGCTTTTGGACACCTTGTCCTTAATTGGCATGAATACCCAACGATTAAAAACTTGTGATGATTGGTATGCTGAAAAATTAGCTTAGCTACCTCCCCAAGAGGGGACTCTCTTCTCCTCTGTGGAGTCATCATTTCTCGAGCGGGAAGTAAGTCTTTCTTTACTACCAAACCAGTTAAATACAGTTGTCAACCTTACTTGGGCCCCCTCGGACCACATGGGTTATTACAGGCTACTTTATCGCTCTTGCGACCGTGGGATGCAACCAATGGGAAAGAGCATTTGTTCAATTGAGATACTTTCGTTGCTCTCTCAGAGTTTAACTTTATTTTTGTTCATTAACTTTTTCCAGATTCAGAATTACCTCCCAGTAGGTGATTATTGTGATCACAACAAGAACCTGGGGAATGCCCAGGGAATAACCAAGCCTACTTACCGACCAGCTAGCAGAACAACCAATTAACCAACAATGGCTGCAAAGGTGTTGGTGCACTGCTGGACCAATATAAACACCACAGGTGAAACAAAACGTATCCACCGCCCCCATCTATGGCTGGCAATCACAGTAAGTAGCAATGGAAGGCTAAAGCAGATAACAACAAGAACCTGGGGAATGCCCAGGGAATAACCAAGCCTACTTACCGACCAGCTAGCAGAACAACCAATTAACCTGTCTAACAATGTGCGTTAAAAACAGGGGTTTTGTCTGCACGCATTTGCAAACGCATGCGTGAGCCACAGAGCCGCGCCAAGGCACCCCATAATTCTGTGGTCCTAACACTAACAGTGAGTGTCCTCACAATGGAGGCACATGCATTTTAATGGATAGATAGGGGCAGGTGGACTGAAGGGGAGCCACCCCTCCTTAAAGGTACAGAAGCACACCAAGCACCTAGCATATAGCACAATGGCTGCAAAGGTGTTGGTGCGCTGCTGGACCAATATAAACACCACAGGTGAAACAAAACGTATCCACCGCCCCCATCTATGGCTGGCAATCACAGTAAGTAGCAATGGAAGGCTAAAGCAGATAACAACAAGAACCTGGGGAATGCCCAGGGAATAACCAAGCCTACTTACCGACCAGCTAGCAGAACAACCAATTAACCTGTCTAACAATGTGCGTTAAAAACAGGGGTTTTGTCCGCACGCATTTGCAAACGCATGCGTGAGCCTCAGAGCCGCGCCAAGGCACCCCATAATTCTGTGGTCCTAACACTAACAGTGAGTGTCCTCACAATGGAGGCACATGCATTTTAATGGATAGATAGGGGCAGGTGGACTGAAGGGGAGCCACCCCTCCTTAAAGGTACAGAAGCACACCAAGCACCCAGCATATAGCACAATTGGCTGCAAAGGTGTTGGTGCACTGCTGGACCAATATAAACACCACAGGTGAAACAAAACGTATCCACCGCCCCCATCTATGGCTGGCAATCACAGTAAGTAGCAATGGAAGGCTAAAGCAGATAACAACAAGAACCTGGGGAATGCCCAGGGAATAACCAAGCCTACTTACCGACCAGCTAGCAGAACAACCAATTAACCTGTCTAACAATGTGCGTTAAAAACAGGGGTTTTGTCCGCACGCATTTGTGATCAGCCTTGTTGGTCTCTCGATAATGGCTCCTCCCGACTTCATTAGAGTCTGTACTGGGACCTTTCCCAGAACCTGGAAGCCATTGTGCCACAACTCTTCTGAAGGATCAGTACGACTCTGGATACAAAGCGCCTTGAGGCAATTCGGTTCGCATTTGTCAGCGCTATACAAGTCACTCACTCTGTTGTTCAAACAAGACTTACCAGAAGTCCTTGTGCCCGCAAGTCGGCCCTTACTGGACCCAATATCCCAGGAAATGCCTGGAGATTGTGGCAAGGTCACTGTCTGCAAGTTTAACTCGTAGTGCACTCTGATGGCCAAGTGAAGCTACTTGCTGAAACATGGGTATTTCGAAGTGTGTATACCTTATACACACACACACACACACACACACTTCCTTGTGAACGGCTACAACATACAGGGTATACAAAGGTAAATACCCCCTATCATCACACACTTAGGTTTGACTTACTGGACTAGGTTTCCAGTATTGCGACATAAAATTGTGCGGTTTACTGTGATTCCTATGCATCTAGAATCAATGCCTGTGTATTCTTGATGTCCGCGGCCTCCACTTAGACCATCGTGGGATCAAACGTAGTGTAGGGACTACCTGAAGTCGCAGCGACTTGGGGGGGGGGGGGGTCGCACTGCTATGAACAATATTCCTTAAAAATCCTGGAAGTATGATTTGTGGAGGTCAGGCTTTACTGACGGCTGGAGAGCTTAATTGCAACGATGGCCTACGCCATTCTTTTTGGTTCTCTTGTTAATCAAGTTTTACTTTGACCAACGCCATGTAATCATAACCCTCGTGCTCTGATGCATCATGGAGGGAATGCAATGAATTGGTAGAGGAATGAAAACAATTCCATTGGCTTCCTTAACCACTTAAGGACCCCCGCACGCACATATACAGCCACAACATGGCTCGTACAGGCACAAGGGCGTAAATTTACGTCCCCGCCTTCGTGCGGTTCGGGGTCCCATCGGGACCCCCTCTGCGGCTTGCGGGGGTCCCCCTGGCTCCGAGAGCGATCCGGGACGAGCGGGCGGATGTCAGTGTTTACCCGCCCCCCGCGATCGCTCCCAGCCAATGCGCGCGCTCCCCCTTTGTGTCACTTCCTCCTCCTGTGTAAACACAGGAAGGGGGAAGTGATGTAATCTCCCATCGCAGCGGTATTTCCAACCGCTGCGATGGGAGAAACACCTCACAGTAAGTCCTGCACCAACACTACACTGACATACACACACATAGGCATACTTAACCCCTTGCGATCTGCCCCCCCACCCCCCCTGTCACAGTGTCACTGAATGCAGTGATCTAATCACTGCATTTAGTGTCAGTGTGACAGGCAGTGTAAAATCAGTTAGTGTTAGGTTCAGGATAGCCCCCCCTAATAAAGTTTTAACCCCCTGATCACCGCCCTAGTTAACCCTTTCACTCCCTATTGCCAGCGTCACTAAGCGATCATTTTTCTGATCGCTGTATTAGTGTCGCTGTTCCCGCTAGGTAGCTATTTTTTTTATCGCGATTTTTTTTTTTACTAAAGACATGTGGCTAAATACATTTTGGCCTAAATGTTTGACTAAAATTTAGTTTATTTGATTTTTTTTTAACAAAAAGTAAAAAATTGTGTTTTTTTTTCCAAAATGTCGCTCTATTTTTGTATATAGCGCAAAAAATAAAAATCGCAGAGGTGATCAAATACCACCAAAAGAAAGCTCTATTTGTGGGAAGAAAAGGACGCAAATTTTGTTTGGGAGCCACGTCGAACGACCGCGCAATTGTCTGTTAAAGCGACGCAGTGCCCAATCGCAAAAACACCTTGGGTCATTTACCAGCGTATTGGTCCGGGTCTTAAGTGGTTAATGCACAGGACTCGCGGATCCTAAGCTCAAATTTACATCCAACTGTCAGCTGACCCTATAGGGCGACTTGGTTTTAGGTAGGGTTGTCCCGATACCGATACCAGTATTGGTATCGGGACCGATACCGAGTATTTGCGGGAGTACTTGTACCCCCACAAATACCCCCGATACCTAAATAAATATACTCCCCCCCCCCCCGCCGCTGCTGCATCGAAAGCTGCCGCATCGCGCCACCGCATCGAAAGCCGCCGCATGGGTTAAACGGCGTGCGGGAACATCACAGCTTCCATTTGAATAGCTGTAGTGTTCCTGCTGCGTGTAGACACTCCCCCTTGCTCGGGATTGGATGGGTGATCGTGATCTGTCCAATCCCGAGCAAGGGGTAGTGTCTATACGCGCGGGCAAAACAGCTATTCAAATGAATGCTGTGATCTCGTGCGGCGGCTTTGTATGGGGGGGCATGGCTGGAGGGACATGGCTGGAGGGACATGGCTAGAGGGACATGGCTGCATATGTGGGGGACATGGCTGGAGGGACATGGCTACATATGTGGGGGACATGACTGGAGGGACATGGCTGCATATGTGGGGGACATGGCTGGAGGGACATGGCTGCATATGTGAGGGACATGGCTGCATATGTGGGGGACATGGCTGGAGGGACATGGCTACATATGTGGGGGACATGGCTGGAGGGACATGGCTACATATGTGGGGGACATGGCTGGAGGGACATGGCTGCATATGTGGGGGACATGGCTGGAGGGACATGGCTGCATATGTAGCAAGGGGGAGTGTCTATACGCGCGGGCAAAACAGCTATTCAAATGAATGCTGTGATCTCGTGCGGTGGCTTTGTATGGGGGGGCATGGCTGGAGGGACATGGCTGGAGGGACATGGCTAGAGGGACATGGCTGCATATTTCGGGGACATGGCTGGAGGGACATGGCTACATATGTGGGGGACATGGCTGCATATGTGGGGGACATGGCTGGAGGGACATGGCTGCATATGTAGCAAGGGGGAGTGTCTATACGAGCGGGCAAAACAGCTATTCAAATGAATGCTGTGATCTCGTGCGGTGGCTTTGTATGGGGGGGCATGGCTGGAGGGACATGGCTAGAGGGACATGGCTGCATATGTGGGGGACATGGCTGGAGGGACATGGCTACATATGTGGGGGACATGGCTGGAGGGACATGGCTGCATATGTGGGGGACATGGCTGGAGGGACATGGCTGCATATGTAGCAAGGGGAAGTGTCTATACGCGCGGGCAAAACAGCTATTCAAATGAATGCTGTGATCTCGTGCGGCGGCTTTGTATGGGGGGGCATGGCTGGAGGGACATGGCTGGAGGGACATGGCTAGAGGGACATGGCTGCATATGTGGGGGACATGGCTGGAGGGACATGGCTACATATGTGGGGGACATGGCTGGAGGGACATGGCTGCATATGTGGGGGACATGGCTGGAGGGACATGGCTGCATATGTGAGGGACATGGCTGCATATGTGGGGGACATGGCTGGAGGGACATGGCTACATATGTGGGGGACATGGCTGGAGGGACATGGCTACATATGTGGGGGACATGGCTGGAGGGACATGGCTGCATATGTGGGGGACATGGCTGGAGGGACATGGCTGCATATGTAGGGGACATGGCTGCATATGTGGGGGACATGGCTGGAGGGACATGGCTGCATATGTGGGGGACATGGCTGGAGGAACATGGCTGCATATGTGGGAGACATGGCTGGAGGGACATGGCTGCATATGTGGGGGGACATGGCTACATATGTGGGGGACATGGCTGCATTTGGGGACACATTTTAAAAAAGTACAGATATTCGGTATCGGTGACTACTTGAAAAAAAGTATCGGTACTTGTACTCCCGTCCTAAAAAAGTGGTATCGGGACAACCCTAGTTTTAGGCAAATATAGATTGATTCTTTATTCTCCGCCATAGTTCTCCCACGTTTAACTTGTCTGTCTTTTGGCTATCCTCTGGTCATTGGTGATTAACGTAAGGACTTAATCTTCCTTTTATATCGCCAGATCCGACTTGAACAGTCACCACTCTGACTTAAAGCGGCATGTGTTTACTTGTGGGAGGGGCCATAAGGGTTAACTGGCCACAATGATTTCTGGAGAAACAGCATACAGTCTTATATCCGCAGTGACTGAACTGCATCATTGGCTATTCCCTTTCAATCTAGGATCTGCCATAGAGAGCTTATCACTGACCAGAGCTCTGCTTTCATCCTGCCCCATCGCAGGTCACAACAACACTACTTAACAGTAGTATGAACCTTGTTCATCTCCAGATCTATTTGCTGTCCCAGGGTCTCTGCAAGGATATTGTTTCTTCTGTTGGAAGAATGGCATCCTTGGTTAATCTGCTGAAGCCCGTTTGGCCGGCTGCTCTTGAGGCAGAGGTACCCTTTAGCTGACTTTGCTTGAATAGCTTAGTACCTGAGTTCCACACAATCAGTTTGGACGGGGTTAAAGTCGCCGTCTTTTGCTTCTGATATGCCAACTTGTCAGAGCGATTTTCCAGAAGCAAGCTCGTAGGTAGAGGTTGCCTTTAAACAAGCATGGTTGTTTGATTAGGCTTGGTATGGAACCATTAGTGACTGTAGGCCTTCTCAGATCTCTGCCCATTTGTCACTGTCTTTGGCCTGCAACCTTGTTTTGCATTCTGGCCGACACACCAGTTACACCCGACCACTATGATTCCTGTAGCGATTTCTGGCAGTTAGCTACATAGTGGTGTTTTTCTTTTCTTTTCTTTTTTTTTCAGGGCTGAAGAGGATCTGTCTCTTGTCGCAGAAGCAGGTAGACTGGTGTTGGTGTTGAGGGCTTGAGATTTACACTCATTATGCCCATAATGTGCACTCTTTTAGGATATAGCATATACTTACAGTACCTGCCCTCACCTTCATTTAAAGTTGCTGGTCTCTAGGAAGGCTGATTGCTACTGGTTCACAGATGAGCTGAAAGCCTGGAGCCATGCCTGGGGTTATTTTCATAACTAGTTACCACTACAAACCCCATATCTTTCTGTGGGGTACCCCAAATAACACAAGCAATTACCTATTGCTAACAAGTACTAAGGAGTGTGACTAAACAGATCCTGATATTTTAGCACCAAGGTCAACATGTAAATGCATAGAAATAAACACATCACAGCCTTACCTAATGTGGAGTTTAAGCAGAGGTTCACCCTAAATATAGTCTTTCCCATGTGATCCAGCATACTGGCGTCACCGCCAGTATGCTGTTTTTTTTTTTTTTTAAATCCCCCACTTACTGTGTAATCTTTATTTTTTATTTCTTTCCCCCGCGGTGGATGGCGCCTGTATAGCCCATCACGGCTTCCGAAAATAGCTGATTTTGGACTCGGGTTTTTCCGGTGCAATGCGGCGCCTGTGCACAGACCTAGGAGCTGACTGCGCAGGCGCCGTATTTATCCAAGTCCTATTTCGGCTTTTTTCGGAGGGCGTGACGCGCCATAGCCGTAGGACTCGGAGAATAACGGCGCAGTCAGCTCCTAGGTCTGTGCGCAGGCGCCGCATTGCGCCGGAAATACCCGAGTCCTAATTTTGGTATTTTCGGAAGCCATGACGCGCTATACAGGCACCATCCACCACAGGGGAAAGAAATAAAAAATAAAGATTACACAGTAAGTGGGGGATTTAAAAAAAAAACAGCATACTGGCGCTGACGCCAGTATGCTGGATCACATGAGAAAGACTATATTTAGGGTGAACCTCCTCTTTAATGTAATCACAAGCACGCAGCGCAAATTAATAGTCCTCTGACATTAGCACTAGCAGGTTAAACCTACTTAGACACATGTACCAGCAAGGAGACCAAACTTCAATACACAGTGAGCCCATAATGCAGGCCCAATCCCTGCATTAAAATGAAAGGGCTCTCAGTATCACCTGTTATCAGTTCAAGCTTCAGCAATTCTGCAAACACTTCCTTCAGTCTGTTTAATATTAGTAAACAGAGTGACACTACAGACATCCCGTTACATTCATATGTGTGATATATGCTTTTCAGAAATGCAAATAACCACATACCTGCAGAAAATAAATCAAGACTGTAGAGTAAGGATGAGCTCTGGCGTGTTCGCATGGTACACGTGCAGAGCCCGCCAGGAAGTGTGCACGGCGCTGCGCTAATCACAGCCAGGGAGACATTTCCCGATCTCTCGGGAAATGTCTCCCTGGCTGTGATTAGCGCAGCGCCGTGCACACTTCCTGGCGGGCTCTGCACGTGTACCATGCGAACACGCCAGAGCTCATCCTTACTGTAGAGCCAGGCTTATTCAGTTAAATGGATGGCTTCAGCCCAGCACAGCACCTGCTATCATCATTAGCAGTATTGCAGACACAACCTCAGCCATTCAGTAATGCAAGTTTCACCATATACTTGCATATACTTGCAGCAGTAACTGAAAAGAATTGTGTACACCATGTGGTGCCTTACCACCTGCATGCTTAATGTCCAAAGTCCAATGAATGTCCATCCATGGCGTCATGATAAATGAGCAATCCCTAGAGACCAGATGCCTTCACCCCTATATGCCTTGATCCTGCTGGGATGAGGCCTCCCCCATAAAGGCGTTCAGGTCTGCCTGTACAGCGGGGAGCTTCGTCACAGGAGAGGCTTTGAACCTGTGCAGCTTGGCGGGAAGTGTCCGGCCAGGTGAGGGAAAAAAAAAAATTCCTGCTTTCTTAGCAGTAGCATAACCGCCTGTAGCAGTGAAGGTAAAAACAGAATGTGGTGGTAAGGGAGGAGACCTACTTTATTAATATAACCGGTCCTGATTGGGCAGGGAGGCGGAGCCTTCCCATACATATACATATATGCTGTCATGCTGTGTCAGGAAAGGAAAGGGTAGATGGAGAGAAAGGGGTGGAGATATGGGATAATGGCAAGGGCAAGGGAAGGAAAAGGGTAAATGGGGAAAAAGAAAGGGTGAGGGAGGGGGAGGGATAGGGGGAAGAAAGGAAAAATAAAGAAAAATGGAGAGAAAGGCAAGTAAAAGGAAAGGAGGGGGAAGGGGGGGTGAAATTGGAAAACCCAAGTATTGGAGAGGGGGAAAAAAGGGGGGAAAGAAAAGGAAAACAGAGGAAAAGGGAGATGGGGGGGGGGGGAACAAGGGGATGGGAGGGGACAAAAGTGGAGGAAAAAAATTGAGGGGGGGGAGCCAGGAGAAAACACTTACCGGCCAAGCAGCATCCCAGTATTAAGCCTGTGGAGCGTCACAGAGGAGCTTACACTGTGTGCTTTCTTCATGAACTCTTAAATATGATTCCCCAATCCGCCGTCTATACACGCCGCTCATGTGGGGCGGCGTGTGACGTCACAGGATCAACCCACCCCCCCCCCCCCGGGGAAGATGAGACGACCAGCAACAAGGTGCAGCGTCAGAGTGTCAAAGCAGTGTGATTGGCCAGAGGGCCAGAGCTGCAGAGGCAGAACGGAAGGAAGGAGGGGGGGTGGGAAAGAAAGGGGGGAACGTTCCACTGACTTAAAATTCACAAAAAAAACAAATATTCATAGAAAGGGTATATATAAGAGATCATTTCATTCCAGGGGTGGTGGCATTTAGACTTTCAATCCAGAGGGTTTCTCTCTGTAAGATTGTCCTGTCCCAGTCACCCCCTCTTGGATTTGTGGCAACTACTTCATGTACTAGGAAGCAAACAGCTGATAGGTTGTATCTATGTGTTGTGCTTTCTTAAGGTAATAATTAACCCGCACAGTAAAATTATATTGAATTCTTTGATAACGAAGACGTTTTTAAATACAAGTCAATCTATATGACATAGTCTATATTATGAAACGTATTCACGGAGACGTATAATCATACAAAATAGCTAATTTATTGGTTGACAAAATATGGATATTTACATGACATTAGAATACCAGTTGCGTTACATGAACACATTGCGATACATTAAACTATCCCCAAAATGGGCGTGCAATACCTTTGATCTGTGTGTCATGTCCAAGTCTCAAGATAACTTTATATAAAAGACAATGAAACAAAAGCGTCTATTTCATATTTCAACCGTTACTTTACTGCAGGTAAGTAAAAGGCCAAAATATGAAATCATATTGGACGATTGTTTTTGTCATTAATTATGAAGAATATTAAAATATTAAAATATAAAAATTGTATGATTTACTGAAAAATCTACCAGTTATTGATTATGAGACCAGACCATGACTACACGATATACAACTTTAAATCCTACAGAACAACAATATTTCTGATAAAGTAAAATGGCATATTTACCAATTCCAAGATGGCTATGTGCAGATGCCCAGAGTTAATATGCAGTGCTTTCTATGGCCCTTCATGGGACGACAAGATGCCTTCATGCATTGTCCTAGCGTGCCCCTCCCCCTATGGATGGGGTCTGCTTCCTTCATTGATTCATCTGCCTTCCTTGATCTTTTTCATTGAATGATCTTCATTGCCCGTCTTCTCATCCCATGGGCTATCTCTCTTATATTACTCAAAACAATAGGACCATTAAATTATCCTACCTCCTGCCCATATGACAGCTGTCCTTAATTCATTGGCCTCTGGTCTCTATGGGAGTTCCTGGCAAGACATGTCGGGCCCCTATTGGCTGACGATTTTAATCATTTACTGGGTCTCTGAGTTTTGAGAACCTCAAGTAATATCACTTTCAGCCACTAGGTGTCTCACCTTTATTGTGAGATTATCTGTAAGATAATTTTATATTATTGGGGAGACTTATATTATTATTAACTTATTATTGGTAACTTATATATATATATCTCTGATAACTTTATGTTCCATCAGATCCAATTAGTATATCTTTGATCCCTACATAACATAAACGTATATTCCTGTATAACTGCATATTTCCCAACAATTATTCTTTTCAATCATGCACAGGTTTATATCTCAATCAATGCAAAATAATTATTAATGTGGATACATGAATTATTTTGATATGTGTTTGAGGGACACATGTTGCAGGATACATCTTTATAATCACAATTCTATATCCTTCATAATGTGGATTTAGTTTCTTTAAAAACACATCTATTGATAAAAACAAATTTCTCCTATAATTCTTTTTACAAATTTCTAAATTAGCTGATGCGTTGGTTATATATTTCACACGGTTCTTAAGATGTCATTTCTCATCTAAACATTATTTTCATTTCGATGTTTAATATATATCCTTGAATATCCAGTGTCTTTTAAGATAGTTCTGACTAGTTTCAGTTCAGACATCTGTTTAACATCTCTTTACTTAACACAATGGTTCTCGATGTGAGATGAACTGGGTTCCTCTGCTATTGTCTAAAAACAGCTGAGACAAATACTGCCTGTTTACCTAAGGGCAATCTTATTCTCTAAAACAATGAGAATTATTTTACTTCAATGTAATAACAGCCCAGTTAAGTATCTGTGAAAACTTTCCCGATGGCAGGATAACTTAACCAAGAGTGATAGTATACGTATTCTTGTTTATTCACCAAAATTTAGGACAACATTTCTTCGTCCCGTGATGAGAACTGTCATTGTTCTAAGTTTCATCCGAGCTTGTAAAAGTTATAGAATAACCAATTCAATCGTTGGTGTCTTGGAGGCTTGGCAAACATAGGCTACGATGTGTCTTTTTTTTTTTCTTAATTTCTTTTTGAATAGTTCCTAAAATTCATCTAAGCGAGCCTCACAAATATGTTCTAGTAAATATTAAATTCTTATTTTTCCGGGCCAGAATTATAACATATCCCCCCAATTTGAAGACTCCAAATGCCGGTAGTCGTTTGGAGGACTTCAAAATGCAAAGTGGTGAAGAAATCAGGCTTCATTCGGCCTTGTATGGCATCCGGACTGTGGATGCTGAAAATAGCATTTTAAGAAGAGTTGACACCTGCAGATGGGTGTAGTTCCTTAAGGAAAAGAAGTGGGTTTGTGATTGATGCGTGCATCTCAGGGTTGGTTAGCCGTTGGTTAGCGGGAACTGAATCACCCGGGCGGCGACTTTGTGCTTGGCTGTCCTGTTGAGTTCCGTCTGTGCAGACTAGCCATTAGCGGTGTCTCTGATTCCCCCATAAGGTTCCTTCTCTGGATGACTCACAAGTGTTGGACTCTCGGTTCTGTAGATCGGCTTATGGACCTCTTAGTCCTGTAAAGGAAAGTGGATTCCATGAGAAAAACAATATATGCGTTTTTTTTTTTACATGACCTGCGTTTTGAGATCTTAGTGTCTGGCTGGTATCCTGGCTTCCTCAGAGCCCCCCCTTTGGCCTATTGTGTCACCTGTCCTTTTGACTAAGCACTTTGGCTTTCAAGACAATGTCTGAATATTTGCTCTGGGAGATAAAGCTCTAGGGCTCATTAACATGAGGACATGTATTTATACCTGAGGATACCATATATTAATAACTGATATGCTTCAGAACCATTTTTTTCCTTAGCTTAATTATAGCGGTTCTGGAATAGTAAAAATTTAAAAAAAAAATCAAATTGATATGCGACACTTACTGTCAGCAATAAAGTATTTGATACAATAGTCAATCTACTGTCATTCTTCAGAACCATTTTTTTCTTTTAACTTAATTACAGTGGTTCTGGAATAATAAAATTTAAAAATAATTCAGTTTGACATGCGACACTTATGGTCAGCAACAAAGTATCTGATACAATAGTCAACCTTCTACTGGGGAAAAACAAATAAAACCTTCCCCCCTGTGGGGTGTCAATACAATTTTTAATAGAGGCAATCAAACTACCTTAGGTGGCGACTCATCTGTTACCAAAATATCAAACCGTTTTAGGCCTTCTGATGTTAATATCTTTAGGATTCGGTCAACCTCCGTAATTATCGTCTTCTGCGACTTCTTGAAATTAAGCTGTTTGGAGCAACCTGTTTATGTCAGAGGAATGAAGTGACCACTGAAAGATAGGATAACAGTTAGTTTCTAACGACCAAAATCCCTGCTGGGGATTCCAGGATCCTTACTACTGTAACCTGGGGAAAAACATTATATGGTGTTAGAACCTCTGTCTCCTATGCCTTCCCAGTGCATTCCTCTGATTTACTTTAACATAGGCGCTTCAAAGGCTCTGTGGACCTTGGCTGGCCCCAGTATTTGCCTCTTACAGAAAAGTGATTCACACTTCGTACAGCAATGAAACCGTGTAACATATGCATAACTTGCTTTAATTTGGTTTCTGTATTGCTTACAGGCTGGTCAGAATAGGGTTCTGCGACCCAGTCTCTGTACTTTCTGGGGACTACTGGCTCAGTTCTATCAGACATCTCCCCTTCAGCAACACTGTCCTGATTCTGGGATAGTTGTCTGGAACTTAATTTCTCCCTATTCTTCAGGGGATTTTGGGGTGTCCTACCCCGCAGTTGCTCCCTATTTACCTGTGTTGGTCCCCGGGGCGAATTGGACCTGTAATAATACGGGTTTCTACATTTGGGTTTAAATTTGACCCGTTGGAGGTAGACCCTATAGTTTCTCTGAAACCTTGCGTCTGGTTCCCCAGGATGGTAATCCTAAGGTGGGCTTTGTGCTCTCCCTTTAAAGGGTGTTTTCTGTTCCCCCCTTCTAATTTGTGGGGTATGTGGTCTCCCTCTGGGAAGACTCTGTGGCATATCTCCTCTGGTTATATCAGCATATGTCATTTTCTGGGTATCAAACCGTAATAATTGGGGAGATACATTAGTTTCATCCACAATTTCAGTGATGGGTTGAGGCCTTCCGTTGTATTCACCAGTTCGTTGGATAGAGTACACATTGTTACTCTCTTTTACCAAGGACTTAAGTGAACACCCCCTTTCGTAGTCTTTTGCTAAACATACTTTTGTGTGGGAAGGTGGAGTCTCAACGAACGTGGATTTAAACTTACTTTTATTGCAATCTGTCTCATTTTCTGTTAAGTGGTAAGCACTTCTGAGCACAGACAACACTTCTGTGGGGCTTTGATTACTGGAACATCTCAGATTTTGTTTAGCCACACCAGCTGCTGTAACCTTTTTGTACTGGCCAAATTCTATATGACAGCGGTGTTTAATTTCTTGCCATGAAGTACCAGACAGACCTTTTAAAGATTCGCAGAATCTACGGTGTTTGGTTTTAAATACCCACGGTAAGAAATTAATCCTTGACTGGTCATCATCTAGGCCTAAAGCTGATAAGGTATTTTCATAGGCCTCAATGTGGTCATTGACGCACATGGATCCCTCTTGCTCAAAGACTGGGAAAGTATTGTTTAAAATGTTTATTATTTCTGAGGCGTCCCGTTTAGGGGTACCTATCTTTTCCTCTGATCCCAGGGGAAGCTTATTAAACCTACTTTCATGTGGTGGTTCACTTTTTACCCCCTTTTGCTCAACAGATGGCTTGGGATAGAATGAGGGTTCTTTTTCTGATCCCTCTTCATTGTCTAACCCCAATATTTTAGATTGAGAGTCAGATATTAGATTTTGGTTACATTCTACACTTTCAGGGTTAGGCATTTGAGCATTACCCTGGGGCACAAACTTCACTGAGGCGTCCTGTTTAGGGGTATCTATATTTTCATCTGATCCCAGGGGAAACTTATTAAACCTACTTTCATGTGGTGGTTCACTTTTTACCCCGTTTTGCTCAACAGGTGGCTTGGGATAGGATGAGGGTTCTTTTTCTGGTCCCTCACCATTGTCCAACTCCAATATTTTAGATTGAGAGTCAGATATTAGATTTTGGTTACATTCTACACTTTCAGGGTTAGGCATTTGAGCATTACCCTGGGGCACAAACTTCACTTTTAATTCTTTTGATTGCTTAGTTAGGGATTCCTGTTCCGACTTAAACTGATTTGTTTCTTCTTTTAAATTTTCCCTGCTTATTACTCGGCAACTTTCTAAATTTTCACTGCTCATTACTCTGCAACTTTTGTCAAGATATTCAGTTTCCTGCAGAAAACTCTCAATCTCTTTTATTAATTGTTTCCCATCTTTGTAACATTTGTCTTGAATTATTCTAGTGTTCTTTCGCACTGTTATTAATGACTTGTGATAATGATCTGCCTTTTCATTGGTCACTTCTCTATTTTTAGTGAGCTCACATTCCTTTTCTGTTACATGTGGCTTGGATTCTGAGATATCTATCTCCTGTTGGGGATTTTGACAGTTAAACCCATTACTAAGATACATCAGGATAATGCCTAAATCCGCAATAATGTGATCAAGCCTTTTTATTGTCTTTACCTTAGATGAGTTATCTTGTGCATCAATTTGACCGCCCAAGTTCCACACGTCTTTTATTATCTGACGGGCATGGGTTTTACGGCCTGTAATGTATGCTATATCAGTCTCATCAGACAATTTTTTTCTGGCCTCATCTGTCATTTCAGCTTTGGAAATGTTTTCCAACATTTCCTGTATCCGTACCAATTTTCTCTGAGTTATTGTCTCACCACTAAGGGCCGACTCTTGGTAATCCCTATTAACAAACAATATATTTTGACCAGACCTTTTTAGGCAAAGAAAAATATCTTTTATCCAAATTTGATAATACATGATTTCATGCAAAATATCATTTATGCCACCACCATAACTATGATTGAACTTGTACAAAACATCGACATTATCTCAGCGAGTGCCTCCATTTATATGTTGTGCTTTCTTAAGGTAATAATTAACCCGCACAGTAAAATTATATTGAATTCTTTGATAACGAAGAAGTTTTTAAATACAAGTCAATCTATATGACATAGTCTATATTATGAAACGTATTCACGGAGACGTATAATCATACAAAATAGCTAATTTATTGGTTGACAAAATATGGATATTTACATGACATTAGAATACCAGTTGCGTTACATGAACACATTGCGATACATTAAACTATCCCCAAAATGGGCGTGTGTCACGCCCCCTGGTGGTAAAGCCTGATGTGCGGAGGACGGCCTCTCTTACAGCTCTGACTCCGAGCCCCTGATAGAGCAGACAGGAAGCGCAAGAGTACAGAGTCGCACGAGTGCCTGACTGAGTCGCTGATGAAGTCGCAGGACTGGAATCACCGAAGAAGTCGTAGGAGGACGCTGGTGCAGGGGCAGCCCAAGAACAGCTGTCAGCAGATAGCGAAGTCAAGGTGCAGGCCGGGTCGGTATTGGGCTGGCAGCGAGGTGGCAGAATCAGCAGGCAGAGGCAGGTCAAACAAGCCAGGTCAGTATTAGGCTGGCAGCGGGGTAGCAGGATCAGCAGGCAGAAGCAGGTCAAACAAGCCGGGTCAGTATTAGGCTGGCAGCAGGATAGCAGGATCAGCAGGCAGAAGCAGGTCACACGAGCCGGGTCAGTATTGGACTGGCAGCAAGGTAGCAGGGTCAAACAAGCCGGGTCAGGTAACATAAGCAGGAATCAGGTAACAGGATCAGGTATGCTAGACGTAGTAGAACGGACAGCACCTGAGTCAGGGAAGTGGCTCAGTTTAAATAGCCTATCTGGAACCAAACATTCAGGAAGTGCACGCCCTTGCAGGAACTGAGGTCACAGGCCGACCTCTACGGCCGCCATTTTGGGTACTGGCATGCCCTTCCTGACATTGCCCCCTCCTAACGGGCAGCCTCCGGATGCCCAATCTGGCCACCTTGTCAGGGTGAGAATTCTTGAAGGCTTGAACGAGCTTCTGAGCGTGAATATTGTCTTCCGGTTCCCAGGAATTGTCCTCTGCTCCGTATCCTCTCCACTTGATTAGGTACTGAACCTGGTTCCTCCTTCTCCTGCAATCTAATACCGCTTCCACTTCAAACTCCTCTTCGCCGTCCACAAGCACGGGTTCAGGTGGGCCAACATCTCGATCAGGGAACGGATCGGGAATAGCAGGTTTTAGTAGAGTTACATGAAACACGGGGTGAATCTTAAGAAAGTCCGGTAACTCAAGCTCGTAGGCGACATTATTGATTCGTCTCTTCACCGGGAATGGTCCCAAGAACTTAGGTCCTAATTTTTTCGAAGGGCAAGCGAGTTTTAGATTTGTGGTTGCCAACCAAACTTGGTCGCCTGGATCTAAGATTAGTTCCCCCCTTCTCTTCTTATCAAAAACTTCTTTGTTGTGAGGTCTTGGCCATTGTTTCCTGTAACAATTTATTGTTGGTAGTAAAGAAGTCCACTGTTTTAAGGACAGCAGGTACAGAACATTCAGGAACTGGGTTAAACAGAAAAGGTGGGTGGAAACCGTAGTTTGCGAAGAAGGGCGACTGCTTGGTGGCTGAATGAGCGGAATTGT
The DNA here is from genome assembly GCA_029574335.1 of Rana kukunoris. NCBI lineage: Eukaryota > Metazoa > Chordata > Amphibia > Anura > Ranidae > Rana > Rana kukunoris. The sequence continues at coordinate 265,705,008 of CM056059.1, read as the reverse complement.
TATAGGCGAATTCGGCCAGGGGAAGTAAATGGAACCAATCGTCTTGCGAAAATGAAGAAAAACAACGGAGATATTGTTCGAGTGTCTGATTGGTCTTTCCGTCTGTCCATTCGTCTGTGGATGGTAGGCTGATGAGAAAGAAAGTTCAATCCCCAGAGACTCGCACAGCGACCTCCAGAACCTGGAGGTAAATTGGGCCCCTCTGTCGGAAACTATGTTTGCCGGAGCTCCATGAAGCCTTATGATCTCTCTAATAAAGATTTGTGCAGTCTCTTGTGCAGAAGGAGTGCCTTTCATAGGTAAAAAGTGGGCCATCTTGGACAGGCGGTCGACGATCACAAAAATAGTATTACAGCCCTTGGAAGGCGGCAACTCCACGATAAAGTCTATGGAAATCATTTGCCACGGTCTACTCGGGACAGGGAGTGGCTTTAGTAGACCCCAGGCCTTGGACTTGCTGTTCTTGTTGCGAACACAAGTAGTACAGGATTCCACATACTTCTTACAATCTTTATCCATTCCGGGCCACCAAAATGTCCGTTGCATTAGTTCAGAAGTCCTGTAACTGCCGAAATGCCCTGCAAGCATGTGATCATGGCACAACCCCAAGGTGGAGACTCGCAGACTTTCTGGTACAAAGATCTTATCTCCATACCAGAGCAGCCCATCTCTTGCCACTAAAGTGGTCCCGGGCGGGGAAGGGATACCTGCGGAGGCTTGTCTGATTTGAGTGATCAGGTTCCCCTGTAATAGGAGGAAGTTTCCGGATGACAGGATTGTATCTGGCGGAGAGGTTTCTTGAGGCTTGCTGAACATGCGTGACAACGCATCCGGTTTTATGTTCTTTGATCCAGGCCTGTATGTTAAGTGAAAGGTGAATCTGGAAAAAAAAAGTGCCCATCTAGCCTGCCGGGGTTTAAGTCTCTTTGCCGTCCTCAGGTATTCGAGATTCTTATGATCCGTGTAGATTAAGATTGGATGTGCGGCCCCTTCTAAAAGGTACCTCCATTCTTCTAAGGCAGCTTTGATCGCTAGGAGTTCGCGATCCCCAACGTCATAATTCTTCTCAGCACTGGTCAGTTTACGAGAAAAGAAGGCGACAGGGTGCAACAGGGCCTTGGGTCCCTGTCTCTGGGAAAGTATGGCTCCAACCGCCATCTCCGATGCGTCCACCTCTAAGACATATGGCAGGGCCGAATCCGGGTGTTTCAAGACAGCTGCAGAGGTGAAAAGCCCTTTCAGAGTCTCGAAGGCAGTCTGAGCCTCAGGGGACCAATGGAATCTGACACCTTGTTTGGTGAGCTGGGTGATGGGGGAGATGATTGCCGAGAAACCTCTGATAAATTTCCTGTAAAAGTTTGCAAAACCCAGGAAACGTTGGATGCCTTTCTTAGCACTGGGAGCTGGCCAGTCCAAGATGGCTGCGACTTTTTGAGGATCCATCTTGATACCCTCAGTGGATATGATCAGGCCCAGGAATTGGATGCTCTGACGCTCGAATTCGCATTTCTCGGGCTTGGCGTAAAGTCCATGCTGCCGAAGGCGGCCCAATACGTTTCTGACGTGTCTGCGATGGTCGTCTAAAGAGGAAGAAAAAATTAGTATATCGTCAAGGTACACAACAACAAATAAGTCCAGGAAATCTCGGAAGACATCATTAATAAAGTGCTGGAAAGTAGCGGGGGCATTGCAAAGTCCGAAGGGCATCACAAGGTACTCAAAATGCCCAAAACATGTGCGGAAGGCAGTCTTCCATTCATGCCCTTCCCGTATACGGATCAAATTATAGGCCCCCCGGAGATCCAGCTTAGTAAATATGATGTCTCTGAAAAAGTTCTGGCACAAGTGGCAGAGGATAACGGTTTTTGACCGTAATTTTATTTAATTCTCGATAATCCACACATGGACGTAAAGAGTGGTCCTTTTTCTCCACGAAAAAGATCCCTGCACCAGCCGGGGACGTGGAAGGGCGGATGAACCCTTTTCTCAAGTTTTCATCAATGTAGTCCTTAAGAGCTACAAGTTCACATTCGGATAAAGGGAAAATCCGGCCAAAGGGGACTTCGACTCCGGGGAGGAGCTCGATTGGACAATCATAGGCCCGATGAGGAGGGAGAGTCTCTGCCCCTTTTTTGCTGAACACGTCCAAGAAATCGTGGTAAACTGCAGGTACAAATTGACGAGCCTCAGAGTCTGTGTCAAGGCATAACAAGGAGGGCTGGTCACAAGGGGTTGGTAGGCAGTGCTGAAGGCAGTAGGGCGAACAAAACTCAATTCCGTCTGTGGTCCAGTTGATACTGGGGTTATGGGCTTTCAGCCAGGGCATGCCAAGGATTATCGGGAACAAAGGAGAGGCGATGGCATCTAATCAAAGTAGTTCTTTATGGTCCCTAGCCATAGTGGCTAGTAGGGGAATAGTCTCGTGCGTTACTGCACCAGACTTAATAACGGACCCATCAGCCAAGTAGGTGGAAAGTTTCTGTGCCTTGGGTTGCAGAGGAATACGATGTCTTGCAGCGAAGGATAGGTCCACAAAGCAGCTGCAGGCCCCGGAATCAATTATAGCGGGAGTCTGGATGGTCCCTTCTGGCAGCTGTAATGAAATTGAGAGAGCAAGGTGAGCAGAATTGCTGGGCATGTTCAAGGTTGCAGGGGGCGAAGTAACTGAGAGGCACTTGCGCAGTTTGACTGGGCAGGATCTCACATAATGGCCTGACCCCCCACAGTACAGGCAAAGATTCTGTTGGCGGCAACGTTGGCGCTCTTCAACGGTGAGAGAGGGGCGAAGCAGGCCGATCTGCATTGGCTCTGGAGCGTCAGACGTGGCTGGGACAGGACCCGGCGGAGCAGGGTTGTAGGGGTTGGGGACCCGTGGTAGCATCCATACTGGGCGTGACTGGCCCGCAGCCCTCTCCGATCTTCATTCTCTCAACCGGCGATCGATTTGAATGGATAAGTCGATCAAAGCCTCCAAGGTGGAAGGCACCCCCACTCGGGCAAGTTCGTCTTTAAGGGACTCAGAGAGGCCCATGCGAAATTGGTAGCGAAGTGCGGCATCATTCCAATTGGTGTCAAAGCCCCAGCGCCTGAATTCGGAGATGTACTCCTCAACTGGTCTGCGACCCTGCTGAAGCGAACGAAGGGCTGCTTCAGCGGATGCAGCTTGCTGGGGGTCCTCGTACAACTGGGCCATGGCTGCAAAGAATGAGGCTAGGTCTACTAGGCACACGGACTTCTGCTCAAGGAGACGATGGGCCCAGGACTGTGGTTCCCCTTGCAGCAGAGAGACTACAAAGCCAACCTTTGCGGCCTCCAGGGAGAAGGTGCGAGGCTGCAGTGCAAAGTATAGTTCACATGCGTTTTTGAAGGACCTAAACTTGCTGCGATCGCCAAGGAATTTCTCTGGGGTCAAGACCCTGGGTTCAGGTGGAAGCATAACTACTGCTGGAGCAAAAGCAGCACCCTGCTGGGCGGCCTGGACTGGTGCGGATCCCTGGGCAACAGAAGATAGAGTCTGTATTCGTCCTTCTAGCTGGGTATAACCTGCTTGTAGGTCCTTTACTACCCGTGCCAGGTCAGCCAGATGCTGGCACAGTTCTTCCATGGGAGAGGGTCCTCGCACAGGCTCAGACATGGCTGTCCGTTACTGTCACGCCCCCTGGTGGTAGAGCCTGATGTGCGGAGGACGGCCTCTCTTACAGCTCTGACTCCGAGCCCCTGATAGAGCAGACAGGAAGCGCAAGAGTACAGAGTCGCACGAATGCCTGACTGAGTCGCTGATGAAGTCGCAGGACTGGAATCACCGAAGAAGTCGCAGGAGGACGCTGGTGCAGGGGCAGCCCAAGAACAGCTGTCAGCAGATAGCGAAGTCAAGGTGCAGGCCGGGTCGGTATTGGGCTGGCAGCGAGGTGGCAGAATCAGCAGGCAGAGGCAGGTCAAACAAGCCACGATATACAACTTTAAATCCTACAGAACAACAATATTTCTGATAATAATGGCATATTTACCAATTCCAAGATGGCTATGTGCAGATGCCCAGAGTTAATATGCAGTGCTTTCTATGGCCCTTCATGGGACGACAAGATGCCTTCATGCATTGTCCTAGCGTGCCCCTCCCCCTATGGATGGGGTCTGCTTCCTTCATTGATTCATCTGCCTTCCTTGATCTTTTTCATTGAATGATCTTCATTGCCCGTCTTCTCATCCCATGGGCTATCTCTCTTATATTACTTAAAACAATAGGACCATTAAATTATCCTACCTCCTGCCCATATGACAGCTGTCCTTAATTCATTGGCCTCTGGTCTCTATGGGAGTTCCTGGCAAGACATGTCGGGCCCCTATTGGCTGACGATTTTAATCATTTACTGGGTCTCTGAGTTTTGAGAACCTCAAGTAATATCACTTTCAGCCACTAGGTGTCTCACCTTTATTGTGAGATTATCTGTAAGATAATTTTATATTATTGGGGAGACTTATATTATTATTAACTTATTATTGGTAACTTATATATATATATCTCTGATAACTTTATGTTCCATCAGATCCAATTAGTATATCTTTGATCCCTACATAACATAAACGTATATTCCTGTATAACTGCATATTTCCCAACAATATTCTTTTCAATCATGCACAGGTTTATGTCTCAATCAATGCAAAATAATTATTAATGTGGATACATGAATTATTTTGATATGTGTTTGAGGGACACATGTTGCAGGATACATCTTTATAATCACAATTCTATATCCTTCATAATGTGGATTTAGTTTCTTTAAAAACACATCTATTGATAAAAACAAATTTCTCCTATAATTCTTTTTACAAATTTCTAAATTAGCTGATGCGTTGGTTATATATTTCACACGGTTCTTAAGATGTCATTTCTCATCTAAACATTATTTTCATTTCGATGTTTAATATATATCCTTGAATATCCAGTGTCTTTTAAGATAGTTCTGACTAGTTTCAGTTCAGACATCTGTTTAACATCTCTTTACTTAACACAATGGTTCTCGATGTGAGATGAACTGGGTTCCTCTGCTATTGTCTAAAAACAGCTGAGACAAATACTGCCTGTTTACCTAAGGGCAATCTTATTCTCTAAAACAATGAGAATTATTTTACTTCAATGTGATAACAGCCCAGTTAAGTATCTGTGAAAACTTTCCCGATGGCAGGATAACTTAACCAAGAGTGATAGTATACGTATTCTTGTTTATTCACCAAAATTTAGGACAAAATTTCTTCGTCCCGTGATGAGAACTGTCATTGTTCTAAGTTTCATCCGAGCTTGTAAAAGTTATAGAATAACCAATTCAATCGTTGGTGTCTTGGAGGCTTGGCAAACATAGGCTACGATGTGTCTGTTTTTTTTTTTTTCTTCATTTCTTTTTGAATAGTTCCTAAAATTCATCTAAGCGAGCCTCACAAATATGTTCTAGTAAATATTAAATTCTTATTTTTCCGGGCCAGAATTATAACATATGTTACAAACCAATGTGTCTCCCTATGGTAGTAAGTTTACCCCCACCAGATTCATAAAGATAGTCACCAATCCGCTGTCTGAACTGTCTGATGGTCTTGCCGACATAAAAAGCTTGGCATTGGCAGAGCATTAGATAAACAACGCCTCTGGTTCCACAGTCAGCACGCACCTGTGAACGGAGGGTTTCTCCATTAGGTAGAACAAAGTTCTGCCCCTCTAACACCCAAGGACATTGCGGGCATCCACCGCATTTTTTTTTTTTTTTTTTTTTTCTTCTTTTTTTTTTTTCCATTCACTTCAGACTCCTCCTCATAGAGTTTTCGTACAAATTACGTAGGACGCTCCTTTTGTCCCTTTGCAGCTGTCTAGAGCGTCTCTATTTTGGATTCGCATCATCAGTGAAGGAGTTGTTTTATTTTATTTTATTTTTTCCTTTTCATTCGTTTTTTTTTTTTTTTTTTTTTTTTTTTTTTATTAAACAGACATATGTCTAGGCCGGCAGCATGTATTCTATTCCTTTTACAACACATTAATTTTTATTTATATATATAAATTTATTATTTTTTCCCCCACCATTTAACCCCCTCCTTCTCCCCCCCTAACCCCCTCCCCCCCCTTCCCTCCCCTCTTTTTCTCACCAAATTTTTGCCACCTCTCTTTTTTCTTTTTTCCTAATTGACCTTCTTTTTTTTTTCCTTTATATCTCTTCCCTTAAGTTTTCAGCGTAGCTCCAGCTCCTCTTAAATCTCTTCCATTTATCCCATTTCTGGTTTTGATTCTTTTTACTGTCTTCAATACTATTTTTTAAATCTTCCATGATGTACGTCCCTTCAACCATATCAATCCATTCCCATATCTGGGGACATTCAGTCTCTTGCCATTTACTGGGGATCAGCCTTTTGGCCGCATTAAGCAGGTGCGGAACTAAGGAGTTTTTATACTTTTTAATGCTGTCTTTTCCTCCATGGAAAAGAACTATCCATGGATCCATCTTGATTTTTTCCTCAGTGATCTCCTCTATGAAACCTATTATCGTCTCCCAATATTTTCTGATTTTGGGGCATTCCCACCATAAGTGTGCCATTGTGCCTAAGGTTCTGCACCCCCTCCAACACTCTGCTGATTGTTCTTCTTTATATTTACTTAATTTGTCTGGTGTAATATACCATCTAGACAGACATTTGAAATTCATTTCTGCCGTCCTAATATCGATCGCTGAGGTGTGTGTTAGTTTCAGTATTTTCTTTATTGTGCCCTTGTCCCTTTGTGACCCTAGCTCTCTTTCCCATTTTTTAATAAAAGGGGGTACCTCCTGCTCTTCCGCCTTCAGTAAGATCTTATATAATTTTGAAATCGTTCCTTTAGGGTTTTCTATAGAACATAGTTTTTCCAGATCGGTTAACTGTTCTCCTGTCCTTAAGGGTTGTGGTAATTTTAATGTGAAGTGTCTGAGCTGTTGGTACCTCCATTTATTTATATTCATAAAATAAATCTTTTTTTCCATTTCATGCAGTGGTATTAAGTGTCCATCCTTAATAATTTCTCTCAATTGTGCCGTGTCTTTTTTTATCCAGTTTCCTCCCACTGAGACTTTACCTGGTTCAAAATAATCGTTATCCTTTAGTGCTATAAAAGGTGAATTATATTCTTTGTCAATTCTTTTGTGGATAGTGTCCCAAATATTAAGTGCGTTCCTTGTGATCTCGTGTGTGGTTAAACCCAGAACCCTGCTTTGAGGGGGATTCCAGATTATTTTTTCTAATTTTACCTCTGATAGTGCATTTTCTATAGTGATCCACCGTTTTTCTTTGTTTCCTCTAGCCCATTCCACTACTCTCGATAATACAACGGCGTCATAATATTTTTTGATATCAGGGACTGCCAACCCCCCCTTCTCTTTTGGTTGTTTTAAAACTTGGAGCGATATTCTATGCTTCTTATTCCTCCAGATGTATTTCATAATCAGGTTTTTAAAAGTTTTGAACAATACATTTGGTAGGGAAATGGGGAGCATCTGGAATTTATATAAGATTTTGGGTATGAGAACCATCTTGCAGAAATTAATTCTGCCAATCCATGATATTGGCCTGTGCTTTACCCTTGTTATTTCAGCTTTAATTTCATCTAAGAGAGGGATATAATTTATCTCATAGATTTTTTTAATTGAGTTTGTTAACTTGACCCCTAGATACTTAAGGTTTTCTACCCACGGGAATTGGTACTTGGCTCTAAGTTCTTGTTCTTCTGCTCTAGGTATATTTACATTTAAGACTTCTGTTTTAGTTGTATTTAGTTTAAAGTTCGATATTTCTCCGTATTGGCTACATATTTCCAGTAAATTTGGTATTGATGTTTTAGGATTAACTACGTAAAAGAGGACATCGTCCGCAAAGGCAGAGAGCTTATGTTCCTCATCTTTTATTTTTACTCCTTCAATTTCTGGGCTTCCGCGTATCCTGGCCAACAGGGGCTCAATTGATAATACAAATAACATTGGTGACAGGGGGCATCCCTGTCTTGTTCCGTTTTTCATTTTGAACGCTTGGGAGAGACTTCCATTTATTTTTATCCTTGCCGTCGGGGCTTGGTATAAACTTCTAATCCACCTCATTATCGTCTGTCCAAAGCCCATTTCTTCTAGTGTGTTTAACATGAGTCCCCAGTCTACCCTGTCGATCGCTTTTTCGGCGTCTATCGACAGGAGCAGACTGGGGAACCCATTTTCTTTCATTTTTTGAAGGACAAGAAGAGCCCTTACCCCATTGTCTCTTCCCTCTCTCCCCTGAATGAACCCCGTCTGGTCAGGATGCACAAGTTTTGTCATCTCCTGTTTCACTCTTCCGGCCAGTATCTTAGCGAATAGTTTGGTATCAACATTCAGCAAAGATATCGGCCTATATCCTGAACAAGTTTTGCCATCATTTCCTTCCTTGGGGATGACGGTAATAGTCGCCTCTGCTGCTTCTTGGCTTAGCGGGTAATCTTTCCCCAGTCCATTAAAATACTGACAGAGTCTGGGAATAAGTATCTCCTTACATTTTTTATAGTATAAGACGGTAAAGCCGTCCGGGCCTGGGCTTTTTCCTAACGCTGAGTCTGCAAGAGCTATCTTGATTTCGTTTTCTGTGATGGGCCTATCCATCGATAATGCGTCATTTTGACTGCATTTTGGGAGACTCGCTCTTTTTAGAAAGTCTATTATTCTATTATCCTTCTCTCCCTGTTTCCATTCCCTCTGTTCCACTGCGTATAACTTCTCATAGTAAGCTCTAAAGGTTTCTGCAATTTCTTTTGTTGTGTGCACTGTCTCCCCTTTTTCATTTTTAATTTTTTCTATATAATTTCTTGTTTTTTTTTTCCGAACCATCCTGGCCAGATGTTTATTTGTTTTATTTCCCCACATATACCTTTCTTTTGCTATTAGATTGAGTTCTCTTTTTGTTTCTTGGTCTATTAGCTCTTTTAGTTCGTTTCGTTTAATCACAAGGGCCTGGAATGTCTCTCGTTGCTTTACTGATTTTTTATGTTTTTGCTCCAAGTTTAAAATTTCTTCTATTATTTTTTCTTTTTTGCAACTTCTTTCTTTTTTTTTCCTTGTCCCTTCTGAAATCAAGATCCCTCTTATCACCGTTTTGTGTGCGTCCCAGAGTGTTGCTCCCGATATTTCATCTGTGTCGTTAACCCTAAAATAGTCCTCTAGCTCCTTTTTGATCCTCGCTAAGCTACTTTCGTCCATCATTAGTTCCTCGTTGAGCCTCCAAGTCTGGAATATTTTCTGGTTTCCTCGTAAACTAAGGGAGACACTTATTGGGGCATGGTCCGAAAGTGTCATCGCCCCTATGTCCGCCCTCTCCACCATCTCCAAACAACTATGATCCACGAAAATGTGGTCTATGCGGGAGTAGCTACCATGTACTGGGGAATAGAACGTATAATCCCGCTGTCCCGGGTTGAGGACTCTCCAAACATCTATCAATTGGCTTCTGTAGAGACTATTTTTTATCTTTTTTAAGAGTGTTTTTTTTTTCCCCTTGTGTCTGGGTGGTCTTATCTATCCTCGGGTCGAAACAAAAGTTTAAGTCTCCTGCCAAAATTACCTTCCCTTGTGTGAAGTCTTTCAGTTTTACTAATGTTTCCACAAGATATTTTATCGGATGGACATTTGGAGCATAGATATTCGCCAATGTACATTCCATCCCTTCCAGTTTCCCTTTAAGGAAGAGGAATCTCCCGTCTGGGTCTACCAACCGGTCTACTAATGTGAACCGAACTCCTTTGGCAAAGCCAATAGCTACTCCTCTTGCCCGTTTGGAGATGGTATCTCCATAGTACCATACAGGGAAATCTGGTGAATATAGCTTAATGTTGGATTCTATTGAAAGGTGTGTTTCCTGCAGGAAGGCCACGGTTGTTCTTAAGCTTTTCAGTTCCTTTATGATCTTGTGTCTTTTTGTTGGATTATTAAGACCTTTCACGTTATATGACAAGAGTTTAATTATCTGCATCTTTTCCTCTTTTTTTTTATTTTTTTATGCTTGCTCTTTCTCTTTTCTCGGGAGACCCTTCTATCCTTCTTCAAACAATACTTTTTCCTTGGCTCATTTGGTGAGATGGTACCTCTACCCACCCTCCCTCCCCCTCCCTTCTCTCTTATTCCCTCCCCACCTTCCCTCCTCCCCTCCCTCCCCCTCTCCCTCCCCACCCTCCTCCTCCCCCTCCCCTCTCCCCCTCCCCCCCCCCCATCCCCCCCCCTTCCTCCCCCCTCATTGGCCTTCTATCGGCCTCTGGGCCAACCTCCAGATTGGGTTTGGCTCAGATCTCTCTAGGTGGGGCCTGGGATTAAACCCCCCCCTCCCCATTTCTGGGGGGGAGAGAGATGCCTGTCATCTCCTCGTCGATTAGTAACATCACCCAGCCCCCCCTCCTCTCTCCCTCCTCCCCCCCTACTCCCAGCCAGGGAGATCCGGGATTTGAATGTCCATTCTGCTGCAAAATGTTTTAAGATCTTCCGGGAATCTAAGAGTAGCAGATTTTCCTTCTTTGATTCCTATTAGGCAGGCTGGGAAACCCCAATTATATTTGATTTTCTGAGTTATCAGCTGGGTCAGCAGAGGTTTTAATAGTCGACGTCTAGCCAGTGTCTCTGGCGCCAGATCTGAGAAGATTTGGAGTTCTGATCCTCTGTAAACCTGCGGTGGTTTTCCTCTTAAGTTTTTCCAAATCTTTTCCTTTTCTTCAAACTCCCTAAATCTCACTATAACGTCTCTTGCCCTCTCAGTGTCCGTTCTTCGGGGGTTCCCCACACGGTGGACTCTATCTATCCTAATTGGAACCTCTGGAGATCCTTCCAATAATGGGTTGAATATTTCCTGCATCTTCTTTCTCAGCTCCTCTCCCTGCTCTTCCGGTATTAATTTAATTCTTAAATTTTTTCTCCGATTTCTATTTTCCTGGTCTTCTAGTTTATATAGGATCTGTCTCTGCTGTAATTTTATCTGATCTATTTGCTCTTTTAGATGTATTGATTCTTGTTCTTGCTTTTCCGTTTTTTCTTCCACTGACTCTATTCTGGAGAGGAGGTGTCCTAGGTCTGTCCGTAATGATTGTATTTCTCCCTTGATGGCATTTTCCAGGCTCAGTAACATTTCTGCCATTTCGCTCTTTGATGGGCCTTGTTCTTCTGATCCTTGTTCGTCTGCCCAGCTATGCTCTAGATCTTTATCCAATACTCCTTCTTCCCTTAGTTCCAGAGGTTTTTCCTTCAAGGTTTTATTTTGAGGGTTCTTGTTGTCAACCTTTTTGTCTTTGGTTATTTGTTGCTGTTGTTTTTTTATGTCCTGCGTTCGTGGGCTGTCCTCTTTAGTCATGTATTGTCTGATAGAGCTTGTTGCTGTATAGTTCGTTACGGCATTGGGAGGGGTTTTTGGGGGGCCCCCCCTTGTGGACCTACTCGTCATCCTGTGCATAGTATACACTTTTCTTCGAATTCTCTTCCCCAGTTTGCTCTCTTGAGTCTTCCGCTCCTGTTTCAATCTGTTCGGTCTTCGAGATCTTGGAGGGTCTTAAGGCCTCTTTTAATCCCTTTTCACGCTTTGTTTCCTATAGACCGGCAGGGGCGGGCCCCTCTGATCGTCCTGAGGGACCAGGGAGAACAGGGGGGGGCTCTAGGGGGTATCTCTTGTTGTCCTTTTTAGGTTTAACTCCCCGCCTCTCTCTTCCTTTTTTCCCCCAAATCCCTATACGCTTCCCCTATGGCTCTCAGCTTTCCCCTTCTTACTTCTGGATCAGACTCTCATTAATATTTCCCCCGACTGCGACTTATGGCAGGGTTTTCTTGGCCTCCCCTCCCCTTCGGGTTAAATACTTCCGCTCTGTGTTCAAGAGTTCAGCTTGTGTGTGAAATTAATATTGTATATTATATTAATGTGTTAGTACCGTTTGGAAGTGTCAACAGGTTTCAACAAGTTCAAGTTGAGGAAGTGACTAAACACACAGAATTTTCAAAGATACCTGAGAACATTTCATATAATAGTATTTATAATTCTCCTTATGATTCCATATAATTCCATATATGCAGTAGGGTGTTATTTCCCTTCTTCTGATCACTTTTCATTTCATGTGTCATCACTTTTATATTTCATTTGTTTATAAGCGAGTATGGAGAGAATGACATACCTTCTGAGCAGGTCAGCGACTTATGGAAAGAATAACATACCTTCCAAGCAGGTCAGCGACTTACAGCAGCCCGTGTTAATGTCTTCCAGGGAATTATCTAGGAAGCTTACCTTTCCCACTTTTCCTGCGAGACCTTCAAATTATGGCCAAACCGGCAAGGCAGCAGTGAGAGGGATGGGGTTAAGTAATCATCCTGCTCTGTTCACCATGTAACCTGCTGCTGCTCATTTGCCTGGATATCGGCGGTTTTCACGGGGTTTTCAAGGTGAACCAGGCGGCTCCTATCTTCTCGAGGGGGGGAGGAGAGGAAAAGAGGAGGTCGGCGTGTGGGCGATTCGCTACTGCAGCGTGCGGCTCGGCTTGTCCCTCTGCATGCCGGGCAGCAGACGGGGCCGTCTACTAGGAGGTGTCGGCGCGCGGCTGGGCTGCACGGTGGCTACGGGTGAGGCGGTGCTCTTCGCTTGCGCTGTTCGCATCTCTCACGTCTCTCCCGGCTGTCCTCTGCCCCTCCGCCCGGCCCATCCGCTCCTCTGGACGGTTCCGACCCGGCTATCCCGTGGCTCCTCCCACCTACAGGTGCGTCACGTCCTCACGTGCACGCCATACATTCTTCCCGTCCTCCAGCTGTCCATCCACCGCATTTAAAGGTACCAATGGGTCCAACCTTCGGGGTGGTATCGGGTGTGTAGTGACTCGTGTAGTGCTCGGAGGAAGACCAGCTCGGGATTGGGTTTAACATGTTTAAATAATATATTGTGATCAGTCAAAAGATGCCAATGATTAGTAAGTATCGAGCGTAGGGTATTGTGATGTGCCGAGAAGGTGGTTATGAATCTTACTGACTCTTGAGTAGAGGGAGATTTGGGGGGTTTCTCTCAAGGCATTTGCCTGCATAAGAAAGTTGCTAACCAAAGCACAATTCCTGCGTAAATGCAGGTATTGTGCGTATGGAATGCTGCGTACCAGCGGTCTGGGATGTGCACTGGTGGCATACAGTAAAGTATTGCCCGCTGTTGGCTTGCGATATAAATCAGTACTGAGAGTACCGTCAGGTTGCTTGATGATGACCAGATCCAAAAATGGAATCTGGCCATCATCAAGCTGTAAGGTAAACTTCAGGTTGAAATCATTATTGTCCAGGAGGTAGACAAAGGACAGGAGCTAATCTCTCGTCCCTGTCCACACTAGGAACAGGTCATCTATGTATCGATGCCACACCAGTGTCTTTTCCCAAAAAAATGGCCAGTAGTTCATCAGCATGCAGCGATCTTTACCAGCCGCCCAAAAATAAGTTTGCATAAGCCGGGGCACAGAAAGTCCCCATGGCGACCCCTTGGGTCTGCAAAAATAACTATATCCTATTTAATACCTCTTTAATACCTCTCGTACCCTCCCCACACACCCTTAACCAATCCCCTACTTACTAACTTCACTGAGTCCCTGTTAACCCTGTCATGTCCGGCCCTTTGTTCACTGCATTCTTTGTTTTTCTTCTCCGGGCCTTTCTTTCTTGTATTAAAAGAGGTATAGGCCCAGATTCACAAACCACTTACGCCGACGTAAGTGCAAATTTGCGCCGGCGTATCTGTGCGCCAGACCCACAAACCAACATACGCCTAAAAACTGGCCACCCTACGCCGACCTAGCTTACATACGCCAGCGTAGCGTGGGCGCACTTTTTTCCATCTGGACGCATGTTGCTGCTCCCATTGATTAGGCATTCAAACATGCAAATGAGGGAAATATGGCGGTTCACGAACGTATGTGCGCCCGACGCATGCTACGCAAGGTGTGCATAAGTTGTACGTCCGGCGTAAAGTTATTCCCCATAGATGAGGTGCAACCCAGCAACAGACATGCAAAGGTCTGCACCAGGGAACACAGGCTGGCGTATTGGGCGTACGTTCCATTCACGGCGTACGTGGTGATCAGGTGTAGCTTAGGCAGTTGTGCCGGCGTGGTTGTGAGCATGCACATAAGGGTGCTGTTTCATGCGTTCACGTCACGGCAACGTCACAGCGCATGCGCTGGGCGTAAAAGACTGCACCATGCTCAGACCATCATTTGCATGTGGTCACGCCCACTTCCACCTACGCCGGCCTGTGCCTTTTCGAAAAATACGCCACGCTGACACCGCGTTGGGAGAAATAGCTTGCTGAATGCAGTGCTTGCCTCTCCGCGCTGCGTCGGCGTGGCGTACGGCGTTTGCGCTACGGCAGTGTAACTTTCTGTGAATCTGGGCTATAGACTCCAGAGAGAGAGAGAGACACACATATTTTGCCACTTCATTGGGAAGAACTCATCTGGCTTATGCAGTTTTGGGACTGTCTCCAGTGATCCTATGTGACCCTTGCATGTTTATAGTTTTCCCAGTGTTCCTGAATCCAGCATTCCTCTGTGACTCAGTGTATTCCAGACAGCAACCAGTAACTTTGTGATTCCCTGTGGTGTTTCAGACAGCAACTTGCATTAACGAAAGTGTGATTTTCTGTGTAGTGTGACTTTTCGTGTGTTCCTTTTTTTCCCCCACAATCTGTTTAGTAGTATTTTTCTTTATCACAGATACATTATAAAACTAAATAAACATGGAAAACAAAAAAACATATTTCCAGAATTCATACAACAAAAACATATTACATACCAAACACATCAATATATAAAAAATAAATACAAAAAAAACCCTCCCCGAGCCCTAGAGGCAGACCTTTAAACTTCAGGGCCTCGAACGTTTGAAATCTAAAGTGCTCATTTTAAAGGCTAATATGCAAGTTATTGTCCTAAAATGGGTCTGGGGACCCGGGTCCTGCCCCATGGGACATGTATCAATGCAAAAAGAGGATTTTTAATAACAGCTTACCTGTAAAATCCTTTTCTTGAAGTACATCACGGGACACAGAGCGCATAGTCATTACATATGGGTTATATGGGTACCTTCAGGTGTGGACACTGGTGTAATCAACTTCACAGGAAGTTCCTCCCTATATAACCCCCTCCCACTGAGAGTGCTTCAGTTTTGTAGCAAGCAATTTCTCAGAGGTTACACAATGTTCCCCAAAAGAGGGGTGGGAGCTCTGTGTCCCGTGATGTACTTCAAGAAAAGGATTTTACAGGTAAGCTGTTATTAAAAATCCTCTTTTCTTTATCGTACATCACGGGACACAGAGCGCATAGTCATTACATATGGGATGTCCCAAAGCAATGCTCCATGAAGGGAGGGAGACCGTAAGGCCAAAAATAGCCAAACAAAAAACATTATCAGGAGGTAAAATAGCTCCACCAACAGAAAAAAGGGGGCGTGAACCGGGCCAGAGGATTCTATACTGCTGCCCGTAGGACCGCCTGCCCAAATGCTGCGTCCGTAGCCTTTGCGACGTCCAACTTATAAAATTTAGTAAACGTATGTACGGAAGACCAGGTTGCCGCTTTGCAAACCTGTGCCATAGAGATCTGATGGTGTGCCGCCCAAGAGGCACTCATGGCCCTCGTAGAATGGGCTCTAACTGATAAGGGAGGTGGAACGCGCTTCAGACCATAGGCCTGACAAATCAGCTGCTTAATCCACTTAGCCAAGGAAGACTTGGCAGCCGGATGACCCTTTTTGGGGCCATCCGGAAGAACGAAAAGCACATCTGTTTTCCGAATCTTCTCTGTAGCCTTGAGATAAACCCTCATGGCTCGGACCACGTCCAAAGTATGAAGCAGTCTTTCCTCTCTGGACTGGGGAGTAGGAAAGAAGGATGGTAGGACTAGGTCCTGATTCAAGTGAAAACTGGATATGACCTTAGGAAGGAAAGAAGGTTGAGGCCGCAGAACCACTCTGTCCTTATGTAGAATCAGGTACGGTTCCCTGCAAGACAAGGCTGCCAGCTCGGAAACCCTTCTGGCCGAAGCCATAGCCACCAAGAAAACCAACTTTCGGGTTAGCAGCACAAGAGGGATTTCTGTCAGAGGTTCAAACGGCTGCCTTTGTAAAGCTGACAAGACCAGATTTAAATTCCAGGGGCAGAGGGGAGCTCTAATAGGGGAATTTACATGCAAGACCCCCTGCAAGAAGGTTTTCACAAGCGAATGCGTGGCCAAAGGCCTTTGAAACCATATCGATAAGGCAGACACCTGCCCCTTTAGAGTACTAAGAGCCAACCCCTTGTCAACGCCAACCTGGAGGAATCGCAAGATCCTGTCAATAAAAAAACTTGCGAGGATGCCCTCCTTGAGACTCGCACCACTCCACATAGGTCCTCCAGACTCTGTAATAGATCTTTCTAGAGACTGGTTTTCTAGCCTGAATTAACGTAGATATGACCTGGGCTGAGAGGCCTCTGCCCTTAAGAATTAGGGATTCAGCCGCCAAGCCATTAAATTTAGCTGCTGTGAAGCAGGGTGGTAGATCGGGCCCTGAGACAGCAGATCTGGGCGCAGGGGGAGTGGCCACGGTGCCCCTACTGACATCCTCACGATGAGTGCGTACCAAGCCCTTCTGGGCCAGGCTGGGGCCACCAGGATCACCGGCCTGCGCTCCACCCTGATCCTTCGTAGAAGGCGGGGAATCATGTGTAGTGGAGGGAACGCATACAGGAGAGAAAACTGGTGCCAGGGGCAAACCAACGCATCGGTCCCGTAGGCCGAGGGGTCCCTGGCTCGGGATACGAATTTTTCCAATTTCTTGTTGAATCTTGTTGCCATGATGTCCACATCGGGAACTCCGAATCTTTGGCAAATCTCTTGGAATACCTGGGGGTGAAGAGACCACTCTCCCGGGAGTAACTGTTGACGACTCAAAAAATCTGCTTGAGAATTGTCTATCCCTTGGATGAACACTGCTGAGATGCAGGGTACATGGGCTTCGGCCCATGAGAAAATCAGGTTTACTTCCCTTTGAGCCGCTAGGCTCCTTGTGCCCCCCTGGTGGTTTATGTATGCCACCGCGGTGGCATTGTCGGACTGTATCCTTACTGGCAGACCCTGCAGGGGGAGAGTCCAGGCGACCAGGGCCAACCGAGCAGCTCTGATCTCTAGGATATTGATGGGAAGCAGACTTTCTGCCTCTGACCACTGTCCCTGCTGGGTCCGTTTTTCTAAGATTGCCCCCCAACCTGTTAGGCTGGCATCTGTGGTTACTATTTCCCACGTGATGGGGCAAAAGGTTTTCCCTTTTGACAATTTTTGAGGGACCAGCCACCAGTACAGGCTGCGCCTGACTCCTGGGGAAAGACCTAATGGACGGTCTAATGCCTGTATGGACCTGTTCCAAGCAGAGAGAATAGCTGCCTGGAGAACTCTGGTATGGATCTGGGCATAGGGCACTGCTTCGAAGGCGGCTACCATCTTTCCCAGCAGTCGCATGCATAGGCGAATAGTCGGCCTCTTTTTGCCTAGGACTATTTGAATTGTTTGAGTCAATGACCTGATCTTTTCTTGAGGTAAAAATATCCTCTGGCATTCTGTATCTAACCGAAGGCCTAGATATTCCAACTGTCTTGTGGGTTGCAACCTCGATTTTCCTTGGTTCACAACCCACCCGAATTCTTGTAGATGCCGAACTGTGCGGACTACTGCATGATTGAGGTTGGAAGCTGATCTGTCGAATAACCAGGAGATCGTCCAGGTATGCCAGGACCAAAATGCCTTCTGTCCTTAGGACGGCTAGCACCGGGGCTAACACCTTTGTGAATACCCGCGGAGCTGTTGCCAACCGGAAAGGGAGGGCTACGAACTGGAAATGACTTTGATCTATCATAAAATGAAGAAACTTGTGATGTGCTGGGTAGATCGGCACATGCAGATATGCATCCTTTATGTCTATAGATGCTAGAAAGTCGCCTTGATGCAGGCTGGCTGTCACTGAACGTATGGAATCCATACGAAAGGTCTGAATCTTTAGAAAGCGATTTAGGCGTTTGAGGTCTAGGATAGGCCTGACGTCGCCATTGGGTTTTGGTATTATAAAAAGGTTGGAGTAGAATCCCAGACCCCATTCTTGGGTTGGTACTTCTACAATTACTCCTTGGAGCAAGAGGCGATCCAACGCCTTTACGAGAGAG
This sequence comes from Rana kukunoris, assembly GCA_029574335.1. NCBI lineage: Eukaryota > Metazoa > Chordata > Amphibia > Anura > Ranidae > Rana > Rana kukunoris. The sequence goes on along the minus strand of CM056059.1, from coordinate 265,686,801 downwards.
GCCCTCTTTAACGGGTCGCTTGGAAGACTTGACCCCTGAAAATGAGGAGGGGGGATTTCTCGAAACTCTAGTTTGTAGCCTGTGGCTACCACGGACCGAACCCAAGAGTCGGGAATTCTGGCCTTCCAGACTTCGGAGAAAAACTGAAGTCTTCCCCCCACCCAAGAGAGTGGGGGCGCCCCTTCATGAATCTGACTTGATGACTGGTTTAGCCGGCTTGCGAGACCAGGGCCTCTTGTTTGCCGCGGCTTGTCCCTGTGGGCGACTATTAACTGCTGAACGCCCGGGAGGCCGTCGATACTGACGGGAAGTCGAAGGGGCCGAGCCTGCAAAGGCCTGTCGTTTAAACGCGGGCCCCTGCGGTCTTTTCTTGACCGGTAAGGAAGAACTTTTACCACTTGATATGGTTTGGATATATTTATCTAGGTCTTCACCGAAAAGTCTTCCCCCATGAAAGGGAAACCCTGCTAAAAGCTTTTTGCAGGGTGCCTCTGCTGACCAGTTCTTTAGCCACAAAAGACGACGCATGTGAACCACCAGCAGAGATAAACGGGATGCCTGTTGGATGGAGTCCTTAATAGCATCTACTACAAAGCAGAGAGCCCTAGGGAAATCTGCTAATTCACGAGTTTGCTCAGCCGGCATGTCCTTTAATATCTGTTTTGCCTGATCCTTTAAGCCCTGACAAACGCCAATGGCTGCCACCGCTGGCTGAACCATGGCACCTACTGTCGTGAAAGAAGCCTTCAGTAGGGTCTCTAATTTTTTTGTCGACCGGATCCTTGAACATCTGGACATTTTCAACCGGACAGGTCAGGGATTTATTCCACTGTGGGGAGTGCCCATTTCTTTAAAATTCCTCTTCCATAGGATAGAGAATAGAGAACCTCTTAGGAGGGATAAAGATCCTATCAGGTCGAGCCCAATCCTGGTAAATCACGCTCCACAGAAGGGGGTGAATCGGAAAAGACACACAAGTTAATGGAGCCTTTAAAGAACCCAATGAGGATACCACAGGGGCTACTAGTTCTGGCACTGGAAGTTTAAAAGCAGTGCGAACCATATCGGTCAAAGACTGGATCCACAGGCTCTCCGCTTGAGAGGCCGAAAAATATTCATCTACAGTGGAACCCTCCATGTCTGAACCTTTGGGACTTGGGTCTGCTTGATCCCCTTGTGGGTCCCGTTCCTCCGAAGAGGAGACCTCCGCATCTGAAAACACCAAACTAGGTGAGGGGGATCTAGCCCGTTTGCTGCTTGGCAAAGGGCGGGCAAACAAAGCAGTTAACCTTTTCTCTAGCCCACCCAGGGTGGTCGCTAGCATTTCTTCCGTTACGTAAACGGGAATGGGTGGATCGGGGGCCGCCTCTGCCCCCAGCATCCCCAATGGCTCTTGTACTATGCTACTCGGTGGTCTAACTGGTGAGGGTGGGGCCGTTGAAGCCTGGCCTAAATCCTCTGACCCCGATGGAGACCCCTTTTGTTTCTTGGCACCTTTTGCAGCCCTGGCTGGTCCTGATGCCTTTGGAGCCATTGCACAACCTTGAGTCACCCCTCTAGCCAACACCTGACTGTCGTAGCTAGGAGTAATTAATTTTTAGAACAGGCTGAGGAAATATGAAAAATTTTGTATATATATATTTTTTTTTTTTTACCCGCCTGGGAGGTGGCAATACTGAGGAAAACCTGTGAGTATTGCAACACCAATGCCCGTTAGCCGGAGTCCAAGGTTGACTCAGATACTGCTGGATCTAAGGCCCTTTAAGCAAAAAAACTCTTTTTTTTTTTTTTCTGGTCAATAGTGGAACTAAGTCCTAGACCTGAAGATCCACAAACCGCCACTGGGTGTCACTGTGGCCAAAAGACCCAGCTGCGCGCTCTGTGTCCTTCTTCCTCTGCCTCCAGGAGGGAAGGACCAGCCAGAGAAAACGTTTTACTTTTAAAACAGACCCTGACGCTGCTGGCCCGCCCCCCCAACGCACGCCGACGCTATAAAAGGCGGCGTGCACGCGCGCGCACCCCCCCACGCTGAAAACAACATGGAGGAAGCAGAGCAGAGGAAAAACATGGACCAGCGCCATGCAGCACCAACAGACACCAGGTAAGCACTAATCTTATTGTAGTGCACAGAGAGAGGAAGCTGTCCCCATGGGCTTCCTAAGAAACAGGAGTTTTCACCAGCAATTTCCTCTTTAAAACATGTGGGGTTGCAGTATCAATGCTAACAGGCAGACCTGGGGTGAGTAGCAAATATATATCTTACACAAGTATACATATATCTACATGTTATCTGGGTAAACATTAGTATCCCATCCTGCCCACACAGACATAGTGGAGATAGTGGCTGATGCACAAGCATACCATTAGCCAACCCAGAACCCCCAGGGGGATACCTACTGTCGAACCAAGTCCCGCAGGTTCCCTCTTACCTGCTCCACGCCGCAGGGTATTGCAAACTGCAAGAGGCCCAATCTTCCCCCATCTCCGTGGGTATTGTCTCGGACCTTCAGGGACCGGGGTCCTGTGTTAAGGAACCCACACCCCTGGACCTATATAGCATCCTGGCATCAGTAGCGTTTAGTCCTGGGAGAGACCAAGGCACTGGAGCCCAGAATCCAGCCCTCCAAGGAGAGGCATTATAGGCAACACCCCACGCAGGCAGGGCCCGGGTACCGTACACCTTGGCTTTGAAGCACTTCGGACGGATCCGGCTAGCTATCCTGGGTCCCGAGACCTCCGAGGGACAGCTAGACGTGACCAACACCTAAGACACTGGCGAAAAAACTGAAGCACTCTCAGTGGGAGGGGGTTATATAGGGAGGAACTTCCTGTGAAGTTGATTACACCAGTGTCCACACCTGAAGGTACCCATATAACCCATATGTAATGACTATGCGCTCTGTGTCCCGTGATGTACGATAAAGAAAAAAGTTTTAAAAACTGCAGTTTTTTCGGGAGCAGTGATTACAGACATTACATTAAAGCCGCAAGAAGTTTTAAATTGCCTTTTTCCTATAGTAATGTCATTTTGTGCAGGGACAGTTCTAAACATGTGCCACTTCACAGGCATACTATAGACACCCAGCAGGTACAATATTTAAAGACATTTTTCATTTTTATTTATTTTTTAACTTTAAGCGTCATCGCTTAAAGTGAAAAAAAAAAAATAGGAAAAAAGTAATTAAAAACTTCTTGCGGCTTTAATGTAATGTCTGGTCCCTGCAATATGGATGAAAATTAGGGTTGTCCCGATACCACTTTTTTAGGACCGAGTACAAGTACCGATACTTTTTTTCATGTACTCACCGATACCGAATACCGATACTTTTTTTAAATGTCATGTGATAATTTTCAAACCACAATACAGACTAAGGATATTTTCTTTAGAATTATGAAGAACTCTAACTCAAGACATTATAAAAAGAATAAAAATGAGTAAAAATGAATAAAAATGTTTTATTTTCTTGTCACGCAATAGTAATAAATACAAAAAAGTATTCTATTTAGGTATCGGGAGCATTTGCGCGAGTACAAATACTCCCGCAAATACTCGGTATCGGTCCCGATACCGATACTAGTATCGGTATCTGGACAACCCTAATGAAAATCATTGAGAAAAATAGCATGGGTTGCAGTGTCCCCCCCCCCCCAGGTCATTACCAGCCCCTTTGGCCCTATATACTTTGAAAAGCAGTATACAGCCGGTGCAAACAAGACAGGGACTGTAGGTTTGTTGTTAAGTAGAATCTGTTTGTAATTTTGAACTGATACTTTTTTTAAAGTGTAGCTCCAGCCAAAAAAATCTATTTTTAAGCTTTTTGGAAAACATGGAGAAGGGTTATCACCCCTGTAACATTTGTTTTGCTGTCTGGGCGCATCTGTTCAGAAGATTGCACCTCACTTTCTGTCCCAATGACAATATTTTTTTGAAAATTTGGGTTTTTTTAGTGAAACATGGATTGGTGATAAAGCATCAGGGGACAGGAGACACCTCTTACAGAAGAGAATTTCCCTTCCAGGGTGTAGATTTTCTCTTGCTTCCTGTTGTCTCCTTCCATTTGCAAGCAGGAAGTTTGTAAGTTGGATGTTTGAAAGTACTTCCATTCCATTGTTGAACAGTGGTAGAATTTGTTGAACAGTGGTAGAAAAATTGGGCTTTTGATTCTGGTGCCACAACACTTTAAGTCCTCAGTTACTCTTGGTGGGCGCAGGAATGGGCCCTACTGTGAAATAAGGATGAGCCGAACACCCACCCCCCCCCCGTTCGGTTCGCACCAGAACCTTCGAACGGACGCGCGAGCATTTAGAACCCCATTGACGTTCAAATTCAAAAGTGCTCATTTTAAAGCTTAATATGCAAGTTATTGTCACAAAACGTCTTTTGAGAACCCAGGTCTTGTCCCAGGGAACATGTACCAATGGTAAAATGTTTAAAAAACAGTCGTTTTTTCAGGAGCAGGACTCCTGAAATAACGAGCGTTTTTAAAACTTTTTTCCATTAATACATGTTCCCTCGGGCAAGACATCCAGCAGGTACAATATTTAAAGCAGTTTTTCATTTTTTTTTATTTTTTTATTTAAGCATCATTAAAATCACTGCTCCTGCATCAGGAGCAGTGATTTTAATGATGCTTAAATAAAAAATAAAAAATATGAAAAATTCCTTTAAATATTGTACCTACTGGGTGTCTATGACTGTAATAACATCTTTAAATAGATATAAATATCACCTGCCTGCTAGTAAATTAGAAAAAACTGATCTAGCTAAGCTATACAGTGTATAAATATATGTACAACACCTGGGATGTATATATATCCTCTACACACTGTAACATTAACTGACTAGCCTGCCTGCCTGATCTATCTACCTGCAAAAACTGACACTCTCTCTGTCTCTCTTTTAACTGCCCTTGCACAGACCTTTCTGCAAGGCCTCCCGAAGAGGTTTCATCTTCTGCTCTCTGTGCCAGGAAGATAAGGTCCGCAACCTTACCCTTGTAACGTGGATCAAGGAAGGAGGGTTGCCAGCCAGGAATGATCCCTCTCCTTGATAGCTATTTATAAATGAATGTGATGTGTCAAGCTTTGCGGTGCCGAAATGTCTCTGTATGGAAACCCCAGTGTGTGGAAAAAGGGGTGGAGATTTCATTGTTCTTTGATTGATGATAAGCTTGTAACCTGTATATAACCAGCTGAATGTTTCAATAAAGTGAGTATCCTGTTTGAACATACATACAGCACTTCTGGTGTGTGTTCTTCAAATGGATCGCGATCGGCATATAGCTGTAGGTCGGATCCCGGAACCTTGGATGACTGGACCATCAGATGTTGCAATCTGCAATCTGATCGAATAGAAGCAGAGGAGTGTCGGGAGAGCAGGACCTGGGCGAGCAAGGGTCTCGTCACAGCGGGAAGCAGGAACACTGTATAAAGGGGGCCTTGAGAGGTAAGGAAGTCCTCCTCTTCCTCCCTCTCTTCTGCCTCAAGGGCCTTGTCCATTATTTCACGCAGTGTGTGCTCCAACAGGTGGATAAGATGCATGCACTGTCACTGCTCACCATCCTCGTGGCCTCCTCAAATGGTGAAAGGACAGTGCATGCATCCCTGATCATGGTCCACTGGCATGGGGAAAAAAGCTGTAGGTCGGATCCCAGAACCTTGGATGACTGGCAATCTGCAATCTGATCTAATAGAAGCAGAGGAGTGTCAGGAGAGCAGGACCTGGGCTAGCAAGGGTCTCGTCACATTGGTTGGCAGCGGTGGGATTTGCTCTCCAGTTACTGGGACAACTCCAAACCACCACCATGAATGACCAGCTATGCAGCCTGCAGGGGAACCATGCTAAAAGATTTGCTTGAGAGCCGTGTAGGGACCGGTGGGAAGAACAAGGCCACCCTGATCATTGCTCTAGCCGAGATGGATCAGAGGGATCAGAGGGATGGTGAACAGGACCCCGGTCAGTTGAAGACTTGTTCCAGCAGCGAGTTCAACAGCGGTTGGCATTATATGGTCCTAACCCATCAGAGACCGCCATACAGAATACCATCAGAGACCTCCAGCGGCAGGATGAGAGAGAACGAGAGTGGCAAAAGGAGCTGAGAATTGCAGAAATACGGCAATTGGTGACAACGCCTAAAGAAGCAGCACCAAATGAAAGAAGAGGAGAGGTACAGATACCGGTAACCATGGAAGAGGAATTCAGAAGGAGGTTGCGAGAGAAACAGATACAGTACAGAGGACCAGTATCAGAGAAGGTCCTGCTTGGATGGTCTGATTCTTTCCGCTGCGAACTCTGGAAAGAAGCGCTAGCCCGCGAGCAGCAACACCAGGGAAAAGCTCTCCCCTCCATCCATAGAAGGTACTGGTCACAGTATGAAGTAAGCATGCTGTTATTGGGGGAACAACAAAAACAGGAGTGGACAGCAGAGTTAAGCAGGCTGATCCGGGCAGAGATGCGGTTGAACGAAAGCTACAGAGCCCTCCGGTGGTATGTAGTCCAAGAGTGCCCGTGGACAGTCCCATGGAAGTCTTTGACTATGATGGCCTGGGATTGTTGTATTGGAGGATGTACAAGGACCCAGACTTTGGGAGTGATCGGGAGTGGCGTTGGGAGGAAATAATGGAGCACAGAGAGCGAAGACTGAATGTCTCGGAAATGCACTGGTTACAGGAAGATTTGGAATTCCTGGCCGCTCAGGAATGGGACCTGGAAATCGCCTACAAACAGCTGCTAGACTCCGCTCAGCAGCAGGGTGAGGTTCCCTTTGCCTGGAACTATGAGGAAATATCAGCTGACAGTGCTGAAATCCTGGCTGAAGAATCGTCCATGTGGCAGGGTAACAGTGTGCTTTGCCAACCTGCCCCTGCAGCTATGGACCCGGAGGTCTTATGGCAGATGCAGCAAGTGCTGACTGACCTTGATGATCCTGTTTCTGCATGGGATGATCTTGAATGGAGGAATGTGCCTGTCCAGCAGTATGCCAGTGAATCGGCAGTGGAAAATCTGGAGATTGCCATTCCCAAAACTGAAGTGCTGACTGTAGGGCCGAGCTCTGCTAACCTCTGCTTAGTACCTATAGCATTTTCTGGGTTACATGAACAGGAGATGGTGAACCTCTATCCCCAGACACCAGTTGCAGAGACGGGGGATTTAATAGATTTTTCTGCTGAGGAAGAACAACCTGATGGGCCTCCAGCAGAAGAGCTGGGATCAGGGCCAAACTTCATTGTGCTCTGCCGAGCACCAAGGGCAGTATTTGCGGAGTTACAAGGAACTTCCCCAGCTGAAGCGCTGGTCACCGGACAGAGGGAACAAGACCTCAGCCCCACCCCTGTGGCAGTTCCGGAGGCTCAGGGTGAGAAGATGACGATCACGCCCCAGCTGCAGATTACAGAATGAATGGACTGGTCAGAGGATGTTATGGATTGTGCACCCCCACCAGAAGTGCTGGCAACAGGGCAGAGTGCTAGCCATCTCTGCCCAGCATCGGGACCAACTGTGGAGTTCCAGGGAGCCGGGGCGTTTGGCCCCCTCCCCAGCAACCAGCTGAGGTGGTAAAGCTCTTACTCCCAGCTGAATCACTGGCAGCAGGACAGGATGCTACTGGCGGCTGCACTCCACTACAGCTTGAGCGGATATCGGTGGATGGGACTGTGGTCTCCACTCACAGCAACCCAGCGGAAGAGCTGGCAACAGAGCAGAGTGCCCCGGGACTCTGCTCTCAACTAACAGAAGAGGGGGTTCCTGTGGTAGTGGATGGGACTTCGATCTCCACTGACACAACCCCAGAAAATGGTGCGGCTCTGAGACAGGAGGATGTTGGCTTTGCTTTGCAAGCACCGGGGGATTTTCACCTCGCACCAGTGGATGGGACTTCAGTCTCCACTGGTATACCCCAGAAATGGTGGCCAGTTGGCCCAAGTCCCCAACAGCATGATGAACTGAGCCCAGCCACCCTGTCTGCTCTCCAGCGGCTGAAAGGACTCCAGGGAGAAGGGCCAATCCAGGCCCCTCCCCAGCAGCAGACGTGTTCTCTGAGAGAGGCAGAGGATGGCGGGGTTAGTAATGCTCTGTTTGGGACAATTTATTTGGGGTACGGTATGGATACCGGCATTGGGAGACTGGAACTACTGACTAACTTCAAGAGTCAACCCATCTGGTGTCTCCTACTGTGTTAGTCTCCTGCCGAAAGGGAAGCTGTGTGCCAGACCTAGCCGGGACAGGGGCTTTTGGAAAGGACTGAAAGGACTGAATGTGAGCCTCTTGCCGTCCAGGGCCTCAAACCAGGAAGGCGGTCCTGGAACCTTAAGACTACTTGTCCAACATCCTCGAGTTGACCCGTTTGGGTCCCACTGTGGATGTTGAACTGCTTCCCAGGGGGGAGTAATGTCATGGATCTTGAGATATTAAGGTGTTTCTACTTGACATCTGTTACACAGGAGAGGGACATTACAAGCTGTTGACTTATTCAATGCAAGGACATCTGCTTTTAAAATGCTAAGTGACCCGACTTGTGAAAGACATTTCATTGTGTAGAGGTGTTAATCCAGGTCGGCTCCTAGACCTTTCTATTATGTGATAAAACTGTTTGGAAATCTCCTGTCAGGAGTATTGGATTAGCATGTTATTATCTAAAAGGTTAATTGAATTCTATTTATAAAGAAATGTGATGTGTCAAACTTTGCAAGGCCAAAATGTCTATGTATGGAAATCCCAGTGTGTGGAAAAAGGGGTGGAGATTTCATTGTTCTTTGATTGATAAGCTTGTAACCTATATATAACCAGCTGAATGTTTCAATAAAGTGAGTCTCCTGTTTGAACATACATACAGCTCATCTGGTGTGTGTTCTTCAAATGGATCGTGATCAGCATATAGCTGTAGGTCGGATCCCGGAACCTTGGATGACTGGACTATCAGATGTTGCAATCTGCAATCTGATCGAATAGAAGCAGAGGAGTGTTGGGAGAGCAGGACCTGGGCGAGCAAGGGTCTCGTCACAGCGGGAAGCAGGAACACTGTATAAAGGGGGCCTTGAGAGGTAAGGAAGTCCTCCTCTTCCTCCCTCTCTTCTGCCTCAAGGGCCTTGTCCATTATTTCACGCAGTGTGTGCTCCAACAGGTGGATAAGATGCATGCACTGTCACTGCTCACCATCCTTGTGGCCTCCTCAAATGGTGACAGGACAGTGCATGCATCCCTGATCATGGCCCACTGGCATGGGGAAAAAAGCAAGCTCCCTGACCCTGTCCTGGTGCCATATTGACACAGATACTAATTGATGGCCCTCTGCTGCATGTGCAGCCACTGCAGCATGTCCAACATAGAGTTCCACCTGGTGTGCATGTCACAGATTAGGCGGTTATTGGGCAAGTTTTATTCATTTTGGAAATCTGCCAGCCGAGCACTGGCATTATATGACTTTGGGAAATGCACATAGAGTTTCCAGGCCTGCTTCAGGACACCCTGTAAGCCCGGGTACCTGCCCAAGAACTGCTGCACCACCAAGTTAAGGACAAGGAGCAAAATAGGGCACATGGGTCAGTTTTCCCTGTCGGAGGGTGGAGAGGAGGTTGGTGTCATTGTCGCAAACCACCATTCCTGGCTTAAGTTGGCGTAGCGTCAACAACCTCTGAGCCTGCCCCTGCAGAGCTGACAGAACCTCTGCCCGGGTGTGGCTCCTGTCCCCCAAGCACACCAGCTTAAGCACCGCATGGCATCTCTGCCTGCGTACCTGCGTAGCACCTTCAACGCCTACTGAGCACCGCTCATTACGAGGACACATCAGCACAGGAAGAGGCCACCAAGGAAGAAGAAGAGGAGGGGGTGAAGGAGAGAGGTGTGTCATAATCACCAGTAGTAGCATTTTCGAGGCGTGGTGGTGGAACAACCTCCAACACTACTGTACCTTGTCCTGCATCCTTCCCAGCTGCCAGCAGAGTCACCCAATGCGCCGTGAAAGATGGGTAACGTCCCTGTCCATGCCTGCTGGACCATGAGTCAGCGGTAATATGCACCTTACCACTGACCACCCTGTCCAGCGAGGCATGGACATTGCCTTCCACATGCCAGTAGAGAGCCAGAATCGCCTTCCGTGAGAAAAAGTGGTGTTTGGGAACTTGCCACTGAAGTACCACAAAATCACGGAAGGGGGATGAATCTACTAACTGAAAAGGCAGCAGTTGAAGTGCTAGCAATTTAGCTAAGCTAGCATTCAACCGCTGGGCATATGGATGGTGTAACGGAACCCCAGATGAGACAGGGGTTAAAGCCATTTAGGATATTCCATTCCCGCACACAAGGCAGCTGTTGACACTCCACAATCCGGCGAACACGACCCATACGAATTCCCCCAATAACGAGACACAGCTCTGTTTGAGGTTCAACAGAAAAGACCCATCTTTATTGAGAAGCAGGCTCTTATATACTCAAAAAGAATACTGCAGTAACCAAAATGAACAATGACCCAACTCCACCCACAACATCATACAATGGTTCCTAACGAGCCCCCCCCCCCCCCCCCAAATACACATCTTTTAGTAGACATTCTGTCTCAGGGCTCCTGACCGAATTTACATGACCTAAATAACTACAGCTAATAATTCATACACCTGACCTTTAGGCTGTCTGTTAACTCACAATACACATTTATCACAGTAGCAGACTTAATTACCACAATAGACAATAGAATGCAATCATAGCAAGCTTTATAGTACACTACAGCCAACACACAATTTATATATATATATATATATATATATATATATATACAGTATATATATATATACAGTATATATATATACTGTATATATATACACACACACACACAATATATATATACACACACACCACATTAAATCTGACTAGCACAGACCATAGTGGGGTTCACATTCACCCTGTGCCCCTATTAGAGACACAGGGTGATCTACACATAAGAGGCATCGGGGAGCTTCTGGGCCCCACGGGCCCTTCCATTCTATCTCTCCCCTTTTGGCAGGAGACTAACACAGGAGGAAACCCCAGACGGGTTGACTCCGAATTTAGTCCATAGTTCCATTCCTCTAATGCTGGTATCCACACAGTACCCCAAATAAATTGCTCCATACGGAGCATTACTCACCCAGCCAACCTCTGCCTCTCTCAGAGAACATACCCGCCCTTTTGGCACTGCAGAAGCTGGGGCAGGGAAATTTGCCTGGTACAATCTGATGTTGGTGTACCGATAGTAGACTGCCCACAAGTACTTGGCTGTGACACACCTAATTCTACACCTTCAGTCCTATTAGTGCAGGCTTCAGAGAGGACTGAGTGTATAGTGGGGTTGGAGATCCCAGCTGATGAGGAGAAAGGAGAGGTCCGCTTTGTTCTTTGGTGTGGGTCTTTGAGGTACACCATATGTCGACATATGTCTGGTCAAGCATGTGGTGCCCAACGGGTGATGTTTTGGCAACATGAGATACGCTTGAGACATATATTGCAAATAGTGGTGCGATCTGATGCACTCATCTCAAAAAATGCCCACACCAAAGAACTTTTGGAATAACGCTGAGAGACAGCAGCGCCCTGCACATGCGTAGTTCTGCATTGTGATGCAGTCGGTGTGCTGCCCTTAAGCTGAACCCTGGAGGGCATCCTGCCTCGTTGATGTGCCTCCTCCTCCTCTCTCCTATCAGCCACCCACGTGGAGTCAGTGACCTCATCTCCTCCCTCCTCATCACTGGAGCAAACCTGGCAGTGTGCTGCAGCAGGGGGAACATGACTGCCAGATTGCTGTCTATCTTGGGCACCCCTCTCTCTGGGCTCACGTTACTGCCTTTCTCTAGCTGTGTACCATCATTGGAGCCTTCAAAACACTGCGAATCCTCATGCAGCATGTACCCAACACACTGGTCAAACAGTTCGGGGACTATTTAGGGGGACATGGTGGGGCTAGGGAAGGAGTGACTGATGCCATTGAGCAGAGGGAAGAGGCCGCGTTGGCAGCGGCTTTGCCAGACTAAGTACCCTGAGCCTGGGTGAGAGATGATGAGGAGGATGAGGACGGCTTGGTCATCCACTCTACCAAGTCTTCGGGATGTTGTGGCTTAACACGGCCAGCTGCCGAAAAAAAACACGAGCGTGTCCCATGGCCACGTCCTGATGTTAATGCACTGTGTCCACGACCAGCACTGTTGCCTCTAGACACAGAGCCTGCTTGCCCTCTTTTATCGGGTCGTGACTCTATGCCTCTCCTTGTTGTCCTTCCAGACATACTAATGGCCTGCAGGGAGATGTAGCTGCACAAATACTGACAATACTTGCTGATCCCTGCCTGTGCTATTAATATGAGAACACCAGCAAATCTATTGACGTAGCTTTAGGTGCACACTGTGCAGAGGATACAGTTCACCACGTGAAAATATGTGCAGATCCCCTGCCTGTGGTATTAATATGAGCAGATCCCTGCCTGTAGGAATTTAATATGAGAACACCAGCAAATCTATTGAAATCCAAGTGAAAATACTGCAGCTAGCACAATCACCTGGCTGCCTGTCAGTATATTCGGAAGAGTGGATCTAGCTAAACTCAATACAGTGTATAAATATATATACAATACCTGGGATGCATATATATCCTCTACACACTGTAACTCTTAACTGACTAGCCTGTCTGCCTGCTCTATCTAATTCAATAAAATTACACTCTCTCTGTCTCTCTCTGTAACCACCGCAACACACTACACAAGGCTGCCAGGGAGGTGGCCTTATATAGTGTGGGGCATGTACTTAACCCCCTGAGCCATAATTGGCCAAAGCCACAATGAGAATATTCTGCTGTTAATGCTTGCCAGTTCAGAAGGAAGAAAAAGGTTTCCACCAGTACTTCTTGAAACAAAAAAGTACCTGTTATCCTGTCCGAAACAACATGAGGCTTCCAGGGATCCCAACTAAATGGCTGCTGCCATGTGGGTCCTTAAATACCCCTTCCCATTGCGTCAGAGCAAGGCGCATGACGTTGCGCCGTGATGACGCATCGCAAACGCAAAAGAGGGAGGGGGCCACGAGACATGAAAACACCCCTGGATACCCAAAACAACGCGGGCACCCAGGCACATGCCCCCAAACAAAGAAAAAAGAAAAAAGGGGGGGACTCTTTAGCTAAAAAATATTTTGGTCTCACCAAATGAGCCAGTGCAGCCATGCACAGTTACATAAGTGCCAACAAGGCACCAAACACATTGCATCTCCACATTTAAACATAGAGTAACAGATAATAAACAAAATATATAACGTAAGCAACATAATGTGCTTACCTCCGCACAAAGTAAATAACACAAACTATAAGGCTATACAGACCAGATACCAACAATCCCAACTGGGTATATTGCCAATACTGGGAAGGAGCAGCAGGGGACGTGAAGGGGAGGCTGGAAAGGGAGGGGGGGTCCCGGAAAGGGAGGGGGGGTCCCACACCAGGCATCAAAATGAGTACCCACATGTTGCCAAAGTCATTACCAAACAAATTTACAAAATGGTTTGTAACTGATTCCCTCATTTAAGCCTGGGTATCGAGTCGCTTGTAATAAATAAATCCACCTGATTTCCAATTTAAAAGTTTCTTATCGATAACAACCCCTCGTTCATGATGAGGAATGTGTTCAAGGCTAAAGAAACATGGTCCATAATCCTACAGAAAAGTGATTGCTTCATCTTTCCTATATAAAATGCTCTACAACAGCACTTTTAGGGTAAATAAATTTCATAATTTTCTGGTCAGCAGTTAGTAAATACCAACATTTCTTCTAAATACTGCGTACCCTATTTTACTGTCTATTGTACTAGGTAACAATGTGTGTGCATGTTGTTTGTATATTTTCTCTGGTTTTGTATATGAGTAATAGTCTATCCTGTGTTTTGACCCTATGAAGGCCATTCTAAGGCATGTTTTACTATAGCCCCTAACCAAGAGGCTTTCTCGCAACAGGTCAGCTTCCCTCTGGAAGTCCTCATACTGGGTACAATTTTTCTGTAAGCTGTCCAAAAATGTATTCAAGTCATCTTTTGATCTTGCCCATACCATAAAAACATCATCGATACAGCGGTGTCAGGACTTAATTTGGCCAATTTCCAATGTTCTTGATTCATCCACAAACAAGTCCCGTTCCCACCCATCGGTTACAGATTGGCATATGAGGGAGCACATTTTGCACCCATAGCAACTCCCTGTACCTGGATGTTTTGTGTGTGAGGATAAAACTCATGATTTCCACAATGAAATCGTTATATTTCCATGATTCTAGATCTTGCTCATTTATGAATTCCCGTACAGCTTGGACCCCTCCTGTATGTGGAATCAAATTATATAGAGCCTCAATATCTATATCAACCAACCAGGCCCCCTGTGTAACTTGCAGTCTGTCTGTGATATTTAATAGTTTAATAGTGTCTTTCACATGTAAAAAAAAGCCCTTCACATGTGGATAAAGGTACTCATCTATAAGTCGACTCACTGATTCGGTAAGTGACCCACAACCCGCATAAAACTTGAGAGTGGTAGAATTTTTACTGCCCAAAAAATTAAGGGTATTCGAGTCAATAAGGCCTTTATGGTGTGCTTATATTGTTTGATATAGTAATCAATATGGGTCATTGGTATTGGTCTGTACTATTGTGTGTTGCAGATAATATCATAGCACATCCTCTCATAGCTCTCTATATCCATAATAACAAGGTTTCCACCTTCATCTGAAGGTTTCAATACAATTGTTTTATTAGAACTGAGGGATTTCAGGGCCTGTTTCAAGTGATTTGGCAGGTTAGGGTGGGGTCCCGTTCTCCAGTTAGTGACTTCTATTTCCTTAGTGACCTGAATAACAAAGTCCCATATGTTCGAATTGCCCTGCAGGATAAGAAAATATGTTGATTTGGGTTTATATATACACCGAAATGTTGGCGTGGGGAGGCGGAAGGAGGAACATGGAACTCTCCATTGTTCACCCCTGATGTGTTGAATATCCACCCTCCTCCTCTGGGTTGCTTTCATCCCAGAGTTCCATCAAATCCTTTAGGGCTTTGAGGTCTTCAAAGGTAGCACTTTACAGGCTGAATTGTCTTGTCCCTGGATTTGAGTATTGCGTTGATCTTTGTCATAAAGGACCTTATACATCAATCGCCTAGCGAATAGATGCATGTCCTTTATTAGTTCAAATTTATCTGCCTCCTCATCCAGGCAGAAGGTCAGGCCAAGTCACAATACCTCAGATTTATCCCCTGATAACGTATAAGACAGATTTATAATCTGTTGCATGCAAGTAGCTCACATCTGTAACAATTAATCAAGAGCATCCTATACAGCCAGTTTCTTGGAATAAAATGAAATTTTACCCAGTATGAGGACTTCCAGAGGGAAGATGACCTGTTGCAAGAATGCTACTTGGTTAGGGGCTATAGTAAAACATGCCTTAGGCTTTCAATATGGTCAAAACACAGGATAGACACTTACTCATTTACAAACATCCACACGAATCGTTACCAAGTACAGTAGACAGCATATGGAAAAAATGGAAAGAAACTGCGCTAAATGCTAAAAAAGGAAAAAACAGCTGTAACCCAATTGCAGCCTGTTCAATTTGAGAGCTGTGATTATCATGTAAACAATTAGTAGAAAAAACAAGATAAGAAAAAAATAAATTGTGCTGCCCCTAACCATGTGAGAAACCTAATTAAAAAATCACAACACATTATATTTAAAAAAAAAATAACAAAATAAGTGATATAAATTGTGAATAATGGCATATAGTGTGGTATCACTAATATGCCAAAAAAAGAGGGATCCGTTGCCACTTAAAGCATACCAATCAATAAACATGAACCAATGATTATATTAAGAATATCAGCATAAGAATCGAAATGTTCAAATTAAAGCAAAAAAATATATAGTCCATAAGTGCTTGATAAGTGAAATGCTATGCACCCGTGCTCTGTGCCAAATTCCAAATTCTGATGATAAACGTGTCCAAAGAAAAAGTGATATATCCTCCACCAATCAATGAAATGGCTCCTTAATGACTTGTCATGATACCTTATGACATGGGATCATAATCAGCGTATAATTAAAAGTTGTCAAGAACAATGACAGCTCCACAGAGCGCATTAAATGAGTAGAAAATGTATTTAAAAAGTTGTTCACTTACAAGTTTGCAGAAAAATAATGTCTTAAATCTGGTGTTCCGGCCGGTATACAAATTCCAGACACCCGTCCTGCAGACACCCGTCCTTTTAGGCGACGACAGCGCACCGCTCTGCCCTACGTCCGTTTCGTAGTATCTTACTTCTTCCAGGGGCACAGGCGGCACGCTGTGTCACCTCTATATAAACAAACATGAATATATATATATATATATATATATATATATATATATATATATACACAGTATATAGAAGTGACCCAGCACGCCGCCCGAATTTGTTTGAACTGCTTGGCTGGAGTGACAACTTTTAATTATACGCTGTTTAAGACCCCCTGTCATAAGGGATCATTACAAGTTGGTAAAGAGCCATTTCATTGATCTGTGGAGGATATATCACTTTTTCTTTGGACACGTTTATCATCAGAATTTGGAATTTGGCACAGAGCACGGGTGCATAGCATTTCACTTATCAAGCACTTATGAACTATATATTTTTTGTTTTATTTTTTTGTTTTAACTCAAATATTTATTTAGATTTTTATGCTGATATTCTTTTATTAATATAATCATTGCTTCATGTTTATCGATTGGTATGAGATTTCTTTAAGTGGCAACTGATCCCTCTTTTTTTGGCATATTAGTGATACCACACTATATGCCATTATTCACAATTTATATCACTTACTTTGTTATTCATTTTTTGGTATATTTAATGTGTTGTGATTTCTCAATTACTTTTCTCACACGGTTAAGGGGTAGCGCAATTTTTTTTTTCTTACAGTAGACAGCACAATAGGGTATGTAGTATTTATAAGATAACTTATAAGAGATCAAAATCCTTGTGACCAGCCACCATAAAACCAATGATGGGGGAAGTACCAAAACACCAGGTACTTATCCTTGTGGAAAATGTAACATTTGTCCCTTTATCTTAAAAGCCAACAGTGTCATTCTTCCCAACAATACAACTTAGACCATGTCTCCCTTATCTCTAAATGTAAAATGGACTATAGGACTATACCATAATTTTGATCTTAATTCAATTGGTTTCTTTAGCCTTGAACACATTCCTTGTCATGAAATCTGGTGTGATATTAGGAAACTTTTACAATTAGAAACCAGGTGGATTTACCTATTACAAGCGACTCGATACCCAGGCTCAAATTAGGTAATCAATGGGGGGCGTGGCGACCGAGCTCCAACATGGCCGCGTAACACAGGAGCTCCGTCCAGCCACGAGAGAGACAAACAATCCCACCGCACCTACCGACGAAAGACCGGCACCGATCGGACCCTCAGGTCCCGCTGCACACGCCGGGATGACCCGCCAGCGGAAAAACACCCAGTCCCCGAAGAAAGTCACGGACTTCTTCGCGACACGCGGGAACACACAAGATGGCGCCGCCGCGCCGGGGACAGAGCAGGAGACACGAGCTGCAGCAGCGTCCGGACGTCACTCGGGACAGCACAGCTCCCAGCACAGCAACTCGTCCTCGGGCAGCTCCAGTCCCTCCACCAGGAGCCCGGTGAAACAAAAGATGAGAACTGCCTCCCCTGATAGACCATCCAGAGACCCAGGTATGGAGATAAGCAGGCCTCAGGCTCCTGAGGGGACGCAGCTGCCCGCGATAATTGACCCAATGGCTGCATTCCCCACATCAGACAGGCCTGTGTCTGAGACATTTTTAAAAGAAATGTTGATGTCCCTCAAAGCGTCCCTGCATACTGACATGATGGCTGGCATAAGTAACTGCCGCAAGGAGGTACAGGCCATAGGAGACAGGGTAGATCAGGTGGAGCAGTGTGTGGGGAACCTCACATCATCCTTCAACAACATGGTGGATGCCCATAGCCACCATAGTGATGAACTTGCTTGGCTGAAAAACAAAGTGGCAGATTTAGAAGACCGCTCCAGAAGGAACAACCTTAAATTAAGGGGGGTCCCCGAATCAATCCCCACTACGCAACTTCTATCCTACACCCAAGCATTCTTTTCTACTCTGCTACCCTCCTTGTCTCCTCATGATCTCATTGTGGATCGCATACATCGCATACCCAAGCCCTCCTTCCTGCCAGATTCCACTCCCAGGGACGTGTTGCTTAGGGTACACTTCTACCATGTCAAGGAGCAGATCATGGTGGCATCTCGCAGAACAGAAAACAGGCACCCTCCCTACACTGACCTTCAAATACTCCCTGATCTGTCCAGACATACCCTACAACAACGCCGCAACCTGGCGACAATAACCAAAGCGCTGAGGAACCACAACATTGCTCACAAGTGGAAATACCCGGCAAAATTGGTGGTCACCCATGACGGTACGTCAGTCCCCATATCCACGTTAGATGAGGGCTTAGCGATGCTACGCCAGTGGGGTATACTACCGGACCAGACACCTTCAATGGCTCCGACTCCTTCTGCGCCACTCGCCCCATTACAAGAGGATTGGCAGCTGGTCACACGTAAACGTTCTTCTAAAACAAAACACGGTGGTAACGTGTGAATCACTACGAGTATACATAGATACTCTCTCTGGCTACAGGGGTTATACACACTAATCCCTGTTTTTTCTCCCCCTAAATCTTTAGCAGCAGTCATACCTGCACATGGATCAGTTTATGGATCTCTTTCTTATCGTTCTTTCTATTCAAGTGTTTTTGTTTATGTTTTTTTCTCATACCATTTTTTTTGTTGAAGTTGAAAAACCAGAACTACACCATCGTCTCCTCTTGGAAGCAACCGGAGAACACATCCTCCTTCAAGCCACCATCCCGGGTCACAGTGAGTACGATCACCTCAAGACATGTCAGACCGCTCACAAACAGCACTATGCCTATTACCTGTTTAACTATTAATGCATGGGGTCTTAACCACCCTGCTAAAAGGATGTCCATGTGGACCGAGGCGAAAACACGCAACGCGGATATCCTGTGCGTCCAGGAAACTCATTTTCAGGAATTTAATGCCCCTAAATGTTCCCACAAGGACTTTCCACATGTTTTCTTGGCTTGCACACCTGGCCGTAAGAAGGGAGGGGTACTACTAGCTATCAGGAATACCTTGTCTTTCCACTTACAGGAAGTCACTCCTGACCCCAACGGCAGGTACATCATTTTGAA
Source organism: Rana kukunoris (assembly GCA_029574335.1). Lineage (NCBI taxonomy): Eukaryota > Metazoa > Chordata > Amphibia > Anura > Ranidae > Rana > Rana kukunoris. The sequence goes on along the minus strand of CM056059.1, from coordinate 265,667,515 downwards.
GGGGGACATTAACTCACAGCCTTTCACAATAGTGGCCTTATACGCCCCAAACTCACACCAGACCCGCTTTCTTGGCAGGCTGCTACGGAAAGTTAAGGCTCAACAATACGGAAACCTTCTAATGTGTGGGGACTTTAATCTCATTATTGACCCAAGCCTGGATACGTCCTCAAAGAACTATAAAGGTTCCACGCAACTGGGTAGTTTGATGCACAGAGAGGAACTATATGATGCGTGGAGATGCCTACATGAGAGCTTGAGAGACTATACTTTTTTTTCACATAGACATTGCTCCTATTCACGTATTGACCTGTTCTTGGTAGATAAGTGGTTGCTACAAAGGGTATCTGCGGCCCGGATTCACGACATAACGTGGTCCGACCACGCAGCGGTGACAATATCCATTGCTGACCAGGCTGCCTCCCCCTCCCCCCCCATCTGGCGCAATAATGTCCGACTAATGCAAGAGCCTCAAATCTCTGACCAAATATCCAAACATCTTGCAGAATTCTTCCTTAACAATGCTCACTCAGTAGACGATCCCTTTACCCTCTGGAGCGCCCATAAGGCGTTCACCAGGGGCATAATGATTCAACTAGGCGCTAGGGAAAAACGAAGACGCACAAACAAACTTGACTCTATCCTTGCTGACATACATGAGCTAGAAACAAAGAATAAGCAGTCACCCAACCAGACTCTCTCGGCGAAACTCTCCAAGTTGAGAACCTCGCTTAAAGATCTATTGACCCAACAATATGATTATCACCTTAGAAAACTCAAACTTAACTCATACGCTAACGCGAACAGAGCGGGCAAATATCTGGCCAATAGACTAAAAGCAACTCGCACGAAATCGAGAATTGACCACTTAATCCATCCCACCCTTAAACATAAAATTACCGACCCTCAGAAGATAGCAGATCAATTCGCTGATTACTATGGTAGCTTATACAACATTAAAAATGATCCCTCCACCCATCAACCCACGCCATCGCAAATTTCAGATTTCCTACAGCGGATTAGCCTACCCTCTCTCTCAGACCCACAACTTCTCTCCTTAAACTCACAATTCACCACCTCTGAGGTAGAAAATGCGATAGCCACCCTACCTAATGGTAAATCCCCGGGACCGGATGGGTTTTCGAATGAATATTTTAAAATTTTTGGTCACCTTCTGGCTCCCCATATGCAATCCATTTTCAATAAAGCCGCAAACACAGCATCGTTTCCCCCTGAAATGTTACAAGCCTACATAGTTACCCTTCCTAAGCCAGGTAAAGAACCAAACACTCCCTCCAACTTCCGGCCAATTTCACTCCTGAATACGGACGTAAAAATTTATGCCAAAATTCTGGCCAAACGCCTAGCAGATCTCATACCATCCCTCATTAAGCGCGACCAGATGGGTTTTGTGAGGGGACGGCAGACCTCAGATGCAACCAGGAGGATAATCAATGTTATTCACCACGCTGAAAATACTCGAACGCCTTCTCTGCTGCTTTCCATAGACGCGGAGAAGGCGTTCGATAGGGTCCACTGGGGTTATATGCAAGCGACTCTATCCAAATTTGGGTTTGATGGACATATTAGAGACGCAATACTGGCTTTGTATTCATGCCCCTCTGCAAGGGTGTACACATCCAGTATGCTGTCAGTGCCATTTCATATCTCCAATGGGACACGCCAGGGATGTCCGTTATCTCCAACGATATTTAATCTCATGATTGAACCCCTGGCGGAGACTATCCGGTCGCTGGCAGACATACGAGGGTTCAAAATAGGCTCGACTCACCATGTCATAAACCTGTTTGCAGATGACGTAATATTGATGCTGACAGACCCGCTCACTTCATTACCTAAAGCACATGACGCACTGGTGTCCTTTGGGGAAATATCTTACTACAAGGTGAACTTCACCAAATCATACATACTGAACCTAGGCCTATCAACAGCGGACCGCCTCCACCTGCACCAAAAACTCCCTTATGTATGGAATGACGACACTATAACATACCTGGGCATCAAAGTGACCAACTCCACTAGATCCCTAGCAGATACTAATCTAAAAACGCTGTTACAGAAACTTAATACACAGGTTATTGGACTGTCCCATAAAGAATTGTCCTGGATGGGTAGGTTGGCCGCCTTCAAAATGCTCATATTGCCACAGATTTTGTACATTTTTAGATCCCTACCGATTGCCATTGCCCCAAAATACACCAAAGCACTCTCCAATATTCAATGGCGTTTTCTGTGGGGCACAAAACGAGCACGGTGCTCACGCACCACCCTACTACCTCATAAAAGTGTGGGGGGAGCAGGATTGGTGGACATTCAAGACTACCTCAAGGCGACTAGGCTTGATCAACTCAAGTACTGGTTCCTCCCCTCTGACGCACCACTATGGGTGGACATTGAGAAAGACCTGGCCCCCACGCATGACCTCCCATCACTCCTTCTAGGGGATTCATGGATACCGTGGAATTTGACTTCCACACCCCCGACCATAGCTACTTCAATACAGACATGGAGATCCCTTCTGAACTCCCATCTCCCCAACCGGCGACCTGTACAGCATAAGTTCTCCCTACAATGGTTGGAGGCTCATATACCAATGATATCGCTAAAATTTTTCGACACATATGGTATACACACAGTACACGACTTCATGAAGGATGGGAGACCTAAACCAGTGCAACAAATACTGCAGGAACACAGCCTACCGGCAAGTACGTTCTTTACGTGCACAAGGGTAACACACTTCCTAAAGGCACATCCACCCCCTGACGTTTGCCTTCCAATATCAGTATGGCAACACTTGACGGGAGGTAACATTCACAATAAGGGCATAGCCATATACTATAACTTACTACAAGCCAAGAAGACCTTTCATAAACAGAAGACACATATAAAATGGGAGCAAGACCTGGGGTTCACGTTTACTGAAGCCCAGTGGAAATTTGCTTTCCACGCGATACAAACGGCTTCCCACTGCTCGGGCCATTGGGAATTGATGACCAAAATTGTCAACCGTTGGCAATATACTCCCTGCAGACTTGCACTTATGTTCCCCAACACTTCACACCTCTGCTGGAGGAATTGCGGATGCAAGGGCCACCTATTCCACATGCTCTGGGAATGCCCTAGTCTGACTAGTTTTTGGAATCAAACTTTCACACTCATATCTAACATTACTGGGATATTGACCCCCCCCGACCCAGCATTGGCTATCTTACACATTGGTATGGAATCCTTCCCTCATAAAACGAGACAAGTAGTGTCCCACATTCTGCTAGCAGCTAGGTCTCTGATACTACAAAATTGGAAACACGCCACTACACTTAACGTCACCGACCTGACTAGGAAAGTACACCAACACCACACATTTGAACGACTGCTAGCAATCAATGCATTGAAATGCTCTTCCTTTGATAAACAATGGGAAGTCTGGACCGCTAAATATGGTTGACTATGTGTATTGCATACTTTCTCTGCATAATTTACTCCAATGTATGCTTCCATGAGAACTTCTGCCTACCATGTTACTGTTAAGATCTGACCTACTTAGAATGAAACATGAGTGGTATGTTTGTTTTTGGTTTTTTTCTTTTTTGTCTTTGATTTTGATCTCTGTTTTTGATCTTGATTTACGTTTTACCTTTATATAATCTCTGTATTTTGTAAACTACAATAAAAACTCTATTGAGAAAAAAAAATTAGGTAATCAATTACAAACCATTTTTGTAAATGTGTTTGGTAAGGACTTCGGCAACAGGTGGGTACGCGTTTTGATGCCCGATGTGGGCTTCCCTCCTCTCCTTTATGTACCCTGCTGTTCCTTCCCAGTATTGTCCATATCCCAGGTTGGGATTGTTGGTATCTGGTCTGTATAGCCGTCACCAGACTTATAGTTAGTGTTATTTACTCTGTGCGGAGGTAAGCACATTATGTTGCTTACATTATATATTTTGTTTATTATCTATTACTATATGTTTAAATGTGGAGATTGAATGTGTTTGGTGCCTTGTTGGCACTTACGTAACGGTGCATGGTTCATTTGGTAAGATCAAAAATATTTTTTGGCTAAAAAGTCCCCCCTTTTTTTTTCTTAATTGTAATTTTGGTTTATACACCACCATGGAACGTTATCCAGTTTTCACTGTTTCTACAGCATTTTTTTGCCATTGGGTCCCTGTATGGATGCCCAAGGGTGCCCATAGGATTGCCCCATCTGTATTATGGGCTTCCGGTGTGCGCCTGCATAGAGGGGCTCCTTTGGCATGGTCTTTGATCCAGTGCAGTGTTGTAATGCCATAACACATGGAGGATTTTATTCTCGGTCTCCGCCCCTCATGGCGTGTGTACCAGAGCGTCCCCTGTGTGGGGGCATGTGCCTGGGTGTGATGTGGTGTTTCGGGTATCCGGGGGTGTTTCCATGTCTTGTGACCCCTCCCTCTTTTGCGTCTACAACGTTAATGCCCCATGCTCTGACGCAATGGGAAGGGGTATATAAGGATTCCTGTGGCAGCAGCCATTTTGTTGGGACCCCTGGAAACCTCATGTTGATTCAGACAGGATAATAGGTTCCTTTTTTGTTACTAATCTTTTTCTTCCTTCTGTACTAGGCAAGTATTAGCAGTGGAATATTCTCATTTTGACTGTTTTAAACAGGTGTGGGCATCATTTTAGTTGTCTTTTTGTCCCTTTCTCTTTTGTTGTTTGGAACTGACACAGCCTTGGCTGGGAAACACTGATTGGCCAGCTCTCCTTTAAAACACCTGTGACTTCACCCAATCAGTGCTCGTGATAGAGTTACTCTGCTTGCCTTGTGTGATCCAGCCTGACCTGTTAATCTGTAAACTTTGTGTATGACCCGGCTTGTTTGACCCTGCTTGTTGCTTCCGATTTGGTACCTTTCGAACTCTGATCCATCCGTGTATGAACCGGCTCGCCTAGACCACGCTTTGCCTGACTCCTGTAAGCAACACCCATTGCAGCGGTGCACTACTAGCACCAGCAACACCACCAACATCCACACCTGCGGTGAACTACAAGTTCCAGCCTTCCTGCTCATCACAACACCTACTTCAGCAGTGAACTACAAGTGCCAGCTGTCCCGCTCGTCTCAACCCTGCATCCGTGGTGAACTACAAGTCCCAGCGCTGACCTGCTTCACAAGACCTGCTCATGGTATGTGCTCTTGTTATTGAACTATAAGCATATTAGCACACCTGAACTGTTGTCTGCTCCTAGCCTGATATGAAACCTGACATTATCACGAGCCATACATAAAAACCCATCATGGATTCTGAGCAGGCTCAGATGTTTGCACAAGAACTTTGCCGTTTATCCCATCAAGTTCAGCAAATGGCCACAGAGCTCACCAAGGTGCAATCTCCTACTACAACTGTTACAAAAACTTTATCTGAACCGAAAATTCCTTTGCCTGACCGTTTTTCTGGCGACCGTAAGGGATTTTGCAACTTTAAAAACAGCTGCAAATTATATTTCAAATTAAGGCCTTCCTCTTCTGGCTCTGAAACTCAGAGAGTTCAGATCATTATCTCTCTGCTACAGGGTGACCCCCAGGCTTGGGCCTTTAACCTTGAACCAAACCATCCAGCCCTGCTAACTGTAGATGCCTTCTTTGAAGCCCTTGGGTTGCTGTACGATGATCCAGATCGTGTGGCTACTGCAGAATCAACCCTGCGTAACTTAATGCAAGGAACTACCACAGCTGAAATGTACTGCTCAGAGTTTCGCAGGTGGGCCCCAGAATCTGGCTGGAATGATGCAGCTCTCCGCAGCCAGTTCAGAATAGGTCTTTCAGATGCAATTAAGGATGCTCTGGTCAACTTCTCCTATCCAGCCTCACTGGAGGAAGCTATGTGTCTAGCCATTAGAATTGATCACCGTCAGTGAGAGAGGGGGCGAGAAAAAAATATGGCTGTGGCAAACTGCATACCTCCCTTACCACCTGACCATCCCACCTCCAGTGCCAGTTCAGTGGAAGAACCTATGCAGTTAGGCTCCACCCGGCTATCTGCCCAGGAACACACACGCCGGCGTAATATGGGACTTTGCCTGTACTGTGGCCTCAGGGGTCACATGCTCCGTTCGTGCCCTACACGTCCGGGAAACTCCAGGACCTAGGTGATTATGGGGAGGTCACCTTAGGTCTGCTTTCATCTCCCTAGGGGGACAATCGTATACTTCTACCCAGTGTTATTCACTTTGGGACAGGGACTCATGAACTGTTGGCCTTGGTAGATTCTGGAGCTGCTGAGAATTTTATTGATAAGACTCTGATTACCTCCTTGTCCCTGGAAACTCATACGCTAGATTGCCCAGTCCGCCTAATTTCTGTGGATAACCGGCCTCTCTCACAAGACCTTGTGCTTCAGTCCACCAATCCCTTCCAGTTACAATTGGGGGCCCTGCACTGGGAGAAGATTTAATGTCTTGCCATTGACTCTCCATCCACTCCTTTGATCCTAGGCCTTCCTTGGCTTCAGAAGCACAATCCTGTAATTGACTGGCAAACAGGAAATATTCTGGCTTGGTCCAATCAGTGTAAAGGAAGTTGCATCCAGCACCCTGTTCGACTTGCTACTTGTCAAGTGGGAATGGAACAGATTCCGCTTTGTTATAAGGACTTTCAGGATGTGTTTTCTAAAGGGAGTGCTGACACCTTACCTCCTCATCGCAGTTATGACTGTCCCATTGACCTTTTGCCTGACACTACACCTCCGCGAGGGAGAGTCTTTCCATTGTCCGAACCAGAGAACCTTGCTTTGCAAGAATACATTCAGGAAAACCTAGCTAAAAGTCCTCTACTTCTCCTGCAGGCGCAGGTTGCTTCTTTGTTCCAAAGAAGGACGGGGGTCTAAGACTTTGTGTTGACTACAGAGGTCTAAATAAAATAACCGTTCCAAATCGGTACCCTCTCCCTCTCATCACAGAGTTGTTCTCCCAAATCCAGGGAGCAAAGATCTTCTCCAAACTAGACCTAAGGGGAGCCTATAGTCTAGTGCGCATTCGTAAAGGAGATGAGTGGAAGACAGCCTTTAACACCAAGGATGGCCACTACGAATGTCTTGTCATGCCTTTCGGTCTCAGGAATGCACCAGCTGTCTTCCAAAACTTTATGAATGACATTTTCCGTGATCTGTTGGGTCGCTTTATGCTTGTGTACTTGGATGATATTTTGATATATTCTCCCAATCTTGAAACGCATCAGAGGCACGTCCGCTCAGTGTTGGCCCGATTAAAGGCTCATTCCCTTTTTGTTAAGCATGAAAAATGTTTATTTCATGTCAAACAAGTATCTTTCCTGGGCTACCTAATCTCTGACACAGGCCTAACCATGGATCCAGCCAAGATTCAGGCCATTCTAGACTGGGCATCACCTTCAGACCTGAAAGCAGTTCAGCGCTTCCTGGGCTTTGCAAATTTCTATCGGAAATTCATTAAGAATTTTGCCACCATTGCACATCCCATCACCTCTCTCACCAGGAAGTCTCAGTCTAAGTTCAAATGGACTACTGAAGCCCAGACAGCCTTCACTCAGTTGAAGAAAGCCTTTACCTCTGCACCAATTCTACGCCATCCTGTTCCTGAGCTGCCTTTTATTGTGGAGGTAGATGCATCCGAAGTAGGGGTGGGGGCGCTTCTGTCACAAAAGGACCCTGTAACTGCTGCTATCCACCCCTGCACCTTCCTGTCCCGTAAATATTCCCCAGCAGAGCGCAACTATGATATAGGCAACAGAGAACTGTTAGCCATAAAGCTAGCTTTGGAGGAATGGAGACATTGGCTGGAGGGAGCTCGCTATCCATTCATAGTTCTGACTGACCACAAAAACCTTGAATACAATCGTTCTGCTAAAAGACTGAACTCACGTCAGGCCAGGTGGTCATTATTCTTCTCCAGATTTGACTTTACAATTTCTTATTTACCAGGGCCAAAAAATGTTAAGGCTGACGCCTTGTCTCGCAGTTTTTTTATCAGAATCCCCACCTCCGCTTCCTCCACAATCCATTATCTCTGAGGACAGGATTTTGGCTTTCACCCAGACTGACATCTCTGAGGCCTTGTTACCTGCACAGGCTGAAGCCCCCCCTTCCACTCCCCCTGGTATGCTTTTTGTGCCCTTGGCTCTTCGTTTGCAGGTTTTGCAGCAGGTACATGCGTCAAAGCCTGCAGCGCATCCGGGGTTTAGACAAACTCATGAGATTATCTCTCGCAACCTCTGGTGGCCATCGATTAGGCAGGATGTGCTTGCCTTTGTCCAGGCTTGTGAGGTTTGTGCCAGAAACAAGGGCAGTACCTCTAAGCCCTCCGGTCTCCTACGTCCTCTACCAATACCTACTTGTCCCTGGACCCATTTATCTATGGACTTTATCACTGACTTGCCTCCGTCCCAGGGATGTTCCACGATCTGGGTGGTGGTAGACAGGTTCAGTAAGATGGCCCACTTTGTTCCACTTCCAAAACTGCCGTCTGCTAGAGAACTGGCATCTTTATTAATTAAACATGTTTTCAGGCTCCATGGGGCACCAATTAACATTGTCTCAGACCGCGGCTCTCAGTTTATAGCCCAGTTTTGGAAGGCCCTTTGTTCTCAGCTAGGGATTAAGTTATCATATTCTTCAGCCTATCATCCCGAGACAAATGGCCAAACAGAAAGAACTAATCAGACTCTTGAGAAGATGGTACGTTGTCTGATGGCCAATGATGAGGTGGAGTGGGTCGACAGCCTTCCATGGGCAGAGTTTGCCTTTAATAATTGTGCCAGCTCTTCTACAGGGACCTCTCCCTTCTTCTGTGTTTACGGGTTGCATCCTCGTGTGTGCTCCTTTGATCTTCCACCCTCTGATGTTCCAGATGCCAACACCACGATTGAAAACTTCTCCAAAATCTGGTCTGACGTCAATCGTGCTATTTCTCGTTCGGTGCAGGCATTTAAGAAAACGGCTGATAAGAGGCGCTCAAAGGCCCCTGGATATAAAGTTGGTGACAAAGTGTGGCTATCATCTAGGAATCTGTCCCTGCATGTTCCATCCAAAAAACTTGGCCCAAAATTCATCGGGCCCTATGAGATTTCAGAGATTGTTAATCCTGTGTCCTATAGATTAAAACTCCCCCCGTCCATGCGCATTCCTAATGTCTTCCATGTTTCTTTGTTGAAACCTCTTAATTCTAGTCTCCAAGTAAATGAACCAGAACCTGTAGATGTGTCGGATAGCCAGGAATATGAAGTGGCATATATTCTTGACTCCAGACGTGTACGCAATTCCTTACAATATCTAGTTCATTGGAAAGGTTTTGGCCCAGAGGATCGATCCTGGATCCCAGCTCGCGATCTCCATGCTGATCGCCTTAAGAAGAAGTTCCATCTTCGATATCCAAGTAAGCCTGGGGGTGCAGGAGCAACCCCTCGAGAAGGGGGGGGGTACTGTCAGTACTGGACCCCTCTAGGACCCAGCGCACTCACCTGACACAGCCTTGGCTGGGAAACACTGATTGGCCAGCTCTCCTTTAAAACACCTGTGACTTCACCCAATCAGTGCTCGTGATAGAGTTACTCTGCTTGCCTTGTGTGATCCAGCCTGACCTGTTAATCTGTAAACTTTGTGTATGACCCGGCTTGTTTGACCCTGCTTGTTGCTTCCGATTTGGTACCTTTCGAACTCTGATCCATCCGTGTATGAACCGGCTCGCCTAGACCACGCTTTGCCTGACTCCTGTAAGCAACACCCATTGCAGCGGTGCACTACTAGCACCAGCAACACCACCAACATCCACACCTGCGGTGAACTACAAGTTCCAGCCTTCCTGCTCATCACAACACCTACTTCAGCAGTGAACTACAAGTGCCAGCTGTCCCGCTCGTCTCAACCCTGCATCCGTGGTGAACTACAAGTCCCAGCGCAGACCTGCTTCACAAGACCTGCTCATGGTATGTGCTCTTGTTATTGAACTATAAGCATATTAGCACACCTGAACTGTTGTCTGCTCCTAGCCTGATATGAAACCTGACAACAATGTGGGAGGGTTATGGAGTCTTCAATACACATCCCATAGACTTTTCGGCACCGGTCTGACATAATTAACATGAACTAATTACTACACCTGAGAAGTTAGACTGCCAACACATATCTATCATCAATAGAACTTTTACACAATACAGTGTCATTAGCATCCACAATTAAAGGTCTTTCAGAAGCCAGACTCAATTAACACCTCAAAGTTAGACATCTGACCTTTACAGACTTAATTAGTACAATAGACACAAAACAGTATTAGCATCACACAATGGACAGTGAAATATCTTAGGAGCCCGACTCAATTAACACCTCAACAGTCTATTGACCTGTTCATAAGAAACAACTTGTAATATTTCAAGATATCCTGTAATAAATGAATTATCATTAATGTCCCATCTCATGTAATTTATGATATCGTTTCTCAGTCATCCTATGCCCAAAAGGGACTCCCGTTACAGTAATGTATAATTAAATAGTTCAACTCACCATAATGCAGAATTAGTGGGAGCCCTGAGTGTGTCACTTGCCACCATTGCTTGCCACCAGATACAGCTCGTTATTTGCCACCGTTGACTGCCACCAGATGCAGTGTGCAAATTGCCATCCACAGCCGTGTCACTTGTCACCCATAGCCTGCCACAAGATGCAGTCTGTCACTTGTCACCATATACAGTCTGTCACGTGTCACCATTGCCTGTCACCAGATGCAGCCTGTCACTTGTCCCCAATGAGTGTCACCAGATGCAGCCTGTCACCAATGTCTGTCACCAGATGCAGCATGACACAAGTTGTCACCAATGCCTGTTACCAGATGCAGCGTGTCACTTGTCACCATTGCCTGTCACCAGATGCAGCCTGTCACTTGTCCCCAATGAATATCGTCAGATGCAGCCTGTCACTTGTCATTAATGAGTGTCACAAGATGCAGCCCATCACTTGTCATCATTGCCTGTCACTTATTTCCAATGCCTGTCACCAGATACAGGGTGACACTTGTAACCAATGCCTGTCACCAGATGCAGCCTGTCACTTGTCACCATTGTCCATCGCCAGATGCAGCCTGTCACTAGATGCAGCGTGATACCTGTTACCAATGCCTGTCACCAGATGCAGCATGTCACTTGTCAGAAATGCCTGTCACCAGATGCAGTGTGTCACTTGTCACCAGATGCAGCCTGTCACGTGTTACCAATGTCTGTCACCAATGCCTGTCACCAGATGCAGCGTGTCACTTGTCACCATTGCCCGTCGCCAGATGCAGCCTGTCACTAGATGCAGCGTGATACTTGTTACCAATGCCTGTCACCAGATGCAGCATGTCACTTGTCAGAAATGCCTGTCACCAGATGCAGTGTGTCACTTGTCACCAGATGCAGCCTGTCACGTGTTACCAATGTCTGTCACCAATGCCTGTCACCAGATGCAGCGTGTCACTTGTCACCATTGCCTGTCACCAGATGCAATCTGTCACTTGTCACCAGATGCAGCCTGTCACCAATGCCTGTTACCATATGCAGCCTGTCACCAGATACAGCATGTCACTTGTCACCAATGCCTGTCAGCAGATGCAGCCTGTCACTTGTCACCATGCTTGTCACCAGATGCAGCCTGTCACTTGTCATTAATGAGTGTCACCAGATGCAAGCCTGTCACCAATGCCTGTCATCATATGTAGCCTGTCACTTGTCAGCAATGCCTGTCACCAGATGCAGCGTGTCACTTGTCACCAATGCCTGTCAGCAGATGCAGCCTGTCATTTATAGCCTGACTCTCTCTCCCTCCCCTTCAGGCATGCTGGGGGCAGCAGTTCCCCCCCTAGCCCCCCCTAGAATTGCATAGGGCCAGCCAGACAGTTATTGGGACTACATCTCCCAGAATCCTCTTTTCTCATTTTTTCCTGGCCAATGGGAGGAAAAGGAGGAAGAAACATAATAGGCCGCTGTTCTGGGAGGAGGAGAGGGAGGGGGGGGGAAGAGCCCGCAGCTGCTCTCTTTACATACACACAGCTGCTCCAATCTCAGGCTGTTCTGCTGCTGCCCACAAAGTATGGAAACTACCTAACCTGAATCCGATAGTGGCACCTTGAGGGGAGAGGAGGCAGGCAGCACAGTTTCTGATCCTCGGACCGGACATCACTCCTAACATTACAGGGAGGAGGTGGAAGGAGCAGGAAGTTAAATCCTCCTCCCCATTGAATGATGGAGCCGCTCTCTCCTTCTCTCCTGATGTCACTGGTCGCTAGACACAAAGCGGGCCGCGGCTAGCAACCAGTTTATGCTGGGAAGCAGGGGCCGCTGGTGAGACCCTTGAAGTGGGTTTTGCCAACTTCTTCTCTAAAGCGTTCCAGTATGTCATTATTGTATCTCTTTTCAATGAACCGTTGTTTGATTAGGGATGATTGGGACGTATAGTCATCATAATGGGTATAATTGCACCGGATCCGCATAAACTGACCCTTTGGAATATTCCGCAACCAGTTAGGGTGGTGCCCACTCTGCTTTCACTGCTCAACACTATTACAGATTGGGGATACACGTAAGTGTTTTGACCCTATCACCATGTTCCATTAGTGTGCTGAGTTAATATTAGTCAGCTGTCTGTTCAGCAGGTGTTTTAGTATTGACTTTCTGTAGCAACTGCCTTTAGGTGCTATTAAACAACACACGTGCAGTAACAGCAAATGCGTTTAGGTGATATTAAAGAGCAAACGTGCACTAACAGCAAATTACTTAATACAATAGACACAAAACAGTATTAGCATCACACAATGGACAGTGAAATATCTTAGGAGCCCGACTCAATTAACACCTCAACAGTCTATTGACCTGTTCATAAGGAACAACTTGTAATATTTCAAGATATCCTGTAATATTGAATTATCATTAATGTCCCATCTCATGTAATTTGTGATATTGTTTCTCAGTCATCCAATGCCCAAAGGGGACTCCTGTTAAACTATTTAATTATACATTACTGTAACTCACCATAATGCAGAATCAGTGGGAGCCCTGAGTGTGTCACTTGCCACCATTGCTTGCCACCAGATACAGCTCGTTACTTGCCACCGTTGCCTGCCACCAGATGCAGTGTGCAAATTGCCATCCACAGCCGTGTCACTTGTCACCCATAGCCTGCCACAAGATGCAGTCTGTCACTTGTCACCATATACAGTCTGTCACTTGTCACCATTGCCTGTCACCAGATGCAGCCTGTCACTTGTCCCCAATGAGTGTCACCAGATGCAGCCTGTCACTTGTCACCAATGTCTGTCACCAGATGCAGCATGACACAAGTTGTCACCAATGCCTGTTACCAGATGCAGCGTGTCACTTGTCCCCAATGAGTGTCGCCAGATGCAGCCTTTCACTTGTCATTAATGAGTGTCATCAGATGCAGCCTGCCACCAATGTCTGTCACCATATGTAGCCTGTCACCTGTCACCAATGCCTGTCACCAGATACGGTGTGACACTTGTAACCAATGCCTGTCACCAGATGCAGCCCGTCACTTGTTACCATTGCCTGTCACCAGATGCAGCCTGTCACTTATTTCCAATGCCTGTCACCAGATGCAGCCTGTCACTTGTCATAAATGCCTGTCACCAGATGCAGCCTGTCACTTGTCATAAATGCCTGTCACCAGATGCAGCCTGTTACTTGTCACCAATGTCTGTCACCAGATGCAGCATGACACAAGTTGTCACCAATGCCTGTCACCAGATGCAGCGTGTCACTTGTCACCATTGCCTGTCACCAGATGCAGCCTGTCACTCTTCCCCAATGAGTCACCAGATGCAGCCTGTCAGCAATGCCTGTCACCAGATGCATCCGGTCACTTGTCAGCAATGCCTGTCACCAGATGCAATGTGTCACTTGTCACCAATGAGTGTCACCAGATGCAGCCTCTCACTTGTCATCAATGCCTGTCACCAGATGCAGCCTGTCATCAATGCCTGTCACCAGATGCAGCCTGTTACTTGTCATCAATGCCTGTCACCAGATGCAGCCTGTAACTTGTCACCAAAGCCTGTCACCAGATGCAGCATGACACAAATTGTGACCAATCCCTGTCACCAGGTGCAGTGTGTAATTTGTCACCATTGCCTAGCGCTGATGCAGCCTGTCACCATATGTAGCTTGTCACTTGTCACCAATGCCTGTCTCAAGATACAGGGTGACACTTGTAACCAATGCCTGTCACCAGATGCAGCCGGTGACTTGTCACCATTGCCCGTCGCCAGATGCAGACTGTCACTAGATGCAGCGTGATACTTGTTACCAATGCCTGTCACCAGATGCAGCGTGTCACTTGTCACCATTGAGTGTCACGAGATGCAGCCTGTCACTTATCACCAATGCCTGTCATCAGATGCAGCCTATCGCCAATGCCTGTCACGAGATGCAGCCTGTCACATGTTACCATTGCCTGTCAATAGATGCAGCCTGTCACTTGTCCCCAATGAGTGTCACCAGATGCAGCCTGTCACCAATTTCTGTCACCAGATGCAGCATGACACAAGTTGTCACCAATGCCTGTTACCAGATGCAGCGTGTCACTTGTCACCATTGCCTGTCACCAGATGCAGCCTGTCACTTTTCCCCAATGAATATCGTCAGATGCAGCCTGTCACTTGTCATTAATGAGTGTCACAAGATGCAGCCCATCACTTGTCATCATTGCCTGTCACTTATTTCCAATGCCTGTCACCAGATACAGGGTGACACTTGTAACCAATGCCTGTCACCAGATGCAGCCTGTCACTTGTCACCATTGTCCGTCGCCAGATGCAGCCTGTCACTAGATGCAGCGTGATACCTGTTACCAATGCCTGTCACCAGATGCAGCATGTCACTTGTCAGAAATGCCTGTCACCAGATGGTGTGTTACTTGTCACCAGATGCAGCCTGTCACATGTTACCAATGTCTGTCACCAATGCCCGTCGCCAGATGCAGCCTGTCACTAGATGCAGCGTGATACTTGTTACCAATGCCTGTCACCAGATGCAGCATGTCACTTGTCAGAAATGCCTGTCACCAGATGCAGTGTGTCACTTGTCACCAGATGCAGCCTGTCACGTGTTACCAATGTCTGTCACCAATGCCTGTCACCAGATGCAGCGTGTCACTTGTCACCATTGCCTGTCACCAGATGCAATCTGTCACTTGTCACCAGATGCAGCCTGTCACTTGTCACCAATGCCTGTTACCATATGCAGCCTGTCACCAGATACAGCGTGTCACTTGTCACCAATGCCTGTCAGCAGATGCAGCCTGTCACTTGTCACCATGCGTGTCACCAGATGCAGCCTGTCACTTGTCATTAATGAGTGTCACCGGATGCAAGCCTGTCACCAATGCCTGTCATCATATGTAGCCTGTCACTTGTCAGCAATGCCTGTCACCAGATGCAGCGTGTCACTTGTCACCAATGCCTGTCAGCAGATTCAGCCTGTCACTCATAGCCTGACTCTCTCTCCCTCCCCTTCAGGCATGCTGGGGGCAGCAGTTCCCCCCCTAGCCCCCCCTAGAATTGCATAGGGCCAGCCAGACAGTTATTGGGACTACATCTCCCAGAATCCTCTTTTCTCATTTTTTCCTGGCCAATGGGAGGAAAAGGAGGAAGAAACATAATAGGCCGCTGTTCTGGGAGGAGGAGAGGGAGGGGGGGGGAAGAGCCCGCAGCTGCTCTCTTTACATACACACAGCTGCTCCGATCTCAGGCTGTTCTGCTGCTGCCCACAAAGTATGGAAACTACCTAACCTGAATCCGATAGTGGCACCTTGAGGGGAGAGGAGGCAGGCAGCACAGTTTCTGATCCTCGGACCGGACATCACTCCTAACATTACAGGGAGGAGGTGGGAGGAGGAGGAAGTTAAATCCTCCTCCCCATTGAATGATGGAGCCGCTCTCTCCTTCTCTCCTGATGTCACTGGTCGCTAGACACAAAGCGGGCCGCGGCTAGCAACCAGTTTATGCTGGGAAGCAGGGGCCGCTGGTGAGACCCTTGAAGTGGGTTTTGCCAACTTCTTCTCTAAAGCGTTCCAGTATGTCATTATTGTATCTCTTTTCAATGAACCGTTGTTTGATTAGGGATGATTGGGACGTATAGTCATCATAATGGGTACAATTGCACCGGATCCGCATAAACTGACCCTTTGGAATATTCCGCAACCAGTTAGGGTGGTGCCCACTCTGCTTTTACTGCTCAACACTATTACAGATTGGGGATACACGTAAGTGTTTTGACCCTATCACCAAGTTCCATTAGTGCGCTGGGTTCAATATTAGTCAGCTGTCTGTTCAGCAGGTGTTTTAGTATTGACTTTCTGTAGCAACTGCCTTTAGGTGCTATTAAACAACACACGTGCAGTAACAGCAAATGCGTTTAGGTGATATTAAAGAGCAAACGTGCACTAACAGCAAATTACTTAATACAATAGACACAAAACAGTATTAGCATCACACAATGGACAGTGAAATATCTTAGGAGCCCGACTCAATTAACACCTCAACAGTCTATTGACCTGTTCATAAGGAACAACTTGTAATATTTCAAGATATCCTGTAATATTGAATTATCATTAATGTCCCATCTCATGTAATTTGTGATATCGTTTCTCAGTCATCCAATGCCCAAAAGGGACTCCTGTTAAACTATTTAATTATACATTACTGTAACTCACCATAATGCAGAATCAGTGGGAGCCCTGAGTGTGTCACTTGCCACCATTGCTTGCCACCAGATACAGCTCGTTACTTGCCACCGTTGCCTGCCACCAGATGCAGTGTGCAAATTGCCATCCACAGCCGTGTCACTTGTCACCCATAGCCTGCCACAAGATGCAGTCTGTCACTTGTCACCATATACAGTCTGTCACTTGTCACCATTGCCTGTCACCAGATGCAGCCTGTCACTTGTCCCCAATGAGTGTCACCAGATGCAGCCTGTCACTTGTCACCAATGTCTGTCACCAGATGCAGCATGACACAAGTTGTCACCAATGCCTGTTACCAGATGCAGCGTGTCACTTGTCCCCAATGAGTGTCGCCAGATGCAGCCTGTCACTTGTCATTAATGAGTGTCATCAGATGCAGCCTGTCACCAATGCCTGTCACCATATGTAGCCTGTCACCTGTCACCAATGCCTGTCACCAGATACGGTGTGACACTTGTAACCAATGCCTGTCACCAGATGCAGCCCGTCACTTGTTACCATTGCCTGTCACCAGATGCAGCCTGTCACGTATTTCCAATGCCTGTCACCAGATGCAGCCTGTCACTTGTCATAAATGCCTGTCACCAGATGCAGCCTGTCACTTGTCATAAATGCCTGTCACCAGATGCAGCCTGTTACTTGTCACCAATGTCTGTCACCAGATGCAGCATGACACAAGTTGTCACCAATGCCTGTCACCAGATGCAGCGTGTCACTTGTCACCATTGCCTGTCACCAGATGCAGCCTGTCACTCTTCCCCAATGAGTCACCAGATGCAGCCTGTCAGCAATGCCTGTCACCAGATGCATCCGGTCACTTGTCAGCAATGCCTGTCACCAGATGCAATGTGTCACTTGTCACCAATGAGTGTCACCAGATGCAGCCTCTCACTTGTCATCGATGCCTGTCACCAGATGCAGCCTGTCATCAATGCCTGTCACCAGATGCAGCCTGTTACTTGTCATCAATGCCTGTCACCAGATGCAGCCTGTAACTTGTCACCAAAGCCTGTCACCAGATGCAGCATGACACAAATTGTGACCAATCCCTGTCACCAGGTGCAGTGTGTAATTTGTCACCATTGCCTAGCGCTGATGCAGCCTGTCACCATATGTAGCTTGTCACTTGTAACCAATGCCTGTCTCAAGATACAGGGTGACACTTGTAACCAATGCCTGTCACCAGATGCAGCCGGTGACTTGTCACCATTGCCCGTCGCCAGATGCAGCCTGTCACTAGATGCAGCGTGATACTTGTTACCAATGCCTGTCACCAGATGCAGCGTGTCACTTGTCACCATTGAGTGTCACGAGATGCAGCCTGTCACTTATCACCAATGCCTGTCACCAGATGCAGCCTATCGCCAATGCCTGTCACGAGATGCAGCCTGTCACATGTTACCAATGCCTGTCACCAGATGCAGTGTGTCACTTGTCACCAATGAGTGTCACCAGATACAGCCTGTCACATGTTACCAATGCCTGTCACCAATGCCTGTCACCAGATGCAGCGTGTCACTTGTCACCATTGCCTGTCGCCAGATGCAATCTGTCACTTGTCACCAATGAGTGTCACCAGATGCAGCCTGTCACTTGTCACCAATGGTTGTCACCAGATGCAGCCTGTCACTTGTCACTATGCTTGTCGCCAGATGCAGCCTGTCACTTGTCATTAATGAGTGTCACCAGATGCAAGCCTGTCACCAATGCCTGTCACCATATGTAGCGTGTCACTTGTCACCAATGCCTGTCAGCAGATGCAGCCTGTCACTCATAGCCTGGCTCTCTCTCCCTCCCCTTCAGGCATGCTGGGGGCAGCAGTTCCCCCCTAGCCCCCCCTAGAATCCTCTTTTATCTTTTTTTTCCCTGGCCAATGGGAGGAAAAGGAGCAAGAAACATAATAGGCCGCTGTTCTGGGAGGAGGAGAGGGAGGGGGGGGAAGAGCCCGCAGCTGCTCTCTTTACATACACACAGCTGCTCCGATCTCAGGCTGTTCTGCTGCTGCCCACAAAGTATGGAAACTACCTAACCTGAATCCGATAGTGGCACCTCGAGGGGAGAGGAGGCAGGCAGCACAGTTTCTGATCCTCGGACCGAACCGCTCATCACTCCTAACATTACAGGGAGGAGGTGGGTGGAGCTAGGGAGGAGGACGTTAAATCCTCCTCCCCATTGAATGATGGAGCCGCTCTCTCGTTCTCTCCTGATGTCACTGGTCGCTAGACACAAAGCGGGCCACGGCTAGCAACCAGTTTATGCTGGGAAGCAGGGGCCGCTGGTGAGACCCTTGAAGTGGGTTTTGCCACTGCAGCCAGTGACAGCGGTGCCGGCGATGCAGTGCAAGGATGACACTGCACACTAGATGGAGGGAACCCCAGGCAGTGAGCCCCTGTTGCCGCCACACTTAAAGTGCCGCCTGGGACCCATGGTCCCACCTAGTCGCATGGTAGGGCTGGCCCTGCCACTGACACAGGGACATTTATCCTTTTTGTAGTGATACCATCAATATTTTCTTCCTTTTCCACTATTAGTCCCATATTTGTGCACTGTTTTAAACTCTTCCGTTTGCTATGGTGTACCACAACTATTTGTTCTACAGTATTTCAGCACGTCGCCAACATTAGAAACATTACGTCACTATTAGCCCTCTTCCCCTTTTTTTTCTGCTCAAAAACTGTTATTTACTAATGTACGACATAACATGCCTATATTTATTTAACTTTTAAGGCGGCGTACACACGAGGGGATATGTCCGCTGAAAACGGTCCGATGGACCGTTTCAGCAGACATCTCCGCTCGTGTGTATGGGCTAGCGGACAGATTTCTCCACCCGACAGATTTCAAAGCATGCTTTGAAATCTATCCGGTGGGAATCTGTCCGCCCGACATGTCTGCTGGTTAGTACACTTACCAGCAGACATGTCGGCTCCCACCACCGCCGCGCCGCTGCCGAATGGATTCGGCGCATGCGCGGAAGTGTTTTACTTCCTGGTGCGGTGACGTGGCGGTGGCGCGGCGGCGTCAACGTCACCGCCGCGTCACCACTACGTCACCGCGCCGTCCGGCGGCGGGGAATTTGATCCGATGGTGTGTACACGCCATCGGATCAAACTCCCGATCGGACATATCCGATGGAAATGGTCCGCGGACCGTTTTCATCGGATATATCCGATCGTCTGTACGCCGCCTTAAAGTTTGAAATTGTCCAATTTTAATTCAGGAAAACCAGTTCTCTGAACCAAATATTCTGACATCTTCGTGATTTTTTTTTTCTTTTTATCACTAGTATGTTTTAATATGTAAGTTAACACATATATTTGTCTCTGTGACTGCTGCTACCGATGAAAGCATAATTGAGTGGTGTAATGGTTTGTTATTAATAAATTAAATTGCTTTCAAATGTTTGCTTTTCTAAAAAACCTTCAGACAAATCTGGTCTGTCAGGCATGGAGTGGACATTTCAGAGTAACAAAGTCCAGACCCACTGTATTCTTTAAATACGAGCACACATACTGCAGATACATAGATTATTTTTCTAGAAAAGTGCAATGCCAAACAATCTGTCTCACATAGATAAGACTCAAACTATTTGTACACTAGTTATGTTTTGTTGCATCATGAACACATTACACTTGCTTTTATACTCTTGCATTGGCACTACAGACGTCAGACAAGCTTTAACTATCATGTTATAAGTATCAAGATGCTCCTTTTAGGCTCTGTGCACACATGAGCGATCTGCCTGTGATTCAAAATCATGGTAAATCGCGGATTACTTGTGAGATGCCCAATTTTGCCGTGATTGTCATTAAATAAAGCGAGACAAATTGCAAAGTACAATGCTGCCGCTCAAAAAAAAAAAAAAAAGCTCCTTTTTCAGTGAAAAAAATTGCATGTTGTAATCACGCAAAATCATGCCACGATTGGGGTATCATTATTAAGTAATGGAATCGCACAAGCATCCTGCAATTTGCCATGATTTAAAATCGCAAGCATAATCGGGGCAATTCCACCTGTTGTTCGGATCACTCAGGTGTGACCGGAGCCGTAAGGTTTTTAATATGACACAGATAACTAATGTTTGTTTCATCCTCGTTTATAAGACAATATTTACCAGTTCATGCTATTCCTCTCTCTATAAGAAAGAGTGTGAGATCTGGTTCTGCCTCTGTTTTGTCCACATTCCCTTTTCCGTAGTGGTTGACGACATGTGGTAACAACAGCTTTCAGCCCATGAGCAACCCACGTTACTCCTATGAGTGGGAGGACAGGGATGTATCTGAAGAACAGAGGTGAGATTTAAGGTCCCGCTCTAGACTTTGTGGTTGATTGGTATACAACAGGAACAGCGCATGGCATGACCTAACCTATCAACCAATGCAATAAGCTTAGAGGACAAAAAAATTGGGACCACTCACTTTCTTGTCTGGCTGTATGGCTGTAGTTTGCAAGGTGGCCATTTCATTACAGTGTATAGAGTATGGCTTAGCATTCATTAAATCTTACAAATATTGATGTTATTAAAACCAATTAAAAATGAATGACTAAATTAATAATTAATCATAGTGTCCATGTATCAGGTACATTTTTAATTAATCTACCAATTAAATGTACTTTTCTTGTAAAGGCATTTCTATTTTGAAAATTTGTAGATGTAAACATTTAAATCTACGAACCTTTGCTGTTAAGTTTAGGCATTTATTTTTAACAATGTGTTAGTTGGCAGACTAGTACATATAGTGCCTTTAAAAAATATTCCTACCCCTTGGCATTTTCCACATTTTGTCATGTTACAACAAAAAAAGTACATTATATTGGGATTTTATGTGATAGACCAACACAAAGTGGCACATAATTGTGAACTGGAAGAAAAATTATAAGTGGTTTAACTTTTTTTTACAAATAAATATCTGAAAAATGTGGCGTGCATTTGTATTCAGCCCCTTTACTCCGATACTCCAAACTAAAATCAAGTGGAACTAATTGCCTTCAGAAGTCACCTAATTGGTAAATAGAGTTGACCTGTGTGTAATTTAATCTCTGTATAAATACAGCAGTTCTGTGAAGCCCTCAGAGGTTTGTTAGCGAACATTAGTGAACAAAGAGCATCATGAAGGCCAAGGCACCAGAAAGGTCAGGGATAAAGTTGCGCAGAAGTTTAAAGAAGGTTTAGGCCTGAGTGCTAGTTCACACCAGATGCAGTTCTGTTCAGTTCCGTGCGCTTTTTTTCTGCACTAAAAATGCATTTTCCAGTTTTCCATGTATTCTAATTGCTCTAGATCACACCAGTGCAGTCAGTTCCAGTCAGTTTTTTGGTGCAGAAACTGACTGTATTGGTGCGGAAAAACGGAACTGCATGAAACTGCATCTGGGGTGAACTGGCCCTAAAAGCAAAATGCTATGTGTGGCAGAAAAATAACACTGCACATCACCCTTAACACACCATCCCAACATGAAAGATGGCGGTGGCAGCATCATGTTGTGGGGATGCATTTCTTCAGCAGGGAGAGTCAAAGTTGATGGGTGGAGCAAATTTCAGGGAATCTGAAGAAGAAAACCTGTTAGTCTGCAAAAGACTTGAGACTGGGGCAGAGTTTCACCTTCCAGCAGGGCAACAACTCTAAACATACAGACATAGCTACATTGGAATGGCTTAGATCAAAGCATATTCATGTGTTAGAATAGCCCAGTCAAAGTCCAAACCTAAATCCAATTGAGAATCTGTGTCAAGACTTGAAAATTGCTGTTCACAGATGCTCTCCATTCAATCTGACAGAGCTTGAGCTATTTTGCAAAGAAGAATGGGCAAAAATGTTATTCTATAGATCTGCAAAAGAGAAATCCCCAAAATACTTGCCGCTGTAATTGCAGTAAAAGGTGGTTCTGAAAAGTATTGACTCAGGGGGCTGAATACAAATGCACACCACACACTTAAAACATTTTTGAAAACCATTTATCATTTTCCTTTCACTTCACAATTATGTGCCAGTTTGTGTTGGTCTATCCTATCGCATACAATTTTAATAAAGTACATTTACATTTTTGGTTGTAACATGACAAAAATTTTGAAAATTTCAAGGGGTATGAATACTTTTTCAAGGCACTGTAATCAGTATGTGCTAGGCTAGATTATGAAATGGCTCCTGAGACACATGTGCGTCCCCGGAACATGTGGGTGCTAAATTGTTAAGTCTGCAGAAACATCTGAAGGATAATCCAAGCTGTCTCTTTCTCTCCCCTCAGACTGTATTCGGATAGTGTGCGGGCCCAGTAAGTCTTAAGCTGTATCTTTGCTGTTACTGCGTTTTCTACTGAAACTGTTTTCCTATTTACTTGTCAACATTATTTGCTATCTTTCTCATATTTCTATCTGTTGTTCTGTAAAGTGTATTCTCTCTGTCCTCTTCATGATTCTCTCTGCACACCTTACATTTTCTTTGTTTTAAGTGTCATTTGGATGGCATTATTCAACATTTTTTTTATTTTGTTTTTAGCCTGGACACACAGATACTTAAATCATTTGTGCTTAAGCAAAGTTGTTAAAAAATAACAGTTCAGGTTGCAATTCCAGCTTTAGTGTTTTTCTTGCCTTTTTGTCGTTTTTTGGTATTCATCTTTCTCTCTCTCTCCCCCCAAAGGCTGGCAACTGATGAGCAAATATAATAAAATGTCCATTTGCAATAGCTGTACTTTTACTGTACTGAGTTTATTACAAATAGGGATGAGCTTCGAGTTTCAGTCAAACTCATGTTCGACTCGAATATTGCCTGTTCGTCAAACAGCAAACAATTTGGGGTGTTTGCAGCAAATTCAAAAAGCCGTGAAACACTCTGTAAAAGTCTATGGGAGAAAGCTAAAGTGCTAATTTTAAAGGCTTATATGCAAGTTGTCATGAAAAGTGTTTGGGGACCTGGGTCCTCCCTAGGGGACATGTATCAATGCAAAAAAAAAGTTTTAAAAACTGCATTTTTTTCAGGAGCAGTGACTCTAATAAAAAAAATGGTGTGGAGTTCCCTCCAAAAATCCATACCAGACCCTTTATCCAAGCACGCAACCTGGACAAGAGAACGCCCCTCCTGAACCGTACCAGGCCACATACCCTCACCATGGGGAGGATGCTTTGGGAGCCCAGCATCCTGTCTCCACCAGAGACACCCCGGGAATAACCTGACAGGTCTCCTATGTAGCTGAACCACAATGCCACCAGATAAACCAGTTCCCCCATCTGAAGGAGCGCCCCCTGGATGCTCCACTGTGCTCCACCACCAGGGTCTAGAACAGGGCTTCTAAATTAAAATTCACGGGGGCTCGGTTGGAAATAAAATTCTTCCAGTGGAGATCCGAGTGTCATATTGGTGTTATGACTCCACATGATATCCTCCGCCCCCATGCACATCACAGTGCCCCTTTCACACACACACACACACACTACACATTTAGGGCCCACACACATCACACTTTGTGCTTTTTTTCTTTCAACATTATTGAAACATTTCACAATTTTTTATGCACTGCAGCTCAATTGTGGTGCATAGAAACAGTATGCATTTTCCACCGCACTGCTCAGCACTTAAAGGCGCTGTTGCAGTGTGAACAGGACACGTACAAAACAATTGTTTTCTGTTGCCCTTGTGTTTTGCTAGTGCAGAAATCACAGACCCCTGTTGCATAAGTGTCTTTAGTCCGCCCCTCACATCACATCCCCCTTTATATCACAGATCCCCCTTACAGAATGACCCCCATTACATGCCCCCATCACAGACTGACCTGACCCATCACAGACTCCCCCCCAATCAAAGACTGACCTGACCCATCACAGACTCCCCCCCCCCCCATCAAAGACTGACCTGACCCATCACCGACACCCATCACAGACTGACCCATCACAGACTGACCTCACCTATCACAGACCCCCTATCACAGACTTACCTAACCTATCACAGACCCTTATCACAGACTAACCCATCACAGATCCCCCCCACCCAATCAGAGAATGACCTGACCCATCACAGACTAACCTGACCCATCACAGACCTCACATCACAGACTAACCTGACCCATCACAGACTGACCCCCATCACAGACTGACCCCCCCCCCCAATCACAGTGTTCTTTCAATATAAAACCCCTGTCCCTTTCATAAAATAACAGCACAGAACTCCCCTCCACACAGAGCCCTACCTTATTCACACAAGACATGAAGCATGGCCGCACTGGACAAAGGGTGGGACATTTCATGTTAGAGGTGGGTGATTGATTGCTGGGACCGCCCCGCTGCCTAGCAACCAATCACACACAACTTAACTTAAAAAGTCCTGCCCTTTGTCCAGAGCGGCCACGCTTCATGTTTTGTGTGAATAAGACAGGCAGTGTGGGGAGGGGGCATTGCAGAGATATTACAAAAACAAAACACCTGCCATGCTGTGAACATACCCGGGGAGAGGACACACAGGAAACGGTTTAGGAGATATTTGCAAAAGAGACAGGCGCCGATGTCTACGACGCATGCACCATAGACAACGGCGCAGCAGCCCAGGAATCAGCATAGAACAGCTGGGCAGCAGGCAGCATGTCACAAGCAGGCTTGGCAGAAGACAACGGTTTACCAGAGGCAAGCTTTGCAACAGACAGCAGGTCACCAGAGGCAGGCCAGGCAGCAGCCAACAGATCACCATAAGCAGGCCTGACAGCAGGCGGCAGGTCGCGTGCTGTAGGTCATGCACAGCAGGCTGAACCCCATCGGCAAGCATAGAGGCAGAGTATCATGTACCCCTGGTAAGGTAACAGAAGGCACAGGAGTAAGGAGTGGCACGGGTGCCTGGCAGGATCAACAGAGGAGGAGGTGGATCAGATGCCCGGAAACCTCCTCGCAGGAACTGGGATACATGAATTGGAGTAGGTGACTGGTTAGCAGACAAGATCAGGAACAGCTCAGCAGACTGGATTAGCTTAGCAGATTAATCATCTCAGCAGGCTGGATTGGAACCAGGAACAGATAGGACCAACACAGGGATAGTCAGACAGGCCGGGTCAGATATCAGGCAGGCAGCAAAAGTACAGAGGTGGAGTAGTCACAAACAGGCCGAGATCAGGTGCAGGCAGATAACTGGATGGTTACAGGTAAGCTGGGTCTTTTAACCACTTCAATACAGGGCTTTTATACACACCTCCATACCGGGCCTATTCTTGCACTTCTCTCCTACATGTACAAATCATAATTGTTTTGCTAGAAAATTACGCAGTACCCCCAAACATTATATATGTTTTTTTAGCAGACACCCTAGGGAATAAAAAGACGATCATTGCAACGTTTTTTTTCTTGCACAGTATTTGCGCAATAATTTTTCAAACGTCTTTTTTGGGGAAAAAAATTGTTTCATAAATTAAAAAAATAACAAAACAAAAAAAACAAAACAAAAATAACAAGACAAAAAATAACAAAACAAAAAAGTTAGCCCAATTTTTTTTGGTAAAATATGAAAGATTATGTTACCCTTGTAATAGGAATACATGTGACAGATCCTCTTTATGGAGACCAGGCTGGAAACCATGAGATCGGTGAAAAAAATTCACGATCTCATGAATACTGTTGCTTAGTAGCCGCAATCGCGGCTTTTACTTACGGGACCTGGGCGTGACGTCATCACATTGCGCTGGACGATTCAATTCTCCGGGTCTCCGATGGCACGGGAGAGCCCGGAGAAGCACCGGATGATCGTTCTTATGTTGTGCAGAATCGCTGTCAAAAGGGAAAATCCTACCAAAAGGAATTTCAGCTCAAACAGTTTAATGGGGCAGTTGTACTCTCGATGGGGTGGTAAAGCCTCTGCCCCTTGTTTACTGAATACATCAAGAAAGTCGTGGTAGGCTTCTGGAATAGATTGACATATTCCGGCTTCTGAGTCCATGCATAGCAAGGCAGACAGCTCATGAGGATTGTGAAAGCCACAGAACTGCTGGCAGTAAGGTGAAGGGAAGGTAACCTCCCCTGTGGCCCAGTTGATGGCAGGATTGTGGGCTTGTAGCCAAGGCATACCGAATATTACAGGGAATAATGGGGAGGAAATTATGTCCATACGTAAAAGTTTGTGGTGGGAACTAGAGATGACAGCGGGTATAGGAGCAGTCTCTAGAACTATAGGGCCAGATTTGATAGTGGACCCATCATCCCAATGAACAGAGAGTCCTTGGGTCTTAGGAAGGAGGGGAATCTGGTGTTTAGCAGCGAAAGATGAGTCCATGAAACAGCTGCAGGATCTGGAGTCAATAATGGCGGGCGTTTGCAGAGTTTTTCCTGGAAGGTGTAATGAGACAGAAAGGGCAAGATGAGATGCTGTCTTGGCTATAGCATCTGCGTAATCAGGAGATGTAGAGACACTTACAGAGTTTCAGAGGGCATTTTCTGACATAGTGTCCAGGTTCTCCACAGTAAAGACACAGATTGTTTATCCAACATCGTTGACGCTCTTCTGGGGTAAGGGAAGGACGAAGGACCCCAAGCTGCATGGGCTCTGGTGCGTCAGGCACCGAAGCTGGTGGTGCGGTGGGTACCGAGTGCAGATAACTTGGAACCCTTGGAAGCATCCAGGTTGGGCGAGAAAAACCAGTAGCTCTCTCAGCCCTTCGCTCCCTCAGGCATCAACTGATCTGTATGGCTAGATCAATCAGCGAATTCAAAGTCTGTGGTAAACCAACTCTAGTCAGTTCATCTTTTAGGGGTTTAGAGAGTGCCATGCAGAACTGATGGTGGAGAGCGGCGTCGTTCCAGTTCGTATCTGCGCTCCACCGCCTTAATTCAGCCACGTAATCCTCTGCTGCCCTACATCCCTGCTGAAGGGTATGCAAATCAGCTTCTGCAGTTGCTGAAAGCTGGGGGTCTTCATACAGCTGGGCCATTGCGTCAAAGGAGATAGTAAGGTTGGTCAAAACTGCATCTTTCTGTTCTAGGAGGCGGTGAGCCCAGGTTTGGGTGTCTCCAGTAAGCAAGGAAACCACAAAGCCCACCTTGGTGACTTCCAGAGAAAAGTTTTGTGGTTGAAGGTTGAAAAAACCTTATACAGTACAGTTAAGTACAGTTGGCAAAAATTGCGGAATGCCCTGAAGCTAGGGAATTTTTCGGGTGTAGGCACTCTAGGTTACGGAGGAAGCATCACAACTGTTGGTGTTGATCCTACCCCAGATGAAGAGGTTGATGCCTGAGGGGATCGCTGGGTTCTGGTAGGGTTCTATAGAACCAGCACCCATTCTTCCAGCCGGGTGTAGCCTTACCGAACATTTTTAACTGCTTCGGTCAGTCCTGGCAAGTGTTGACACAGTTCTTTCATAGGGGAGGCTCCCTGCTCGGGGTCAGACATGGCTGTCTCCGTCTGTCATGTACCTGATGGTTTTGAGCCCGAATTGCAGAGGAAGGCCTCCCTTATGACTCCCACTCGCGGCCCCCTGGTAAGTTAACAGAAGGCACAGGAGTAAGGAGTGGCATTGGTCCCTGGCAGGATCAAAAGAGGAGGAGGTGCATCAGATGCCCAGAAACTTCCTTGCAGGAACTGGGATACAGGAACTGGAGTAGCCGTCTAGTTAGCAGACAAGATCAGGAACAGCTCAGCAGACTGGATCAGAACAGAAAGGACCAACACAGGGATAGTCAGACAGGCCGGGTTGGATATCAGGCGGGCAGAAAAGGTGCAGAGGTGCAGGCAAAAGAGTAGTCAAACAGGCTAAGATCAGGTGCAGATAACTGTATGGTCATATAGGTAAGCCGGGTCTTTTACAGGTAACAGTCTCAGATATGGTTAAAGGCACACAAATGCTGTAGATAGCCTGCCTGTCGACAACAGAGGTGTGCACATGCACGTACGCATGTGCAATGGCACCCGCGATCGTGAACCGGGAGCGCCTGTTACTGGCAGAATCTTCATGACACAGGCTTAACCCCATCGGCAGGCAGCACACTCGTGGAATGGCGACAAACTACGATACCTAAAAATTTCCATAGGTGACTCTTTAAAACAAATGCCAGATTTTGCTCTGACGATCGTGGCAATACCTCACATGTGTGATTTAAACACTGTTTACATATGCGGGCGTGACTTCCATATTCATATATGTTCCATATATGTTTTCTTTTCTTGTGTTTAAAAAAAAAATTATTTAAACATCCCATAATAAGGTAATAGGTGGTAACAGGTACTCTTTATGGAGAGGCCAGGGGTCTAAAAGACTTCAAAGTATTCAGATCACCAAAAACTGGGATTCTGAATACTGTATTTTTTTTTAAAACCGGCGGTATTGGCAGCCGAGTAAACCATAGTGACATCGCTTCTGTGTTTACAGAGAGAAGACTGGCACAAAGCCGTTTATGGCTTAGTGCCAGTCTGTCTCACCCGCCAAAAGTGGCGGATCGAGGATCGGGTGTCCCGATGAGACGAGAGACCCGGTAAGAGCAGCCGAAAGGTGGCGGGAGGGGGGAAGTTCCAACCCGCTCCTCCATGATAACAACCGAGTGGCTTTTAGCTGCATCAGTTGTTATTCCTGGAAAGCCGACCACCCGCTCTAAAAAACTTTACCAGGATGATGTCTGCAGCAGCCGGCATCATCCTGGTATAACCCCCTAAAGCCAAGGCCACATATATATGTACACTCGGAGGGAAGGGGATATGTAGCACCTAAAAAATTCTACAATTATTGTTATCACTGTTTTAGTTTGATAGCTACTGAAGTATTTTCTAATGATTCTCATACCTCATATTCAACTTCAAAGTAATTTTTTTGTGCTCAAGTAGTGGGCCTGAGAATGCATAGTACAAATTACTTCTTTCTACGCCAATAACAAGCAACAAGTTCCTTAAACGCTCAACCTGGCAGGCAGTGGGGGAGGGGGGTGGGGGTAGAAAAAGTTGAGACCTAGTGCAGCCCCTGGTAACTGTAAAAATGGGAAGCAAAACATAAAAAGAAACAATGGCCTTGCTGCCCTCCTTAGGACAATAGATATCCTTTAGAATCGTAAAACAATAGCAAAAGATAGGCGTACCAACCTAGAACATTACCCAAAATAAATTCCAAATAAAAACAACAATGGTGGTACTCACAAACAGATGTAATATAAAGGCATGTCATGCAAAAGTGATAAAATCACTTGTGATAAATCGTTATCACTTTGGCTTTGAGAAACGAGTCAAGAATTCCAAATACCACCTTGTCTTCTTTACATCTGACTTGAGTGTGACTGCTCACATCTCCTTTATACTACATTTGTATGTTGTGTACAACCATTGTTTTTTTTATTTGGAATGAAATGCATTTTGGGTAATGTGCTAGGTTGGTGCGCCCCTCTTCTTTTTCTATTATCTCATATAACTTACCAATTTTCATTTTACAGTACATGGCCAGATAATATGCTCCATTCTTTGATATGTTCTATGACTTAAAAGAGTTGTAAAGTAAACACTTTTTTTTGCTGAAATGACTGTTTACAGGGTATAGAGACATAATAGTTACGGTAACTTATTCCTTTAAAAACGATTAAAAATGGATAAAAATCAATCTTATAATGTACCTACAGTTTTAGTTTCGTTTTTGCATGCTGTTTCCTGCTTCTGTTGATGTACAGAGCCAATACAGGGCAGTGATGGTTTGGAAAACGAAACTGATTGGTCCTGAGGGGTTTTAGACACACAGTAATCACACCTCCTTGATTAGTGACCACAGAGAGAAAGCTCCCAGTACCATGGTTATAAGGAAACAGACAACCAGGAAGTGTGGAGATCAGAGAAAAATTACAGCAACTTGAGAGCAAAAACGAACAATGAGGACATGAAAATAGCACTGCATTAAGGTAAAGGAAGCTATTAAGATAAAAAAAATCCTTTACAAACCCTTTAAGCATTTAACCAGAACCTTAGCTTGCCAGATCTGTTCCTCCCAAAGACTAGGGAGAATTATAATTGTGATATTTACAGTAGTTTTCACTCTATTTGATATACCCGGTATTAAAAAAAAAAAAAAAAAAACACTCCCTGCA
This sequence comes from Rana kukunoris, assembly GCA_029574335.1. Classification (NCBI taxonomy): domain Eukaryota; kingdom Metazoa; phylum Chordata; class Amphibia; order Anura; family Ranidae; genus Rana; species Rana kukunoris. Next base: position 265,636,732 of record CM056059.1, on the reverse strand, counting down.
AAAGTTGCCAGTCTGTTCTACTCATTAACACTCACCCTTTCTTTCTCTTTCTCTGTCACTGTCTATTTCTATGTAGAATTCCTCTGTTAAAATCACATTTATATCTTATTATATATTTATACCTTATTAAACAGTCACATTTTGGCCAATTGATAGATTGCATTAAAACTTAAAGAAAAAAATGGGCAACCTAGTATGAGGACTACAAAGCGTAATGGTTACAAAATGATATGCTGAGAATATAATTCAAATAAAAAAAAAAAAGCAATGCATATTCAGTGAATGAAATGTCCATTACAACATTCTAATAACAAACTGATTACAGATCGGAATAAGAAATGTTAGTCAAATGATTTCAACCTAGTTTCAAAAATCATTCTCTGTAGGTGGTTGTTTTCAAGAAATAAAGAATAGTTTAGAACAAGTCAAACTGGTTGCCTTAAACATTGCAAATAGCAATACTATTATTGATTCTGTTAAATTAGCATTAGTTGAACGTTTATTGAATCCTTTGACAACCACAATCTCTGCTTAGGATAGCTAGACAGAAGTAAGACAATAAAAAAAAAAAAAATACTGGATTCTAAATATAATTATATAGTAGGTGCTGGCATGTATAGGTAGAGTTAAGAATCTTACCATGTTGATGTCGACTTTGACTTTGCTACTGCTCTATTCTTTGCAGGTAAGGGCCCAGAGACTTTGTACGCAGGTCAAAAGCTAAATGATAATGAATGGCACACAGTAAGAGTACTACGCAGAGGAAAATATCTGCAGCTGGGCGTGGACAATGTCACCGTAGAAGGTAATATTTTCCTTTTTTAATGAAATCCTTTGGTTTTCAGCAATGTGAAATTCCAAATACTAAAACTGAAATGTGGTATGAGTTTTTTTTTATGTAAAAGTCTAAGGCCGCGTACACACGATCGGTCCAAACCGATCGTGTGTGGGCCCCATCGGTCAATTATCCTTTGGTCAAAAAAAAAAGCACTTGTTTTAAAATTTAACCGATGGACGCCTAACCGATAGGTCAAAACTAATCGTTAGTACGCACGATTATCGGTTAAAAATCCACACATGCTCAGAATCAAGTCGACGCATGCTTGGAAGCATTGAACTTCATTTTTTTCATCACGTCGTTGTGTTTTACGTCACCGCGTTCTAACACGATCGTTTTTTTGACGGATTGTGTGTAGGCACATCAGATCATCAGTCAGCTTCATTGGTTAACTAATAAAAAACGGTCCTTTGGACCGTTCTCATCGGATGGACTGATCGTGTGTACGCGGCCTTAGTGTATAAAACACCTATTAACACTGCTCAGCGCTAGGTTACTTATAATTTTAAATATAGGCAAGCAAACTATAATTTAACAAGTAAAAACACTCTATATCAAAAAAAGCACATAAATTGTGTGTCAGCAGCTGTTGAAAAAAGTAAAAACATATAAAACAAATAGAAAATGGTGTCCTGAAGGTGTCATGTAGTCCTGAAACACTAATCAAAACAGATGCTACAGCAGCGCTCCTGTCAGTCCATAACAGCTTGACCGGCATTCATATAATAGCTCTCATACGAGATAGCAGGATGATAAAGGTGAATAAAGTTCTGAATATAGGTGGTACTAGCAGAAGTTAGAATTTCATACACAAATCCACCAGGTCCACACCACGTGAGGCACTCTCCCCCAGAGGGGTTTACATTCACCATAAAGCTGTAAACAACCTGCCTTGAAATCATTCAATATAACAGCATTCACAGTAAGTCTGGTTAGGGCTGCAAATCACTCCATGTTAGCAGAATCATAGAAACAAAGAAGCCACATAGTGTGACACTGTTTTGACATTGTTTTGCAAATCCCAACCCCTACAAGTTGCACTCACAAGCAGTATCAATTATTGAGCATAAAACATAGTGTAGTCACCAGTCCGCATACCCCGGTTACAAAAGCAGCACTGTAGCTCCTGGTTGTCTCCACAGCTAGTGACACACATGCGTCACTTCCAATAACCGCAAGGTCACGTCCTGACGCTTTTTGTCATATCCGACTTTGTCTGAGGGTGTGACCTAACGGCACGGCATCCCTACTAATTATTGATCCATCGCTTGGCCCATCAATGTGCCAGTCTCCTCAACGTCGGCAGTGAGAATATTATTTGTTGGTAACAAGCAGAATGGCAAAGTGATCAGATCATGTACTCCATGTTCATACTCTGTGACAAGAGTGACTGCAGCCTTTTTGCTTTGACAGCTGTTATATGTAAACGTCCCCCTCTGATGTTACATGGCATGACGTCAGCGGGTTGCCCCGCACTCAGTTATATAACAGCTGTCAAAGCAAAAAGGCCGCAGTCAGTGGGAGCCTCCCATCGAGGTAGAGTCTTTCCGGTTTTTTTTCTCGGGTCGTTGGCGCTGTGATCTAAGGTTAATGATTTATTTATTTTTTTAAATAAAAGGAATTGCCCCAAACTGTCATTATTACTTTTTTGGGTAAATGTGTAGGGGTACAATGTTCACATGAGGGGGCAGGGATCTGGGGGTCCCCTTGTTAAAGGGGGCTTCCATATTCTGATAAGCCCCCTGCCCGCAGACCCCTACAACCACCGGCCATAGGTTGAGGGGAAGAGGCCCTTGTCCCCATCAACATGGGGACAAGGTGTTTTGGGGGACCCCAAAACACCCTCCCATGTTGAGAGCATGTGGCCTGATATGGTTAAGGAGCGGTGCTCACGTTCCCCCCTTTTCCAGTGACCTGCCAGGTTGCATGTTTGGATAAGGGTCTGGTATGGATTTTGGGGGGGATCCCCTTGCCTGGTATTGATCTTGGAGGGACCTTCACACAATGTTTTTTTTTTTATTATTTTGGTGCAGGGTTTCCCTTAATATTCATACCAGACCCAAGGGACCTGGTAATGAACTGGGGGAGCATGTCATTTTTTTCAATGATTTTTATCTATATTGCCGGGACCCAACAATACATTACAGCTGCGTTTGCATTTTAAATACATTTTTTTCCTTTACAAATGTAATTTTGCTGCAGCGCTGTTCTAAACACAGGGAAGATGTGTTACTTTACAGACACCCCCAGTCACGATATTTAAAGGAATATTTCATTTTTATTGTTTCACTTTAAGCATGTTTATCTATATTCCTGGGACCCAACAATATATTACAGCTGCGAGCAGTTTTAAATAAATTTTTTTCCTTTACAAATTTCATTTTGCTGCGGCATTGTTCTAAACACAGGAAATATGTGCTATTTTACAGGCAGACTAAGGACAACCCCCAGGCACGATATTTAAAGGAATATTTCATTTTTATTGTTTCACTTTAAGCATTATTAAAATCACTGGGTAAAGTGGAAACTATGGCCCAGATTCACAGAGCGATTACGCCTGTCTAACTGGTGTTAGACAGGAGTAATTTCAAATTTCGCGCGCCATATCACTAGTTTGAATCCTCAAACCATCATACGGCGGCGTTGGGCTTCGATCTGACAGGCTTACGTCTTCGTACGCCTTCGGATCTACGCTGCGATCTTTTTGCGGCCGGTGGGTGGAGTTTGCGTCGTTTTCAGCGTCGGGGTATGCAAATTAGCTTTTTCCGGAGATCCACAAAGTTACGAGCGTCGTTCGCAATCGCGTACGTCATTTTTTCGCCACTTAAAGTTAAACCAGCTTTTAGCTGGTCTAACGTTACGCGGTCCATGTTAAGTATGGCCGTCGTTCCCGCGTCGACTTTCAATTTTTTTTTTTGCGTAAGTCGTCCGGGAATAGGAATGTCCGTAAACGACGCTACTCAAAAAAAAAATGACGTAACGACGTGATTTCGCGCAATGCACAACGGGAAATTTCTGAACGGAGCATGCGCAGTTCGATCGCGGCGGGGACGCGCTTAATTTAAATGCCTCACGCCCCCTATTCACGTATTTTGATTCCGCCGGGAGAATTACACTACGCCGCCGTACCTTACGGGCCAAAATATCTCTGAATTCCTCCTAGAGCCAGGTAAAGTACGGCGGCGTAGAGTATCTCTGATACTCTGCGGGAATCGAATTCTTGCTGAATCTGGCCCTATGTGTGCAGAGGGTAAAGGTGCGACAACTATCATATGGGCCAACCACTACCCACAGTGAGGCATGGGAAAAATCAAGAGATGGTGTTGTGCTCCAATAGCATAGAATGGTGTAAGTGGTAAAATGTATAAATTACTAAAATGGTATAATTGATAAATGAATGTTCAAATATGCAAATAGACTGACTGAAAGATAAAATCGCTATAAATGCTAAGATAAGGTGCATCCAAAGGTGAACTGAATGAATGTGCAAACAGTGCAGATAAGGTGACTCGGGTGCATAAATAAAATCACAAAGTAAAGATAATAATATATGCAGTCGCAGAGGAAATCGCAGGACGGTGTTATGCTTCAATCAAAGTGAATGACTGAACATAACTGATATACAACAATGATGGGTGAATAAAGCGGTGAACTGAATAAGAGTGCAAATAAATACAAATAGGTGACTGTATAATGTAAGTAAAAATCACATCGTATGAATGGTGGATGGAACCACAAGATTGTCCATTTTCACAAAGTGCAAATGGTGCAACTGCGACTCAGTCCAAGAGGTAATACAATTTAATCAAAAGAAATTGCAAAGTGTGAGTGAAGTGTTGGGTGTTAAATGAGCGCAGATGGCACAATATACAAATTTTTATACCACAATGTATTTCAGAATATCTAGGATTACTGATTTTATTAGCAATTGATTTTATACCCTTTTCTGCTAAAACATCACTTCCAGAATCCTAATTTAAACACCAGCTTTTATTTACTCTGACCATGGCTACCCCTATTATCTTGTTCATCTTGTTTTTTTATCTTCTTTTAATATGCTTGTTTTTTACCCGATTTTATCATTTTTTTTCTCCCATTTTAATAAAATATATGTTGCCCCGTGATATAAGTTACATTCTGTGTGGTTCACGTCACGATTCTATTTATGTACCTGTTAACAATTCACAATGTGCCGCCCAATGGGCATAGATTTGTTATATTTATATATTGTTTCTCCAACCACTTTCTATTGGTTTTATGTTTTGTTTATAGAAAAATAAAATTGCGCTAAAAAAACTGCAAATGGAACTAGGCAGTATAATCACAAGAAAATAAACACTGAAGATATAATCCATATATGAAAAATAATGAACCAAGAGTCCTCATAGACAGCTCCAACGTCCTGAGGACTCTTGGTTTAAGATATAAGCCTTTTTTCTATTGTACATCTGGTAAGAGGCCATTCTTATTCATGGTGGAGGTGCCTATTCTCAACACTTTTTTCCAAAGTCTGTCATCAGAGATCTACAATATGAACTTGACCTTGCAATTTGAACTTTGAATTTACATATGATCCTGTGTGTTCATTCTTTTTCATATATGGATTATATCTTCAGTGTTTATTTTCTTGTGATTATACTGCCTAGTTCCATTTGCAGTTTTTTTAGCGTGATTTTATTTTTCTATATACTTTGCTTTGGGGTTGTATAACCTCTTTATTATTGCAGCTTTCAATTTTCCATTCAACCACAACGAGCGCTATATAATTTTCACTCTTTTTATGTTTTCTTTACATGCTGCCATCTAGTGACCTTTTGTGGCAATGCACAGTTTTCTGTATTTCTTTTGTCTGATTGCTTGTGCAGCACTGAGCATGTGCGAGTTTAGCAAGGCTGAAATCCAGGAAGTCATACAGTCTGGCTTCATGGATTCCCACACTTAAGATGGCCCCGGTCAATTCCTGTTTTATAAAGTATCTAAATGCTGTAACAACCTAACAAAAGGGCCCTTAGTTTACAGACTAACTTTGCTAGAATACATTAAGCTTGTGTATTACAGGGGTATTTATATTTAAAAAGTGAAATTGTGGCCGGAATTCCGCTTTAATGTGGCATTTCTGTGGGTTATAATCTAATTCACATTGGGTCTGGTCAATAGAGAGTTACTGGGCTGACCCACATTGAGGTCTTCTGTCTGCAAAATCTACAACATCATGGCTCATGATGGTAGGACTCCAAATATTTGGACTTCCGTCCTCAAAATCGCCAGGAAAATGGCGACCGTCTGCACACTCCAGAAGATGTCACATGACAAAACCGGTCAAGCGCACGCTGTTTTTCAACACTCCCATGTTATTTTGCCTGTTTATCTGATTTTAAATGGGGGGTTCCCCAAAAAATAAACTTTTAACATTGCATTTCTCCTCTTAATTACATCTAGAATCAGCTGGTATTTAAAAAAAAATCTGTCCGTACATACCATTTTCGTCATGTAGTCATGTAGTCTCACCGCCGCTTCCGGGTCTGACAGTCGGGGTAGGGCGTGCCTACTTGATTAACAGGCATCCGATCGACGCATACAGCGCATGCACCGTATAGAGCCGCACCAACATTCGGCATCTCGTGACGCGCTGTATGCGTCGATCGGATGCCTGTCCCCAACCATCATACCAGAAGCCGCGGTGAGACTACATGACGAAAATGGTATGTACGGACGGATTTTTTTTAAATACCAGCCGATTCTAGATGTAATTAAGAGGAGAAATGCAATGTTAAAAGTTTATTTTTAGGGGAACCACCCCTTTAAATGTGAGTATCTTATTTTTACAATAAATGTAAAAGATTTTTAAATGGTATCACGCTTTTGGGACTCCCTTTTTTCTTCTGAGCCTACACTGAAGGGAGCCATCTAGAGGAACAATTGGAATAGATAAGTCACACCCTGTGGTAGCTGTGGAGGTCTGAGATCCCAGAAGTGAGCACTGATTTGTGGACCCTGGATTGAGCCATCCCTGCCAGAGCATAACACAGGGCGTACACTGTGAAAGCTTTACACCCTAGGAGGGGGTCTCTGATCTGGTTAATGCGGGACACACCAGAGCACGGAGGAAGAGGGCACCAGTGAATCACCTGTCAATTTACCCTAATCTGGGCACGTAGCACTTTGGAACGCACTACCAGCACTTTATTGCATGCAGTTTACAGTCAACCAATTAGCACTTTATTATAAAGCCTATGGACTACTATTATTGTTGAGCACTTTATATTACAGTTTAAACACTTGGATTTTTAGGAATCATCAGCACTTTATACTACATGGACTTTTGATTATGTTTATGCTTTGTGGTATTTTTTAGCACTGTATACACCTATGTTTGTATTTATATTTTCATATCTATGTCCATATACATTTCTTATATACCTTTTAGTATCTAATATTTTTATACTGCACCATTGCCTGTGTAATTAGGCTTTTTCAACACTAGGAGGTGCCAACACCTATTATTACCTTTCCCTTTTTACATCTATATCCTACTTTGGTAAGATACATATATAGGGGCTGCCACCTTTATTCCTTCAATTATTTCACAGTGGTCACACACTATCCCCCACCTGCAGTATATATTCTTTGACAATTATTGAGCCGTGTGGGATTCATTCTTCTTCCAGATCACTGGTTAAGCCTAAATTCTTTGAGATCTTTGGTATAGATGGACATGCATCACTATATACTCTCAGAACCTGTTCTGGTCGTGAAGAGACCTTCGGCAGAAGGGTCAATGGGTTCATGGTCTCTCATATCAATAAGGGAGAGGGCATACCACTACCAACATTAGTTGAGTGTGACCAGATACCAGACGAAAGGGAAGAAATTCCTACTCCAGAGGCTGCATATCACCATCCTCACCTAAGGCACCTTGCTAATGAGATTCCTGCAATGGACATGAATGCTGAAATCTTGGTCTTGCTAGGAAGAGACATTCTCAGAGTACATAAAGTATGCAAGCAGTGCAATGGACCTGATAATGCCCCTTACATACAAAAACTTGATCTAGGCTGGGTAATCATGGGCGATGTATGCTTGGATAGAACGTGTACGTCATCCGAGATCCACTCCTTCAAAACATACATGTTAGGAAATGGACGTGCATCCCACGTCAAACAGTGCCCATGCCATTATAAAGTAAAAGAGAATCCTCTTGGTATCATCCAAGTACCTGATGTCACTCCTATCCTTTGTGATGACAACCTAGGTACAGTACCTGACCGCGATATTGTGTTATCGGCGAGATTGACACCTCCAAGCCGCTTCGCGGGAGCAAGCGCCAAGCTCTCATCAATATCTCATCAAGCTGGAAACACAATATCGGCGGCAGGTACTGGTCCACAGTGTTTTATACTACAAGTGATGACAACAAAATAGCATTGTCAGTTGAAGACTGACATCAAAATAATGGACAAAGAATTATTCCAGGATGAGTCTAACAGCTACATGCTACAAGGGTTAAACTCCCAACCAATCATGAACAGGCTCTATCCAGATTCAATTCACTTCAGTGAACACTAAAGAACAAGCCTGAAATGAAGGACCATTTCATTGCCTTTATGAAAAGGATCCTTGACAATGATCACGCCAAACCAGCTCCACCACTTCAAAGACATGATGAGTTCTGGTATCTGCCTTTCTTCATCCATGTAAGCCGAAGCAAATTAGCGTAGTATTTGACTTTGGTGCCAAGCATTCATTGTACATGAAGACCATATTAACTTCCTAAGGTTTCTGTGGCACTGTGACAACAATATGGACAATGTGATAATTGACTACCGCTTGAAGGTACATGTTTTCGGAAATAGTCCCTTACCCGCTGTTGCATCATACGGTTTACAAAGGACTGCCCTTGTTGGAGAAAAGGAGTATGGCACAGATGCTCGACACTTCGTTGAGAGAGACTTCTATGTGGACACTGGATTTAAATCTTTACCTACAGATGAACAAGCCATAGACCTGCTCCAAAGGACACAAGGTCTGCTTTCTGAGGCCAACCTCAGAATACACAAGAATGCCTCAAATAGTGTTGCTGTTATGAAAGCCTTTAAACCTGGCGATCATGCCACAGGATTTAAAGACTTAAATCTGGGAATGGACATACCACAAGTCTGAGCTTACAGTGGGACTTATTGGAAGATACCTTTTGGCTTTCAAGTCAGCTTTGCAGACAAGCCATTTACCAAATGTGGTGTTCTTTCAGTTGTGAACAGTCTATACGATCCATTGGGATTCATAGCTTCTATCACCATACAAGGTAAATCCTTCCTTAGACAGCTCTCAGAGACTATTATGCTGCGTACACACGATCACTTTTCGGCATGAAAAAAAACAACATTTTTAAAAACGTCCTTTAACCACTTTAGCCCCGGACCATATTGCTGTCCAAAGACCAGAGCACTTTTTGTGATTCGGCACTGCGTCGCATTTAACTGACAATTGCGCGATCGTGCGACGTGGCTCCCAAACAAAATTGCCATCCTTTTTTTCCCACAAATAGAGCTTTCTTTTGGTGGTATTTGATCATCTCTGCGGTTTTGATTTTTTGCGCTATAAACAAAAATAGAGCGACTATTTTGAAAAAAATGCAATATTTTTTACATTTTGCTATAATAAATATCCTCCAAAAAGATATAAAAAAACATTTTTTTTCCTCAGTTTGGGCCGATACGTATTCTTCTACATATTTTTCGTAAAAAAAAAATCGCAATTAGCGTTTATTGATTGGTTTGCGCTAAATTTATAGCGTTTACAAAAAAGGGGGTAGTTTTATGGCATTTTTATTAATATTTTTTTTTACTAGTAATGGCGGCGATCAGCGTTTTTTTTCCGGTACTGCGATATTATGGCGGACACATCGGACACTTTTGACACATTTTTGGGACCATTGGCATTTTTATAGCGATCAATGCTATAAAAATGCATTGTATTACTATAAAAATGCCATTGGCGGGGAAGGGGTTAAGTGTGTTCCTGTTTGTGTTCTAACTGTATGGGGGGGTGGACTCACTAGGGGAAATCACTGATCTTCTGTTCATACATTGTATGAACAGAAAATCAGCGTTTCGCCCGCTGACAGGAACGAGAACTGTGTGTTTTCACACAAAGCTCCCGTTCCCCACTCTGTAACGAGCAATCGTGTGTGCCCGGCGGCGATTGTACCCGCCGGGCACGCGCGCAGGACTCGGGGGCGTGCGGGGGGCTTGCGCGCGGGCCCGCCGGCGGCGCGCACGCGCCCCCTAGTGGCCGAAAAAGAGAGGACGTAGAGCTACGTGCTCCTGCGAGACAGAGCCACTGTCCCGCAGTAATATGCCGGCGGGCGGTAGGCAAGTAGTTAAAATGATCATGTGTGGGCTCCACATCATTTTTCATTTTCTGAAAAACAAAAAACAAAAAATTCAAGCATGCTGCATTTTTTAATGTCGTTTTCAAAAATTTCATTTTTTGGGTTGAAAAAATAATCGTGTGTGGGCTAAAACGACGTTAAAAGCCACAGTTTAAACCCGCGCATCCTCAGAAGCAAGTTATGAGACGGGAGCTTGAATGGAACTGCCCCTTTAGAGTGCCGTCCTACGTGTTGTACGTCACCGCGCTTTGCTCATCATTTTTTAAAAACGATGGTGTGTGGGCAACATCGTTTTTAATGATGAAGTTGGAAAAACTTAGTTTTTTCTACATGCTGAAAAACAAGGTTTTTTTTTCATGCCGAAAAGTGATCGTGTGTACGCGGCATAAAAGATTGGGATGCTCCATTACCAATAGACCAGCTTTCAAAGTGGGAGTCCTGGAAACAATCTCTACATGCCTTAGATGGAATCCGTATTCCACGCTGCTACACTCCTGCCTCCCTTGCTACAAGTCAAAGGAAAGAGCTTCACATCTTCTAAGATGCATCTTCTGTGGCCATAGCAGCTGTCACCCATCGTAAGGTTAGTTCATATTGCAGATTGATTTCACACAAAGCCCACAGATGCTCACTGTCGAGGCTGGCACGTGTGCTAAAAGCTTTTTTCTGCAAAAGACATTGCTGAAGGTGAACTGATCATATTACGCAGTGTACAACAGAGTGCCTTTGGCTCGGAAATTAAATGTATCTGTGACAAGAGGCACATTGCAAAAAAACAGTCCAATTGCCAACTTGAATACATTCGTTGACAATCATGGTATGTTTAGGGTTGGTGAATGTTTAAACAAGCTGAGCTGAGTGAGCAAGAGCAGAATCCTCTCATTATACCTGCTCGCCATCACATCACCACTTTGCTTGTACGGCACTACCATGAAGGGATTAAGCACCAAGGTAGACACTTCAGAGGGTGCCATAAGAGCTGCAGGCCTTTGGATTATAGGAGCAAAAAACAGATCACAGCTTCACTGCACAGCTGTGTTCAGTGCCGCAAACTGAGAGGGAAACATCAGCAACAGCATATGTCAGATTTGCCAGCTGACAGGTTAAGTACTGACCCACCTTTCACTCATGTTGGTCTGGATGTCTTTGGGCCATGGATGGTGACAGCCCGCAGAATTTTTCGGTGGTCAAGCAAATAGCAAACGATGGGCAGTGTTGTTCACTTGCATGAGTGTGCGTGCAGTGCACATTGAAGTAATAGAATCTATGGATGCCTCAAGTTTCATCAACGCTCGAAGATGATTTCTAGCCATCAGAGGACCAGTCAAGACACTAAGAGCTGACTGTGGAACTAGTTTAGTTGGATCCTGTCGAGAGTTACAGCTCAATTCTAGGCCAATCCAAGATCTTTTAGCTGGAAAAGGCTGTACATAGATTTTCAATCCTCCTTATTCTTCCCACATGGGTGGCTCATGGGAGAGAATGATAGGCATCACACGTAAAATATTGGACTCTATGCTTATGGACTTGAATTCCACAAGTCTTACCCACAAGGTTTTAACCACATTCCTGGCAGAAGCATCTGTCATAATCAATTCAAGACCACTTGTTCCAATGTCCAAAGATCCAGAATCCCCAACTATCTTTACCCCAGCTACTCTTCTTACCCAGAAGCTTGGGTCTGTTCCTGTTCCACCTGGAAACTTTAAAGCAGGAAATCTGTGCTATGACCAGTGAGTACAACACCTCGCCAACTGCTTCTGGAATTGTTTTAAGATGGAGTATCTTTCTACTCAGCAAGGACGAAGGAAATGGCAACGCCTAAACCCTAACATACAAGTTGGAGATCTTTCTGCTTAAGGACCAGCAAGCTGAAAGAATTGAATGGCCCATGGGACTTATTGTAAAGAGCATTTTTAGTGATGATGGTAAGGTACGCAAAGGTGGAGGTGAAGGTTTCAAGACAAGGGACCGTAAAGACTTTAATCAGACCTATCACGGAACTTATTCTGCTCTTGCCCTTTAAAGAATGAACTTGTTTGCTTATACTGCTGGATCCTACTTGTGACTTCAGGAAGAAAGTGTCTTGAACTTTAAGTGACACTTCTTGATGCCTTATTGCAGTTAATATTGTTGCAGATATATGCATGTTCTTTTATGTCTTTCAGGTCTTCAAGACATCAAGGCAAATTACACTGTTGTTATTTGCAGTTGCATCACTACCGTTCTGATGTATATGTTACATTTACAATGTCAGTGTGCTGCCCAATGGGCATAGATTTGTTATATTTATATATTGTTTCTACAATCATTTTCTATTGGTTTTATGTTTTGTTTACATGCTGCCATCTAGTGACCTCTTGTGGTAATGCACAGTTTTCTGTATTTATTTTGTCTGATCTATGACATACTTCCTTTCTGTGTAATGCTCCACCTTTCTTCCTGAGTTTGTATTTCCTGTGTAATGGAGAACAGCTTAACAGGCCTTATGTAACATGGTCACATGTATTCTGCATAAGTAAGCTACAGACAGTAACATCTTTTGACCTCACAATACTACAACCTGTTCATTTGTTGTAACCTGTTATCTGATGTATTCTTATGTTTTGGATTAAAGCAACTTCTGTGAATGGAATCGGTATTGGTGAGTTCAAGCTATCTGATAAGGATTGTCCTCAGTGTAATCTGCATATACAAGCCAGGCATAGAGGTCTCACAAGGGAAAAGTCGCTTCACAACAATCGGAGTCAGAATACACAACAAGAAGCCATCAGTGCCTGTATGTCCATTTATAACTACAACAAAATGGCCGCTGTTGTAGACCATTATGCCCAGTACACACGATCACTTTATGTGAGGAAAAAAAACAACGTTTTCTGTTTCACTTTTCAAAGACGATGTTGCATACACACCAACGTTTTTTCACAAAAAGCGAGGTTACGTTCACCACTCTTTTCCATTGAAGCTTGCTTTATAACTAGCTTCTGGGCATGCGCGGATTGAAAAACGTTGTTTTAAACAACGTTTTTTGCTACACACAGTGACTTTTTGTGAACGACGTTTTCCCCTACACACGGTCAATGAAATTGACGTTTTTAAAAACGTCATTTTTTTTCATCACATAAAGTGAACGTGTGTACGGGGCATGAGAATAATCACATAGAAAATGGCTGCTGCTATTCTAACTATAGACGGGCTACAAGAAAATGGCCGATCTGCATTTTTCCTATTCACTATATAAAGACACTTCCGATGTCCAGAATGCATCTCTGATGAAGTCACCTGACAGTGACGATACGCTTCAGACACTAGGACACCGGAAGTGTCGTTTGCAACGGTGCAAGCTCGCTGCTCGTTTCTGATATACACTACATTACTGTTTTAAATGTGAGTACCCTGTTTGTTATATGTTTAAATAAACTGCTGAGTGTTTAACCAATTCACACCCGCGCTATTGACAGAATACGTCAACAGCGCGGACCTGAGGCGTCAACTTGATGTCTTTGGACGTGATTTGTGTGCATTACCCGCGCATCTGTCCCGCCGCATCGCTGGGGATCCGATGCATGTACCTGGCGGCCGGGTACATGCGATCGGCGGGAAACCGAACAGATGACAGCAGGGACGTGGAGCTCTGTGTGTAAACCGATCTTTACATAGGGACACAGCATCGGTCACCTCCCCCAGTCACCCTCCTCCCCCCACACAGTTAGAACACACCCAGGCAATACATTTAACCCCTTCCTCACCCCCTAGTGTTAACCCCTTCCCTGCCAGTCACATTTATACAGTAATTAGTGCATTTTTATATCACTGATCGCTGTATAAATGTGAATGGTCCCAAATTTGTGTCAAAAGTGTCCGATATGTCCGCTGCAATATCGCAGTCGCAATAAAAATCGCAGATCGCCGCCATTACTAGTAAAAAAAATAATAATAAAAAAAAATCATAATTCCGTTCCCCATTTTGTAGGCGCTATAACTTTTGCGCAAATTGCGATTTTTAATTATTTTTTTCAAAAATACGTCGAAAAATACGTATCGGCCTTAACTGTGAAAAAAAAAGTTTTTTTAAAAAAAAAATTGGATATTTATTATAGCAACAAGTAAAAAATATATATATTTTTTTTAAATTGTCGCTCTTTTTTTGTTTATAGCGCAAAAAATAAAAACCGCAGAGGTGATCAAATACCACCAAAATAAAGCTCTATTTGTGGGGAAAAAAGGACGCCAATTTTGTTTGGGAGCCACGTCGCACGACCCCGCAAATGTCAGTTAAAGCGACGCAGTGCCGTAAGCTGAAATTTCGCCTGGGAACGAAGGGGGTTTATGTGCCCAGTAATGAAGTGGTTAAAAATATTACACTAGAGAGCCGCCTCCTGTTTTCTCTACCCTGCCTGGTGACGCACTTTGGAGCTGTCTTACCTTGCTGACAGGAAGCCTACGAAGCCTTAACCTCCTAGGCGCCACACCACTGGAAGGACAGATAGGAGTTATCCCCTCTACCCCTAAGTGATTCCATTGTTTTTTTTTTTTAATGCTGCTTACCTTGCAGGCGTAAGGTAATTTGGTAGCACACCTTCCGGTGTCACCATACACGGAATATTCACCAACAAGTCACCTCGCCACCTGCTGATGTCATTTAGCATCCAGCACTTCAGTCGCACTTTGCAATTTCTTTTGATTAAATTGCATTACCTCTTGGACTGAGTCGCAGTTGCACTATTTTCACTTTGTAACAATTGGACTATCTTGTGGTTGCATCCACCATTTATACAATGTGATTTTACTTACATTATACAGTCACCTATTTGTTTTATTCATCCGTCATTGCTGTATATCATATTATGTTCAGTCATTCATTTTGATTGGAACATAACACCATCCTGCGATTTTCTCTGCGACTGCATATATTATTATCTTAACATTGTGATTTTATTTATGCATCTGAGTCACTTTATCTGCACTGTTTGCAAATTGATTTAGTTCACCTTTGGATGCACCTTATCTTAGCATTTATAGCAATTCTATCTTTCAGTCAGTCTATTTGCATATTTGCACATTCATTTATCAATTTGGCCCCATGCACATGGGAAGCCAGTGCAAACTCTACTAAACACACATTTTTAAAGGCTAAAACCGGCGTTTAAAAACGCCCTTTTTGATGCAAATTTCGTTTGCATTTAAAAGTGTTTAGTTAAGAAACATCATAAGACCCTCCCTAAGCTCAAAAGCTCACCCGCCACAAGTTGTGGATTGTCCACTTGCCACATCACCTGACCACGACACCTGCCAAATGTTGCAGATTGTCCACTTGCCACGTCACCTGGCCATGTCACCTGGCCACGTCACCTGCCACATCACCTGTTCACATCACCTGTTCACATCACCTGGCACGTCACCTGGCCACAAGTTGTGGATTGTCCACTGACCTTAATGGTTTTTCATCATTTGCCATCATTTTTGAGATTTCTAATGTTTCTAATGTAAAAAAAAAGGTCACCTTTAAAAATGCCGTGTTTAGCGGCGTTTTGCGTCTGAACCCATTTTTTTGCTTCTGGAAAAACGAGGTTAAATGCAACTGCCTAAAAACGGCAATAAATGAGACTGTGTGCATGGACACATAGGATAACATTGAATGTGTTCAGGGGCAGTTGAAAAAGCTGTCCACTTGCCACGTCGCCTGCCACGTCACCTGGCCACGCCACCTGCCACAAGTTGTGGATTGTTCACTGGCCATGTCACCTGCCATGTCACCTGGCCACGCCACCTGCCACAAGTTGTGGATTGTTCACTTGCCATGTGCCATGTGCCACGTCACTTGGCCATGTCACCTGGCCACGTCACCTGCCACATCACCTGTTCACATCACCTGGCACGTCACCTGGCCACAAGTTGTGGATTGTCCACTGACCACATCACCTGGCCACGTCACCTGCCACATGTTGTGGATTGTTCACTTGCCACATCACCTGGCCATGTCACTTGCCATGTCACCTGCCACAAGTTGTGGATTGTCCACTTGCCAAATCACCAGGCCATGTCACCTGGCCACATCACCTGCCACAAGTTGTGGATTGTCCACTTGCCACATGACCTGGCCACGTTACCTGCCACGTCACCTAGCCATGTCACCTGCCACAAGTTGTGGATTGTCCACTGGCCACGTCACCTGGCCACGTCACCTGCCACAAGTTGTGGATTGTCCACAATGTAAGCAATTACAGTTTTTTTATGTTTTTTTATGGTTTTTCATCATTTGCCATCATTTTTGAGATTTCTGATGTAAAAAAATAGGTCACCTTTAAAAACGCCTAAAAACGAAATTGCGGCAAAACGCAGCGTTTGCCGCGTTTAGCGTCGTTTTGCGTCGGAACCCATTTTTTTGCTTCTGGAAAAACTAGGTTAAATGCAACTGCCTAAAAACGGCAATAAATACGACTGTGTGCATGGACACATAGGATAACATTGAATGTATGGAGGGGCAGTTGAAAAAGCTGTCCACTTGCCACATCGCCTGCTACGTCACCTGGCCACGCCACCTGCCACAAGTTGTGGATTGTTCACAGGCCATGTCACCTGCCATGTCACCTGGCCACGCCACCTGCCACAAGTTGTGGATTGTCCACTTGCCATGTCACCTGCCACAAGTTATGGATTGTCCACTGGCCACGTCACCTGCCACGTCAACTGGCCACATCCCCTGCCACAAGTTGTGGCAGGTGACGTGGCCAGGTGACGTGGCCAGTGGACAATCCACAACTTGTGGCCAGGTGACGTGCCAGGTGGTGTGAACAGGTGATGTGGCCAGGTGACATGGCCAGGTGACGTGGCAAGTGGACAGTCCACAATTTGTGGCAGGTGACGTGGCCAGGTGATGTGGCCAGTGGACAATCCAAAACTTGTGGCAGGTGACATGGCCAGGTGATTTGGCAAGTGGACAATCCACAACTTGTGGCAGGTGATGTGGCCAGTTGACGTGGCAGGTAACGTGGCCAGTGAACAATCCACAACTTGTGGCAGATGACTTGGCCAGGTGACGTGGCCAGGTGACATGGCAAGTGGACAATCCACAACTTGTGGCAGGTGATGTGGCCAGGTGACATGGCATGTGACGTTGCCAGTGGACAATCCACAACTTGTGGCAGGTGACGTGGCCAGGTGACGTGGCCAGTGGACAATCCACAACTTGTGGCCAGGTGACGTGAACAGGTGATGTGGCCAGGTGACATGGCCAGGTGACATGGCCAGGTGACGTGGCAAGTGGACAATCCACAATTTGTGGCAGGTGACGTGGCCAGGTGAGGTGGCCAGTGGACGATCCAAAACTTGTGGCAGGTGACATGGCCAGGTTATTTGGCAAGTGGATAATCCACAACTTGTGGCAGGTGACGTAGCCAGTTGATGTGGCAGGTGATGTGGACAATCCACAACTTGTGGCAGGTGACTTGGCCAGGTGACGCGGCAGGTGACATGGCCAGGTGACGTGGCCAGTGAACAATCCACAACTTGTGGCAGGTGGCATGGCCAGGTGATGTGGCAAGTAGACAATTCAAAACTTGTGGCAGGTGACGTGGCAAGTGGACAATCCGCAGCTTGTGGTAGGTGATGTGGCAAGTGACACGCTAAATACAAATACACTGCTGTTCTCTCAGCTGCTACTCACTCTGGTCTCACAAAATGGCTGAAATGGTCAAATAATACTGTTTTTTGAGCTTAGGGAGGGTCTTATGATGTTTCTTAACTAAACGCTTATAAACGCAAATGCGGTAAAACGCAGCGAAATTTGTGGCAAAACTAGTGTTTTTAAACGCCGGTTTTAGCCTTTAAGGCTCCATGCACACTGAAGCTTATAAAAGCTATAAAAAAACACCAGTAGATTTGCAGGGAGCCTTGCCTTGCAGCGTTTTTTTAAGCGTTTTTGCAATAGCTTTAATCAGCGTTTTTTAGTGTAGATTTTATCAGCTTTTTTTTTTTTTTTTACTTGTTTTTAATTCCATAAAAAAAAAAGTTAAAAAACGCTAACTTCCCTTAGTTCCTGTAGCTCTGGGTATATTGGATTATGCCATATCAATGTGAAAGGCAGCACCCCTGTTATCCCCCAACATTTTCCGAATCTCACTCCATACCCTTTTAAGAAGAGTACAAATCGGGGCAGAGTATGTCAAACTAGGCAGATCCATTTCCAGGTGTGATGCTGCCTCTAGTGTGGGAACAGATGTAGTCACCAGCTTACATATGGGGCCTTACTTATTTCCCGCCCCCAACCTGCCAACTGCTGGAGCTGAGAAGCCAAATGGTACATTTTAGGGTGAGGGACTGCCAGACCTTCTCTGTCTTTTCTGTACTGAAGGGTGCGGTTAAACTTATCCTGGCCACCTTCTTCTTCCAGATTAGAATCCTCATCAATGTATCAATTTGTTTAAACCATTTATTTGTAATCCATATGGGTGAATTGTGGAATACATATAGGAGCTGTGTTGCCCATACCATTTTTATTAAGTTTGCATCAACTGTTACATTTCTCTCTCTGTCTATCCAGCAGGGGGCCCAGGTTCAGCCGTAGATACTCAGCCGGGTCTGGGGATACCACCACTCCTAAATACTTTAAACTGTTGGTTATCATAATCTGTTCTGCTCCAACTGGCAGGGGTTCCCTTAATTTGTCTATAGGCATTTAGACCAATCAATGACAAAGCCTGGGAAGCTTCCGAAGTCCCCTATTATCCCCATCACTGCCCGCAATGAGGCGGTCAAGTCACCTAGATAAATAAGCGCGTCATCCGCGTACAACAATATTTTATCTTTCCTCTGTCCCCTATGGAACCCCACCACCTCAATGGCAGTGCAGATCCGGATGGCCAGAGGCTTGACCGCCAGTGCGAACCGCAACGGGACAATGGACACCCTTGCCGGGTCCCTCTATGTAAATCAAATTCAGGCGAAAGTTTATTATTAATTCGAAGTTTAGCTCTGGGTTTAGAGTACAGTACCTTTACCCATTCTATAAACTTACTCCCCAGTCCGAATCTTGCCATTATCTCTAGGAGGTAGGGCCACTCCACACTATCGAACGCCTTTGCGGCATCCAGTGACAGAATGGCCATACCTCCTGGGTTGTCCATCGGCACCTGTATATTCATATATAATCACCTAATATTATCCGCCACAGAATGATTAGGAATAAAACCAGACTTGTCCAGATGAACCAGTTTGTCAATTACCCGCAATAACCTTGTGGCCAAAATTTTGGCCAGGAGCTTAACATCCGCATTTAACAAGGAGATAGGAGGATACGAGTCCAACAAGAGCCTTTCCTTTCCCGGCTTTAATATTACTATAATTATTGCCTCCTGCATACTATCTGGCAGAGTGCCCGTCTCATCTACCTCTTGCAAAGCCTGTCGTAGAGGCGGTAAGAGAATTTCCCCATAATGGGAATATACCTCTACCGGTATACCATCTGGTCCTGGGGATTTATGAAGTGGAGCCCCATCCAGGGCTTCCTTCAGCTCAGTCAAAGTTATGGGTAGATTCAACATTTCCCTATCTACCTCCGATAGTTGTGGAAATGGGCAGGTTTGTAAAAACAAAGCCATGTCTGATGGACTATATCTTGCTTTAGAAGAATAAAAGTGTTGAAAGTCCCTTAAAATGTCATCCCCATGGGTATGCATCTCCCCGGTTTTAGCCTTTATTCCTAAAATATTAGATGATTCCCGCTGCTCCCTGGCTATAAGGGCAAGAAGTCGACCCGTATTTTCCCCCTCCTCAAAATAACTTTGCTGTTGGAAGTATCTACTCTTCTCCGCTGTGGACAGCAGAATTGAGTTATACAAGGATTGCACTTCTATCCAAGAGTCGTCTTTGGCTTGGGAGGGGTCTGCTACCAATGCCTGTTCTCTAACCTTCAGTTTGTCCTGAACCCTGTTCTCCCATTCCCTGGAGCAAGTTTTAATACCAGAAATCTCTTTGATGAGACATCCCCTCAGGAATCCCCTAAAGGGGTTGTAAAGGTAAAAGTTTTTTTACCTTAATGCATCCTATTTTTTACCTTAATGCATCCGAGACAGCCACCGATGCATTCGGGGACACTCTGTGTAAAACAAACTGCACAGCGGAGGAAAGTATAACATGTTTGTTATTTAAAAAAATGCAGACAGTAGGGTGGCTGGGTTTAATTGTTGGCCCTTTCATTGTCAGGTTTGTATATAACAATGAAAATTCATATTTCCTGTTGCATCATGGCAGTATACACCTTTTGGTTGTGGCTTCGCCCCCATGACCTGATAGGACCGTTTAACTATTAAGCCCAGAGAGGGCCCCCTGCCCAGGTATTCTCCTTTTTTTCCTCACCTGACAAGGACCAAACAAAGAACCCCCTTACCGCTTTCCCCCCAGTCAGGTTCTAGCCTCTCTTGGGTGGAAGTCTTCTCCTGTACAGCCTCTAAATTAGCTCTATGGAAGGAGCCCCACTCTGATGGTCTCAGGGGTATGATGCCAGCATTTACACAAACCTTAAATAGGTTTATCCTGCAGCGACCTCCAGCTCTTCTGTGCACCTCCTTTTCAGCATTGCACTTTCTGAGCCTTGTAGTCCTCCAGCAATCTGGTCCTCAGGGATAATATGTGCCAGCTCCTCACAGACCTTAATCAGGTTTCTATAGCGGCTTCCAGCTCTCTGGTGTAATTTTTTTACCAAAAATGGCTTTCTGCGCCCTGTAGTCCCACAGCAGGCTCCACGCATGCGGGAGGTCTCCTACAGGTTCACAATGGTGATTCCTATGTTTTTCCAGTTTCCAAGATGGTGCCAGCTTGCTCACAACACTACGGTGCATGCACGGTCATGATGTCATCACGAGCGAAGGCAGCAGCAAGGAAAAATGAATTCTGAAAAAGCAAGAAAATATTTTCCAAACCTGAAAAAAGAGCCAGAAACCTTCCCATTTATTGATGAGCTACAAGACCTAATCAAAGACGAATGGAAAAAACCTGATGAAAAGACCAGCCTTAGCAATAGATGTGCCAAACTGTACCCGCTGAAGGAGTCTAGTGTCAACCCACTAGTAACACTACCAGTGGTAGATTCGTCCTTGATGCGCCTCGCATGTAACACTTCCAATAGAAGATGTGGTTACATTTAAATATGTACTAGACAGAGAGGTTGATCTAGATCTAGGGGGGCTAAGTCCTACAGGCCCGGCAGGGAGTACAGGAAAAATTGGCAGAACCCACAATCATCCTTTCTGAAACTCCAAAAATCCAAGAAGTCTTTTTGAAGTAACGTCCGCCGAACCAGCTGTAGTAGGAGTCAGACTGAAGGACTTCAAGCAGGTCTGGGTGGAGTTAATAAAAGAACAATGGACAATAACTAGCGTCCAAGAAGAACACAGATGGAGGTTCAAGAATCGACCTCCTAGAGACCAGTTTGTCACAACCAGAATTCCAAACATCATTCTTGAGACAATGGAACGGGGTCTCAACGAATCAACATGCTATATTGGTGGACCCAATTGCACAACCTAAAGAGGTACAAGCGCATAGTTACCCCTCCCACGAGGTGAACAGCAGGGAAGGCTGAGGAGCACACTACCAGCAACTTGCAGTCCAAAGCCATCGGTCTTTCGAGACACAGAATGTAGTATTGAATATCCTAGAGATGAAAGCAGCATTCAAAGCTCTTCTGGCTTTCAGTCCTCTCCTGAAAGTGAAAGAAGTCCTGTTAAAGATGGACAACAGGATGGCTGTCAGAACTGTCAGGATAAGTACTCACCGAGGCCGAGATGCCGAGGGCGGCTGCTTTTGCGACTCTGTGCACTTCACCCCCTGGAGGTGGAGACAGCGGGGAAGGGCACAAAGAGGCACCGGCTACCAGCGGTCACTGAAGACTTGGTCTGCGGTCACAGAGCAGGGCCGTAGCAGGTATGGATAGTGATCCAGGAGCAAACAAAGTTCAATAAGCAGAGAATCCGTTCAGGTCAGGACTATAAGCAAATTTGGGATGCGAGCCAATGGTCAGGGGTTGGAGAACGTAGAAGTCCAAGATACAAGCCGGAGGTCAAAAGGGGCAAAGACAGCAGCAGATCCAGTAAGACGAGCCAAGGGTCAAGTGCAGGAGAAGGCGTAGAGAAGTCAGGTCTGATCCGGGTCAAATAGGTCAAGGCTTTCAGGTTAGCAAAGGTACTATAGCAGGATAGCTGACAACAAACCAGCAACCCGCCATGCGTCTGGAGTTGGTTTAAATAGGCCGGGCTGAGACTTGATTGGTAGATGCATGCGTGGATGCGCGAGCAGACGTGCGCGCGTGCTCGCGCAGGCGCGCGCACGCGCCGTAACACAGAGCCATGCTGGAACGCAGAGGCGCGCATGCGCGTGCCGCGCACTGGCACGGGCATGAGCCGTGGCGAGGATTGGCCGCTGGAGCTACTGGTACCATGACAATGGCAGTTTCCTATATCAAAAGGCAAGAAGACACCAGAAGTCGCTTCATGATTCAGGAAGTCCTCCCAGTTCTCGAATGGACGCAAGTGAATCTGTCAGGGTTAAGGGCGATGTATGTCCCAGGAACCCAGAACCAGCTGGCCGACACGCTAAGCAAAAGCTTCATTTTCACCAATGAATGGGCTCTGAGTCATAAAGCTTTTTCCCTCATTACAAAAACTTGGGGCATGCCGGATATAAACTTGGCAGCGGCTCCAGACAATGCAAAGTGCTAAAGGTATCTGACAAGAACCCCCTGCCCGTAAGTGGAGGGGACGGATTGCCCACAACACGAGTGGAACTTCCCCCTGGGTTACATATTTCCCCCGACACCTCTCATACCAAGATTTCTTCTCGGGCTCAAGAGGTCATCATCCACAATAATAACAGTCCTTTCTTTTCAGCCGAGATGGCCATGGTTCACCACTCTCCTTCAGCTGAATACAGCAAGACCATTACAGCTTCCACCAGCAGCAGATCTACTCTCCCAGGAACAACTTCTTCATCCTTGAAACACCCCGAAAGCTTGTCCTGAAAAATTGTATGTTAGTGCAAATAAAAAAAGTATCACGGACAGTACTCAGTTTTCTCTATCATAATTGCACTAATACGGCTACAATCACGCCAAGTCATCCATCCCCAGAAAGAATGCATCTGACAGCCTAAAGATTTAAAGGGCTAGGTTCTTAAACCAAGGTTGCTCCCAAAAAGTGCCAGAAGATGCACCACCAACAATACCTACAAGAGGATCTGGGAGAAGATTCTCTCAGTCGCACAGCAACAAGCCTGGAACCCATCATCTCCAACAGTTGTTGAAATCCTCGAGTTTCTCCAGTTAGGCTTAGAAAAAGGCCTGAGGTCAAGTACTCTAAAAGTCCATGTATCAGCTTTATCGGCCATGACAGGAGTCAAATGGGCGCAAGAGCATCTTGTCATTCAGTTCCAGAGGGCCTGCCTAAAGATAAGGCCCAAGGTGCGCAACAATGTGACATAAATAAAAATATTAAATACACAAATTAATTGTATGGAAACTAATAGAAACAAAGTCCCATATATGATTCCAAAATGGTATGTGCTCAAAAAAATCCTATCAGGATACCATAGATACACAGTTCATAGGGGAAAAAACTCTTAATGACATGTAGCTGGTGGACAGCATCTGCTCTGTTTAAATGAGTAATAGATGGCTGCTTACCGCAATGATGGACCCTTCCAGGGGTCAGTCAGGCACTCAACATTAATATCCACTGCTGGGTCACGGGGGTTGCTCCACTGTTGTCCTCTCAGGGTCACTCCGGAACGCTCAGGGGTATGGACAGAAAATTTCCCACCATGTACTCCAGGACGTGGCTCAAAGACCTTTGCACTCAGGTAGATCGAATGTGTCATGAAATTAAGATTGGAAAAAAGAACTCCATATTGCAGTGGGTAAAAAGGAATGACATGTATTCAGTTTGCACTGACATAGGTTAAAAACAGTCCTCCACCCTGCACGTATGTGAATCCTCAAGATAAAAATTAGTGTGCAGTTACTTCCAGCTATGGATCCGACCGATCAGCTGGCAAGTTAGTGAACGTGGTGACGTCTGCAATACTAGGCTCCACCCGACGCGGCTTTTCATCCAAACGGGCTTCTACGGGGAAAGGAGGCTCAGTATCGGACGTCACACACCTCGTTCTCATTTATGCACTCAGGCAGGCAAGTGACACCGGAACAAGTAAATGCCCGATTACACTCTCCATTGCAGCCAAACATTATACTTTATGTCAGAGCATGATCTCCACACTGAGTAGGAAGAGTAGGCTCAAAGTTATTGGGATTGAAAAATATATCCCCCACTGGAGGGGGAGTGATTTGGTACGGCACATATCCCGCAGAGAGACACGCTGTTTTAATGTAGAATGGGATGTCAACTGCTATATAAACAACAGCTGAATCCATTGTGTTTGAGTTTTTCCCTCCCCTTCTTCCCTTTTTTCTACCCCCCCCCCTCCCCTTCTCCTCTTTTTTTACTCTTCCTGGGTCATATCCAGGATAAGATTAAGATGCGGTTTCCCTTTAATTGGGTATCTTAAATACAGCATTCAGCATCTGTTAGGATACTAAGTACTGTCCCTGTATTAATTTTATAGGAAGATTTTCTATGAAGGTTATTTATTTTTTTATTTTTTATATAAGCAAATTTTATTGTATTGTTTTATTGGTGATAGTTAGTGATGAGCGGAATACGCCATATTCGATTTCGCGATATTTCACTAATGCGAAATTTCGCGATTTTTTTTTTTTTTTTATATAATATCACGAATATTCGATATTTACGAATATTCGATATTTTACGAAATTTCACATATGCGAATATTCGTTAATATCGAATATTCGTGATATTTTATTAAAGCGAATTTTCGCCAATGCGATTTCACTAATGCGAAATTTCGCGATTTTTTTTTTTTTTTTATAAAATATCACGAATATTCGATATTTACGAATATTCGCTATATTTTATAAAAAGAAAAATTGCGAAATGTCGCTAGCAATGTAGTATTTGGGGCCACCTGCATTCCAGCCCACCTTATGATACACTGGGAGAGAGCTCTGAGGAGCTTATTCATACCATTAGCAGAACAGCTCCTGATGCTACACTCCCTACTGTCAATTGGGTGGGGGGCGACTCTGCTCAAACCTCTGACACCAATGGTTGGGATACGGCAATTGCCCTGGCCTGTTCTAAGACTGAGTTTGAATTGACCAAACATGTGTATAGATGGTTCCAAAGGAACCCAGAAGTGTGTCAGTATTTGCTAGATCTGGATTGTGGTTAATGTTGGTGAAACAAAAATTGACCAATAATTAATTTCTTTCTTCCCAGCAAGTTGGGATTGTTTTCTCCATGACTTTGGGGACCAGAAGTTCGAGTGTGGGGAGTGTGTAGCCCTGGGGTTGCTACTATAGTTATGTTATGTATTATGTTGAACGGTTCATTGTTTCTTGAATAAGAGTTTGGCTCCCCCTAGTGTCTGCTGAACTCTTTTTAGGATTTTCCTTCCTTCTTGAGAAGTGAGCAAAGCCATGCATTGTGGGATATGTAGGCTGGATGAGGAAGTGACTCTGTTGGCTGGATCAGCTCTGGACTACAGGGCACACAATGCAGAGCGTGCAGAACAGACTGCTGGGGGGGAGAAATAAAAGTCTCTCTGAACACCATTCAACACCTGCCAGCAGGAGGTCTGTGTGACTGGGAGAGAGAGACTGAGCCCTATACAGCTGATCTTTGAGGACCGCCCTGGAAATCTACCAGGCGGATCAGCCTGTGCTCCAGAGCATTTGGGGCCAACTGCATTCAAGACACCAGGAAGAGTTTCCGGACAGAGCCTAACATCTACTGGGAACCATTGTGGTTAGAGAGCACCTGCCCATCAAAGTAGAGAATACAGTATTGCTGAGTGAGTTTCTTTTCCACAGACTGCTGGTGAGACTTGCAGTTCCACAGCTAGACTTTGGGGTCTTTGGGGGCTTGCCTTACTCCCCTGTGCTGTAAGGTCAGTACTGTATTACTGACACATGTAAAGAGGAATCTATAAGTGGGGAAAGTTCTTTTCAGTTTGAGCAATCATCAGCATAATTCTTGTTCTGTAGCCCTTTTCCATCCGGAATTTAACCACTTAACCACCGCACCCAGCCATACTCTTTAATACCTCGCCATACTCTGCGATACCCCGCCATACTCTGCGATACCCCGCCATACTCTGCGATACCCCGCCATACTCTGCGATACCTCGCTATACTCTGCGATACCCCGCCATTCTCTGCGATACCCCGCCATACTCTGCCATACTCTGCCATACCTAGCCATACACTGCCATACCCAGCCATACTCTGCCACATTTTTTACTCATTAAAGAGACCTGGTTTATATGGAAGCTCTTAGATCTGGCCTTTTTTCTTTGCATATTGATTCGTTGGTGCCACTGAGGATACTTGCATATCTCCGGGTCCTTCAGCTGACAATTGCACATCTTTGAGCCATCTGGATTTCCTGCCATTTGTTCTAAGCGTTTTAGACCTTTGGTAAAACAAGGGTCTTGGTGTGAGGTGAGAGTACCCATCTTTACTGGTGAAGGGATCACGTTTGAAATATTTGAAATATTGGTTTTCCAAGTCACATGGTGGAGATACTCTGACTGTTTTGATCACAGGATTTTCTTTTTATTTTATTTTATTTTTTCACTGTTATTAATTCAATTATGTCTTCACTGGTATGAGCATATTCGTTTTAATATTAATATTATGCTATTTAGGTTTGCGCTGCACTGCTCTGTTTGATATATTTACTTCAGGAATTTTGTGATTGTTCTTTTGGTGTTCAGCTTGCATCCATATGAAATTCACTCTTTGAGTATTTTTCATTTTTACACTTATTATTTTTATTTTTTTCTGATCTTTATATTTTTGCGCTGATTGCACCCCCCCTGTTTTACATACTCTGCCATACCTGACAAACATTGTATAAATGGACAACTTTGTGTTAAAAAAATGCGTTTTAACTACTTCCTGCCCATCAGCCGTCATATGACGTCCTTGAGTTTGTGTGGGGATATCTGAATGATTCCTGCAGCTACAGGCATCATTCAGATATCAGCTTTTTCAGCCAGAAATTCCCTACACCATAAGAATGATCATAGTGGCTGTTCCCTGCTTGATGGTTCTTACGGGAGGCGAGAGGGGACGATCCCTACTCTCGCCGCCCTCTGGTGTTTCTACCGACTCACCGCTACGATCGAAGCAAGGATCGTTGTTTTTTTAAAACATTTCAGTTTTCCCAGCCTAGAGGTGAGATGTGGGGTCTTATTGACCCCATATTTCACTGTAAAGAGGACCTGTCATGCCATATTCCTATTACAAGGGATGTTTACATTCCTTGTAATAGGAATAAAAGTGATCAAAACATTTATTTTTGGGGAAAAAAGTGTCAAACTAAAATAAATAAAGTAAAATAAACAATAAAAAAATAATAATTGTAAAGCGCCCCGGGCCCCGGTAGCTCGCATGCAGAAGCGAACATCCCGCCCACATATGAAAACGGTGTTCAAACCACACATGTGAGGTGTCGCTGAACGTTAGAGCGAGAGCATTCATTTTGGCCCTAGATCTTCTCTGTAACTAAAAACATGTAACCAGTAAAAAAAAATTAAAGAGCCGCCTATGGGGATTTTTAAGTTGTGCGCCATTCCACGAGCGTGTGCAATTTTGAAGGGTGACATGTTGGGTATCAAAATAGATGAATTTCACATTATGCAAAAACATTGGGCTAACTATACTGTTTTTTTTTTAAAGCACAGAATTTTTATTTTTCAAAAAAAATGTGTTCAATAATACCGCAAATACTGTGCAAGATAAAAAGTTGCAACGACTGCCATTGTATTCTCTAGGGTCTCTGCTAAATAAACATATATAGGGCCAGATCCACAGAGAGAGTACGCCGGTGTATCTACTGATACACCGGCGTACTTTCAAAGTTCCTGCGTCGTATCTTTAGTTTTAATCCTCAAACCAAGATACGGCGGCTTCTGGGTTAGATCCGACAGGTGTACGTCTTCGTACGCCTTTGGATCTAAGATGCAATACTTTGGCATCCGCTGGGTGGCGTTCACATTGTTTTCCGCGTCAGGTATGCAAATTAGCTTTTTCCGACGATCCACGAACGTACGCGCGGCCGTCGCAATCTCTTACGGCGTCTCTAGTTGGCTTTTTCCGGCGTATAGTTAAAGCTGCTTTTATCCGGCCTATAGATAGACTTGTCATGTTACGTATGGCCGTCGTCAAATTTTTTTTTTTTTTTTAATTTTTGCGTAAGTCGTCCGTGAATAGGAACGTAATTTAGCGCAATGCACGGCGGGAAATTTCTGAATGTAGCATGCACAGTTCGAATGCTGCGGGGACGCGCTTCATTTAAATGAATCACGCCCCCTACTCGCCGATTTGAATTCCGCCGCCAGAAATACACTACGCCGCCGTAACTTACGGCGCAAATTCTTCCAGGATTCAAAGTTAAGCCAGGTAAGATACGGCGGCGTAGTGTATCTCTGATACACTGCGCCGATCTATTTGTATGTGGATCTGGCCCATAATGTTTTGGGGTTCTATGTAACTTTCTAGCAAATATGATGATTTTTACATGTAGGAGAGAAATGTCAGAATTGGCTTGGGTGCTTCAGGACGCCTGATGGTCTTTCCTGCATGTTGGGCCTCTGTATGTGGCCATGCTGTGTAAAAGTCTCACACATTTGGTTTTGCCATACATACTCAAGAGAAATAGAAGAATGTGTTTTGGGGTGTAATTTGTGGTATGCATATGCTGTATGTGAGAAATATCCTGCTAATATGACAATTTTGTGAGAAAAAAAATCTTGATTTTTGAAAAGAATTGTGGGAAAAAATTACAACATTAAAAAACTCACCATGCCTCTTTCTAAATACCTTGGAATGTCTTCTTTCCAACAAGGAAATATTGGCACCATAGCTTGTGGACTCTATAACTTTCACAAAGACCAAATAATATACACCAATTTGTACTTATTTTTACCAAAGACATGTAGCAGTATAAATTTTGGCAAAAATGTATGAAGAAAAATTACTGATTTGTTAAATTTTATAACAGAAACTAAGAAAAATTTATTTATTTACAAACATTTCGGTATTTTTTCATCTATCGCACAAAAAATTAAAAACCCAGAGGTGATCAAATACCACTAAAAGAAAGCTCTATTTGTGTGGGAAAAAGGGACGAAAGTTCCATATGGGTACAGTGTTGCATGACTGAGTAATTGTCATTCAAAATGTGAGAGCACCGAAAGCTGAAAATTGGTCTGGTTATTAAGGGGTTTACGTGCCCAGTTGTCAAGTGGTTAAGGAACACTCACCATTTTCTCCTTCTACTAGGCTTTACTGTTCTACATTGAAGTTGAGCTCTGAATTACAACATAGGGGGAGCCATTTTGTGAGCTATTATTAGAACTTGCACTGTGTCATTGTATGCATATGTTGTATATTGTATGCTGGTTTCTGTGGTGAGGCCTCAGTGGGAAGGTATTCTATAGATGTGTAGCGGTGCACTGCCGCAAGCTCAAAAGATCCGCACATCACCCTGCTGCCTGACCATCATGCATCCATCTTGAGACAGTCAATGAACAGTCATTTGCATTGCTTTGCTGCATTTTTATTGCGGGATAAAACTTGGATAGGATAGGGATGATATGAGATGCCCATAGCATTTAGCACATTGGTAAAAGGATTAAATTCTGGTAAAGACACAGCAAACGTTTACAGTGTATTGCTCTACTTTGTTCCACTGCAGACTATTGCTCCTCCTTTCCTCATTAGGTGGTTCAAGGCTGGCTGTCCAGGAAATCCCTTTACTTGATCTCTGATGCCGCGTACACACGATCATATTTCAGCATGAAAAAAAATATGTTTTTCGGCATGTAGAAACTTCAACTTCATCATTAAAACGACGTTGCCCACACACCATCGTTTTAACAAAATGCTCTAGCAAATCGCGGTGACGTACAACACGTACAACGGCACTATAAAGGGGAAGTTCTATGCGGATGACGCCACCCTCGGGGCTTATTTAGCTGATTCTGTGTTAGTAAAAGACGATTCACGCGTTAAAAAAATGCAGCATGTTCAATTATTTTATTTTTTTTCGTTTTTCAGAACCCAAAAAATTATGAAAAGCCCACACACGATCATTTAAAATGACATTTTTAAAAAACATTTTTTTTCATGCTGAAAAATTATCGTGTGTATGCGACATTAGTGCCTCTACACTTCTCCTACTTAACCTGTATTTTTTTTTGGGTACCTCCTGGGAGTCCTCAGTCTCAATGGCTGGACGCATGCTGGCACCTCTCAGGCTCATCCCACCATCACCGAACGGTCTGGACGAGTTTTGGAGGTAAGGGGCTCTCCAGGGCAAGTTCCCCCGTGCAGCTCGGTCCCCTCCATAGCCGTGGGCACTTCTAGCATCATGGAGCTCAGCCTCGTCATCTCGGGGGCAGAGTTCCTTTGGCACGGCGGGCGTATGCGCAGTAGGTAGCGGGCGGTCATCTTGGTACACTCTGGATACTTAAACAGCCTGAGTTCTCATTAGCAGTCACGCTGTCAGAGAGGAAGCATCGTTGGTGCTCCTCCCCACCCCCACTACTTTCTTTGGGCTAACAATGGATCCCGGCCAAGGTAAAGAAAAATTGTAATAGTTAAAAAAAAAGGGGGGGGGGGTTAAGTTTAATAGTAATAAATAATTAAATTATTGACTATTTTTTTTAAATACCAATGGCCAAAAAAAAATAAAAAATGTTTTCCCTGTATTGTGTCTATGGGGATAAAACCTTACTAGAGAATTAATAGTAATTGCTGATAGTTTTAAATCTGTTCTTAGGTGCCCCGAACATAGCCATGCCGCACCAAAAAGATCCTCTACATACCACTGGGTAAGGGCTGCAACATGCAGATACGTTTTTTTTTTATAAACTTTTTAAAAAGAGCACTTCGGCGGGCACAGAAAGATATCCTTTTCTTTTATGGTTCTGTCTCCCAGCCCGCATCAAGACTCATCCCGCAGATCCTCCCACCGGAGTCCTCACGGGGTTCAAGAAGCCACAGAAGCTCTGGCTGCTCTCATTCCTCAGGCCATAATTCCCATGGTCATCAGCGTTCTTCCCGACATACCTCCTCCAAGCCAGGGAAGGAAGATTGTTGGGTATGTGGCAGGAAAGCCTTACCAGGGAAATTGGCCTGTGGCCAATGCTTTTTGGAAGCTACAGTGGAGAAACAAAGGCAGACAAGCTCTATAAAAGATCTGATTAAAGAGTCAATCAGAGAGTTGGCTTCATCACAAGACCTTGCAACTCCTCCCACAGAACAGAGAGCAGCAGAGGCATCTACCCCACAACCTGGGGGAAGCATTTCAGGAGACAAATTAGTCACGGCCGAAGAAGATTTGTCAACCTTTGATTTCGGCCTAGTGGAACCTTTTGTGGTCACAGTTAAGGATACGATTCAGTGGGAGGAGGACCCCGAGCCTCCGTCCAAAATAAATAAGTATTTTCCTCATTTAACAAAAGAAGTCTCAAACTTCCCCTTAATGGACAAGATTAAAGGGGTGATTACAGGAGAGTGGCAGAAAGTGGACAAGAGACTGGTGGCCTTTAACCGTTTTCAAAAATTATATCCACTAGCGGAATCTGATGCCAAGCTCTTCGTAGATGCCTCGGTCATTATCATCCATTTCTAGGGTGTGGTCGGATAACATTGAAACAGCCGTCAGAAAAGGCCTAGACACCGAAGAGATCATTAAAGCTCTGGATGAGCTGAAGTTGGCTTTGGATTCTATGGCAGAAGCAGCCATAGATGTCTTATGATGTTCTT
Source organism: Rana kukunoris (assembly GCA_029574335.1). NCBI lineage: Eukaryota > Metazoa > Chordata > Amphibia > Anura > Ranidae > Rana > Rana kukunoris. Next base: position 265,604,596 of record CM056059.1, on the reverse strand, counting down.
CTAGAGCTATGCTATATTCCATCACGGCCAGAAGAGCTTTGTGGCTGAAGCCGTGGGCAGCAGATCCGTCCTCAAAACAATCGTGGTGTTGTATCCCGTACGATATGGAAAGGCTCTGTTTGGCGAAAAGATGAATTTGGCAATTACCAGGGTCACAGGTGTTAAAAGAGGCCTGATTCCTCAAGATAGGAATAGAAGGAAAAGGTTCACTCCTAGACCAGCTACCCAGCAAAGAAGAGATTCCAGGTCTTACCATCCAGGAAAGGAGTACAGAAGAGGATGGAAAGGGTCTCAAGCTTCCTTTCTCAGGCTGGGGAAGCCAAAGCCCTCGACATCGGCGGGAGAAAATCAGAAGTCTTTTTGACTCCCCTGCCACCTAGACCGGTCCAGTGGGAGCAAAATTGTGCAGATCATTGGGTAGTTTCCACTATCCTCCAGGGACACTTTTGGAAATTCAAAGCCTGCCCCCCATCCTTTTCCTTCCAACTCACCAAGATCCCGGCATCCAGGGAAAAAAAGGAGTTACTATTCCAATACATCCGGATACTCCTGCAGCAAGGGGCAGTTCTACCAGTGCCAAACTCAGAGACATACTTGGGATTTTATTCTCCAGTCTTTTCAGTCCCCAAGAAGTCGGGAGGATGGAGGCCCATGCTGGACCTAAAGAGGTTGAAGAAATGCATTCGATTAGAACACTTTAAGATGGAGTCACAAAACACAGTAATTCTATCAGTTCAACCAGGGGAATGGATGACTTCCATAGACCTCCAAGACGCGTACCTTCACATCCCCATCCACAGCCAGTTCCAGTATTTTCTGTGGTTCAGAGTAGGCAGTTCCAGTGCCTTCCATTTGGGATCTCATCAGCACCTGTCACGATCCCTGTCGTGACAGGCAGACGGCGAGGCGTGGCCGTGCTCCAGGTGGCTTAGGGTGGAATTGAACCCGGGACCTCTCTGTTACCAGCCCAAACCCTTACCTCTCAGCCACTGTTCAATTAGAAATTCTTGTTGCTTTCCAGCTATGGTGGTGCTGAATGGGCTGTTCACCATTAGCTGGATTTCATTACTTTCCACACCTGATATTCTTGCTCAGCTGACACAGCTTAACCAGTTAGCCAGCCTATAAAGCCCTACCTCACTTAGAGAGCAGTGTCAGTTCATTTTGGTTTGATCTCCCTGTCTGTGCTAAAGCTAACTGCTTATATATTAAGCTCCTTGACTGACCCCGGCTTTTGACCCTTGGCTTTGTTTTCTGGACTGCTGCTTGCCTGAACCCTTGACCCGGCTTGGACTTCGGATACCTGTGACTTCTCCAACACCTGACCACGGCTTGTGACCCGGACTTATCTCTTGCTTCCCCTATTGCGCAAGGACGCCTGCTGTCATCTGGGAATCCCTGTCACGCCACCTTGCTGTACCCGCTCTGAACCTCAGTGGACCCCACAGTTCGCTCTACACTCCCTCCGGGACCACCAGCATACCAGGCTTTACTCTCCTAACTGCAAGTACCACATACTAACAGCTATCTATAGTCTGTGCTTGTAGATTTGCAGTACTACCTTGTCTGTATCTGAGATACAACCCTGTTTTCCCCTGAGGTAGTTGCTTATAGGGGAATAAGCTTCTGCAGTCTCTCAGTTGGTTATTCACTAGAGGTTGTGATGAATTAACCCCAATCTCTCTGATTACTCTGAGTGAGAAGTGGTGGTTGTACCTGAGAGACCTCTATAGTTTAAAACCAACTGTTTACTGTAGTTGCGTAGCAGGGATGTTACAGCACCCAGTACCTTCACCAAGATTTTCGGGGCCATCCTGGTGCCCCTTCGAAAGAAGGGGATACTAGTACTGTACTATCTGGACAATATACTGATCCTATCCCAACACAAGAGCACCTTAGAGGAACGTGTTCGAATAGTCCTGAACACCTTAACCCAGTTTGGCTGGTTGATCAACTTTTTTCAAAGAGCCAATTAATGCCTACGCAGAGGATGACTTACTTGGGAGCCTTATTCAGCACCCCAGAAAGGGCAGTTTCTCTTCCACCAGAGAAGATTCTAGTCTTAATACAGAAAATAAAGAGACCGCTGGGAAGCCGTATCATGCCAGCATCAGATTGTCTAAGCCTCATAGGGTCCCTTTCATCATGCATCCCAATGGTGAAATGGGCCAGATGGCACCTGCAAGGTTTCCAATTGGGGTTTTTGGCGCAATGGAGGAAGAATCACCTCAAACAGAGAATAGTCATTACTCTTACAATGAAATACAGCCTCTGGTGGTGGACAAGGCCACCCAACCTTCCGGTGTCTCGGCCTCTCGGGCCTACCTCGTGGACCGTTCTTACATCAGATGCGAGTCAGCTCTGTTGGGGAGCACACATCCAGAACAGACTAGAACAAGGGAAGTGGCCATTCAATGCAAAAGGGATAATATCCAACATCCTGGAACTGAGGGCCACTTGGATGGCAATCCTGCATTTAGCCCCCCTCTTCAGAGGCAAATCCATTCTACTCCAAATGGACAACAGAGCAGCAGTTGCCTATGTGCAGAACCAAGGGGGCACACACAGCAGGTCGCTATCCAACGAAGTGAGCCCAATAATTTCCTGGGCAGAGGAAAATCCTCAGGCATCTTACATTCCAGCCCTATAGAACCAATGGAGGAAGAATCACCTCAAACAGAGAATAGTCATTACTCTTACAATGAAATACAGCCTCTGGTGGTGGACAAGGCCACCCAACCTTCCGGTGTCTCGGCCTCTCGGGCCTACCTCGTGGACCGTTCTTACATCAGATGCGAGTCAGCTCTGTTGGGGAGCACACGTCCAGAACAGACTAGAACAAGGGAAGTGGCCATTCAATGCAAAAGGGATAATATCCAACATCCTGGAACTGAGGGCCACTTGGATGGCAATCCTGCATTTAGCCCCCCTCTTCAGAGGCAAATCCATTCTACTCCAAATGGACAACAGAGCAGCAGTTGCCTATGTGCAGAACCAAGGGGGCACACACAGCAGGTCGCTATCCAACAAAGTGAGCCCAATAATTTCCTGGGCAGAGGAAAATCCTCAGGCATCTTACATTCCAGCCCTATAGAACCAATTAGCCGATCACCTTTTAAGATCATTTGTGAACAAAAACAACTGGTCACTAGACCAAGAGGTTTTTGAGTGGATATGCCAACAGTGGGGAACTCCCCAGGTAGATCTTTTCACTTCCCCACTCAACACGAAAACACCACTGTTTTTCTCGAGACTCCCATCTCCAACATTAGCAGGAGTAGATGCCCTATTACAGCCTTGGATCTTCCAGTTGGGATATGCGTTGCCTCCGATTCCCCTGATTCTCCAGCGTCTGATGGAGGATGTGACCATCCTGTCAATCATTCCACATTGCTTGAAGAGACCATGGTTCCCACTCTTAAGTCAGTTTGTCACTATGCAGTCCACTTCCTCTTCCACACAAGAGCAACCTATTATTCCAGGGCGACTTCCTTCACCCTTCCGGAAATTCTAGACTTGAAGGCCTGGAGATTGAGCGGAAAAGGCTGGGCGTTCTCGAAGTTATTCAAACTCTACTGCAAGCAAGGAAGTCATCCACAAATGCCACCTATTATAGGATATAGAAAAAAATTGTGGACTTGGCAGAATCCAACCATTTCGATCCACCAATACCTGTAGTACATAATGTTCTTCTTTTTGTTACAGTCAGGCCTAGACTTAGGTTTAGGTCACGGCACCCTAAAAGTCCAGGTTTCAGCCATTTTAGCACTGACAGGCTACGCCCTCCCAGGGAGACTTTATACCCCAAATAGAATCTGACAATTGTTCTCGAGTCCCTAGCTTGTTCCCCTTTCGCACCTATGGAGGAGTGTTTATTAGAAGATATTACCTGGAAAACTGCTTTTTTGATCGCCATCACATCGGGGCACAGAGTGTCAGAAATTCAGGCTCTAGGGGCTCGGGAGCCCTACATCACCTTTATCCTGACAGAGTGGTCCCTGCAGCCCATTCACCAGTTCATCCCAAAGGTACCTACCTTCAGCTTATCATCTCAACCAGGAATGGGTCCTTCCAGGCTACGGGGAAGATTACACAAGCTAGATGTAGCCAGATCCTTGAAATATTACCTAGGTCTAACTCGTGAGTTCCAAAAAGATCAATGCCTTTTTATCATTCCCAGAGGCGCAAGGAAAGGAAGAGCAGCCTCCAAGACAACAGTAGCAAGCTGGATTGTGAAGCTAATCCAGAAAGCATATCGGGCTAGTGGTCTTTCAATCCCAAATGAGGTGAATGCTCACTCAACACGAGGGATCGCATCTTCTTGGGCAGCTTTGGCTCGGATCTCCCCGGAGACAATTTGCAGGGTGGAGAGTTGGTCATCCTTCAACACGTTCATGTCGCACTATAGCCTAGATCCAGCAGCACTAAAGCTGCTGCACTAAAGCCGCTAAAGCTTTCTGCTCTATAACTCATTAAAAATTATTTCTTTGCAGTATCTTCCCTGTAAGCGAGTTATTTACCATTGGTATGCTGCCATGGAGGCACCAGAAAAATGGAAAATTGAATACTTACCTTTCCGTAATTTTCCTTTCCTGGTGCCTACCCATGGCAGCATACACCCTCCCTTTTACATTGTTCTATAAGAGCTAAAGACTAGTTATTAAGAATGCCTGAGGGGGGGGGGCAACTCCTTTTTTTATAACAGAGTTAAGTGGTCCTGTGGGTTGGTCGGGGGTGGCGCCATGACCATTGTTAGGCACCAGGAAAGGAAAATTACGGAAAGGTAAGTATTCAATTTTCCGTTTTCCTATAGAGAGTCACTCTGAATAACTCCCCAGCTTGCTGACAGTTACTAAAATGCTGGCACTGAACCAGAGATGCATTCACATCTCTCCCTGATGGCTCAGTACTTTAGCAGCACATGGCGACAAATGGACTACTAGGCCCAAATAGTCCAATCTTGCAGAAGCTATGTTCCCCGGCCACAGCAATCCACACTAAGTTCAAAGTCCTTTTCCTGAACTCCTGCGTTCCCGGCCACAACAGTCTGACTCAATATCTTCCTCCGTATCCATTACTTCCTAAAGTGTACATATTGACCTGCTCCATTCTCCGGTCCATGGAGGAAAACGTACAGGTAGTTCAGCTGCAAAGTCCAGTGGTTCCTATAATGCTTCCACTCCTCTGACAGAATTCCTCCTCTGCTGTGCATGTGAGGGATGAGTCTTCCCTGCGACTCCTCCCTCTCAGCACATGGCAGGCCCCAGGCTGGGTACCACCACACAGCAACTAGCACTCCATCTTGCTTCTGTAAACAACTCCTCCTGCACAGCATGTGGCAGAACCCACTCACATGAGCTACTTGCCACTCCAGCACAAGACCAAGCCTCTTTTCCAGAACATACTGACTGGAAGCAAGGGAGGCGTCTCTGAGCCTGAGCACAAGTGGTCACACCCATAGCTACTCTGAACACTCCCAGTCCCAGATCAAATCAAACAGGCCTAGATTAATGCACAGGCCTGCCTTAATTTGCCTGTACTAATACCTAAAACCTAGAAAACCTCATTCTAGCACCTACCAAAAGGTAGTGTCCTCAGCTGTGGAGAGCAATACATTTGCAAAATATCTCCTGAATCCAGGAGGAAAGGCATCCCATATCAAAAAGTTTGGATTGGGGAGGGAAAAAGGAACAAACTTGGATGGGGAAACAATTTGTAGAAATGTACAAAGTATTACATGTACATAATGACCATATATACATATTTGCACACTTTATACATCCTAGCTTACTTAGCCCTGCAGCTAACATTTACATACAAGTAAAGCCAGAGCACTGCTCCCTTGGGAGGAATACTCTGCCTAACGCAGGTCTTCATCTGTTCCAGCGGTGGAGATGGACATCCGTCACATCCCAAGGTTTCCTAAAAGACACAAACGAAACACACAAACTAACTTTACACTCTAACTATACAACACTTCACTAAACAGGGTTGTTATCCTCTATCTGGTGACAGATCAAAACACATTTTTCTTTTTAGAATTAAAAAAAAATTACATCTTGTTTTCTTTTTTTCCCACTCAAGCAGGAGGGTTTAGGATGGTGTCTCTTGGTGGGCACCATCAGACACAAATGCCCATGAGCAAGAATACATGTTCAGTTTGTTTGGCTCCTAAGCAAAAAAGTCCATTCTTGAAAATGAATAGCAAGTCTTCACTAAAACAAATAGCAAAGGGATTTGAGCAGAGACAGTATCCTTCTCATTAGTCACCCTGGGTGGCAGACAATGGCTGTCCTCTGCAAATGACTTTATCTTTGGGGAAAACCCACCCTAACCCTGCTACAACCTGCAGTCCTAGTGGGCGCTCTTACCTGAGGCTACACAGCACAGTAGTCCAGGACCCTGTCTCGATTAATAGCACACCCAAGTCTCCACTTCTGGTGAATGTCCTTGAAACAAGCCCAAGCTTCTCCCTCGGGCATTTGTTTTGCACATGCAGGAAGTCCCAAATTAGATCATTCTCTCATCGCTCCATGGAATTTTCCACAATGTCCATAATCTGGGATGAGACATAGGGTAGTCCATGCCCCACTCCAAGGCAACCCTCCTTTGCACCTCTCGCTGAAACCGGCAAAACCTGGGCAACTTTTTAGGCTTCCCCCGGCCAGGCAGGACACAAAATTCCAGGTCCTTACTGACCCACTGACGGTAGGTGGGTACCCTGGTTTGAGTAGTTGAGGGCGACTAGTAGGGATGAGCCGAACACCCCCGGGTTCGGTTCGCACCAGAACGTTTGAACAGACCGCGGGTTCGTGCAAACATTTAGAACCCCATTGAAGTCTATGGGACCCGAACGTTCGAATTCAAAAACGATAATTTTAAAGACCAATATTCAATTTAATGTTGGAAAACGTCTTGCCCCAAGGAACATGTATCAATTGAAAAAAAAGTTTTAAAAACTGAAGTTTTTTCCGGAGCAGCCATTTTAATGATGCCTAAAGTGAAAAAAGAAATGAAACATTTATTTTAAATATCACACCTGCTGGCTGTCTATAGTAGTGGCACATGTTTATAAATGTCCCTGCACAACATGAGAGAACTATAAGAAAAAAGTAATTTAATACTGCTTGCGCACGTGCTGTGTGGCAACAATATGTTGAATATTTTAGCGGTGGTGGGGGGCCATTATTGTTTTGTGAAAGAAAAATTGTAGAAAAAAGGGCACCCCTCAAACATACTGTAATTGGAGCACAACAAAGAACCACGTGGAAAGTATTGAATCAAAAATTATTAGGCGCCCCTGTTAAACAGGGGCAGAAAAATTGTGCCTTGGGCACAACACAACACTGCAACCCCTCCCAATAACTCCAATTGGAGCACAACAAAGAGCCACGTGCAAAGTATTGCATCAAAAATTGTTTTTAGGCGCCCCTGTTAAACAGGGGCAGAAAAATTATGCCTTTAGGAACTGGTGGCGGAGCCAAGAAACACAACATTTCTTACTAGCTATCAGCAAGAAAAGTGAGGAGGAGAAGGATATTCCATCAGCAGCATAAGAGGACAGTCACTCAGCATCAGCATACGCAGTCTAAAAGGGATCCGACATTTCAACAAAAAATATTATTCAGTAACATCAGCATCAGGTGCTTGGTAGCTGGTGTTGATCCAAGCCTGATTCATTTTGATGGAGGTCAGTCAATCAACAGAGTCGGTGGAGAGGCGCACCTTGTGATCGGTCACAAAGCCTCCAGCAGCACTGAATGTGCGTTCTGAAAGAACACTGGATGCAGGGCAAGCCAGTAGCTCAATTGCGTACTGTGCAAGCTCTGGCCAGTGATCCATCCTCAAGACCCAGTAAGCCAGAGGATTTTCGGTGGGGAAGTTGTCCAAGTCGGATCTTGCCCCTAGGTATTCCCGGACCATGTAAACCAGACGCTGGCAATGGTTGCTGGAACCGGTCAGACCTTGGGGCTGCGGACTAAAAAACTGTCTGAAGGCATCGGTCAGACGGCCACCTTCTCCACCGCTCCTTCTGTGACTCACCGAAGCCTCAGCAAGACGTTGTCCAGAGCCAGGTTTTGGTAATCCCCCCGGTTCTGGGAACGCATTGCACAGTCCCTTCTGCAAGGCCTCCCGCAGAAGTTTCATCTTTTGCTCCCTCTGCGATGTTAACATGAGGTCCGCAACCTTACTCTTGTAACGTGGATCAAGGAGAGTTGCCAGCCAGTAATGATCCCTCTCCTTGATAGCACGTACACGAGGATCCTTACGCAGGCTTTGCAGGATCAGGGAGGCCATGCAGCGTAGGTTTGCAGAGGCATTCGGGGCACAGTCTTCTGGGTCACTGAGGATGACAGGATTCACAGGCACCTCATCCCAGCCACGTAAAAGTCCACGTGTTCCTTGGGACTGTAAATGATCCCTTGAAGACTGCTGCTGCTGATGCTGAGTGCTAGGCTCCACCTCCATGCTACTGATACAATCATCCTCCTCCTCCTCCTCCTCCTCTTCCTGTGTGCTAGGTGGGCAAGCAGGCCCACTGTCTGGGTAAAGGGGGCCTTGAGAGGTAAGGAAGTCCTCCTCTTCCTCCCTCTGTTCTGCCTCAAGGGCCCTGTCCATTATTCCACGTAGCGTGTGCTCCAACATGTGAATAAGAGGGACAGTCTCACTGATGCATGCACTGTCATTGCTCACCATCCTCGTGGCCTCCTCAAATGGTGACAGACAGTGCATGCATCCCTGATCAAGGCCCACTGGCGTAGGGAAAAAAAACCTAGCTCCCCTGACCCAGTTCTGCTGCCATATTGGCACAGGTACTCATTGATGGCCCGCTGCTGCGTGTGCAGCCGCTGCAGCATGGCCAACGTAGAGTTCCATCTGGTGGGCATGTCACAAATTAGGCGGTTCTTGGGCAGGTTGTATTCCCTTTGGAGGTCTGTCAGCCGAGCAGTGGCATTATATGACCCCCGGAAATGCACACAGACTTTCCTGGCCTGCTTCAGGACATCCTGGAAGCCCGGGTACCTGCCCAAGAACCGCTGCACCACCAAATTTAGGACATGCGCAAAACAGGGCAGAGAGGAGGTTGGTGCCATTATCGCTGACCACCATTCCAGGCTTCAGCTGGCGTGGCGTCAACCACCTCTGAGCCTGACCCTGCAGAGCTGACAAAACCTTTTCCCCAGTGTGGCTCCTGTCTCCCAAGCACACCAGCTCTAGCACCGCATGGCATCTCTTGGCCTGCATTCCTGCGTAGCCCCTCGTACGCCTACGGAGAACGGCTGGTTCTGAGAAAACATCACCACAGGAAGAGGCCACAGAGGAAGAAGAGGGGGTGGAAGAGAGAGGTGTGTCACAACCAGTAGTAGTGTTTTGGAGGCGTGGTGGCGGAACAACCTCCAAAACGACTGTACCTTGCCCTGCATCCTTCCCAGCTGCCACCAGAGTCACCCAATGCGCCGTAAAAGACAGGTAACGTCCCTGTCCATGCCTGCTGGACCATGAGTTAGCGTTAAGATGCACCTTACCACTGACCGCCCTGTCCAGCGAGGCATGGACATTGCCTTCCACATGCCGGTAGAGAGCCGGAATCGCCTTCCGTGAGAAAAAGTGGCGTTTCCGGATCTCGAATCGAACACGCAGCTCATCCCTAGTGACTAGTGAAGAGTCTGTGGGGTTGCTCCGGGGTTGGTGCTGGGCGTTGTGGTTCCTCCACTACTTCAGCTGGAGTCTCTGTAGATTGAGATTCCTCCATGAACTAAGGCTCCTCATCACTTGAAGAAGCCTCCTCTGGGGAGGACCAAGCAAATAAATTCTCCAGAGATCCAAACTTGTTCAGCATACCAGGCGAACCCCAGTCTATGACCCGGCCCTCACTCAACACATCCAGCTCACCAGAAGGATCTCCCTCCTGCAGCATTGGCTCCTTCTGGATGGGCACAGCAAGGGTCTTACTCGGAGCCGGCTCTTCGGGTAGATCAACCAGAGGCTGCACAATAGCACTTGCAACCTCCGGGCCCCTGGCCAGGCCACAGGTCTTCCCGACATCCTCTTTAGTAACTTTTTCTTGGAATGCAGATAAAGACAAGCCCTGTTAACAGCTCCCTCACTGCTGGGGTAGGTGACACATAGCCCTCTCCGGCCTTTCCGATTCACCTGTAGCTGAGGCATGCATAATCCTGTAAGTAGGCTTGTGGTGTAGTAGGTGGCTTCTTGTTGCACAGGCCCTAAGTGGGTTAGTGGGTCTCCGCAATGTCCACACCGGGCCCAAGCACTAACTTCAGCCGTGGAAATGGGACACCCGGGACACAGCTTACACAGCCACCCAACTCCTCGTACCACTCCTAAGGCAAGTCCTCCGGTGAGTTCCAACCGGATGCTGGTGTCCACCAGCACCCAATCCTGCACATCACCACTGCATAGCAGGTGTCCTCTGACCTCCTTCCGCCATTTTCACCTGCTTTGTGTCTGGCGCGCAGCTCACTCACCTCCGTCATTGTCCTCCTCTGGGGCGTAGCTCCACCCGTTCGCTCGTAAGCTTGGCATGCAAGGAACTGTAAGCAGATTGTCAGCCACACACACTGTAGCGACACCTGGTGGCAGGCATCAATGAACTGCAGACACTGTCCAGACACATTTTAACTTTTAAAACTGTGTCACACACTGGAACTGAAGGCAGGCAAAATTTGCAGTAATCACCATTAACACAGAAAAGTCTCCTTGCAATGCCCTACTGTAAGGAATGACTTTAGCTTTCCCCGTCAACCACACCATCATGTGGCTCTGTTACTAGGGGCAACAGCAGACATCTCACAAGCACACTTCCCGACTTTTCACTGTGGCAGCAGGATTGACAAAGTATTTTGCAAACAGTGGAAAATGCCCACGCTATGAAGAGCGCCGGACACACTTGTAATCCAATGAGCACGGCCCCTCGCTGTGGTTGTCACGGGTGATAGCATGTGGTTACAGTCACTGAACGCAGGGCTTAATGCTGTTGTGAGTGTCCATTAGTACAACTGAGTGCAGGGAGCGTATTGGCAGCACTGATCCTGGGCGGTTTCTATGGGCAACGATCACTTAGCAACAAGCTGGGTTTTGGTTGTTATGGGCAACTGCAGGTAGCACAGTCAATTTTAAAGGCAAATAAACAGTCCTTTCCTCATTACATCCCAAACTTGACAAAGCAGGCAAAGTTTTCCCCAACTTTTAGCGGTTGCTAGGGGCAACGGCCAGCAGGTTAACCGTGAAAGCGGATCTCGTTGGGACCTCCAAATGTAGCGGTGCACTACCGCGAGCTGAAAAGATCCACACATCACCCTGCTGCCTGACCATCATGCATCCATCTTGAGACAATGAACAGTCATTTGCTTTGTTTGCTGCATTTTTTATAAAACTTGTATAGGATAGGGATGATATGAGATGCCCATAGCATTTAGCACATTGATAAAAGGATTCAATTCTGGTAATGAGACACAGCAAATGTTTACAGTCTATTGCTCTACTTTGTTCCACTGCAGACTATTGCTCCTCCTCTTCTACACTGGCTCCTGCAAAGTATAACTTCTAGATTCCTGTGTAAATCCTTTGCTGCAAAACTGTAATGCCACGTACACACAATCGGTTCATCCGATGAAAACGGACCGATGGATTTTTTTCATCAGATGTCCGATGAAGCTGACTTTCATCAGTCTTGCCTACACACCATCAGTTAAAAATCTGTTCATGTCAGAACGTGATGACATAAAACACTACACTACACTACAGAAAAATTAAGTTCAATGCTTCCGAGCATGCGATGACTTGATTCTGAGAGTGCGTTGATTTTTAACCGATGGACTTGCCCGCAGACGATTGTTTTTTTCTATAGTTTTTTTAACCATCAGATAATTTTAAAACAGGTTCTAAGTTTTTTTCACCAATAGGGAAAAAAAACGATGGGGCCCACACACAATTGGTTCCTCTGCTGAAAATGGTCCACCGGACCGTTTTCATCAGATGAACCGCTCGTGTGTACAGGGCATTAGTTTACTGTATAACTTGCTTTCCTATGGAGAGTTACTCTGAATAACTCCCCAACTTGCTGACAGTCACTCAAATGCTGGCACTGAACCAGAGATGACTCCACACCTCTCCCCAACGGCTTGGCACTTTAGCAGCACATGGCGACAAATGGACAACTAGGCCCAATCTTGCAGAAGTGATGTTCCCCAGGCCACAGCAATCCACACTAAGTTCAAAGTCCTTTTCCTGAACTCCTGCGTTCCCCGGCCACAACAGTCTACACTGACTCAATATGTTCCTCCGGTTCCTTTACTTGCTGAAGTGTACACACTGACTTGCTCCATGCCCCAGTTCATGGAGGAAAACATAGTTCAGCTGCACAGTCCAGTGGTTCCTATAATCCTTCTGACAGAATTCCTCCTCTGCGGTGCATGTGAGGGATGAGTCTTCCCTGCAACTCCCCCCTCTCAGCACATGGCAGGCCCCAGGCTGAGGACCACCACACAGCAACTATCACTCCATCTTGCTTCTGTAATAACTCCTCCTGCACAGCATGTGACCTCAGCTTACATAGGAGGCCTTCCCCTTGCCAACACTGAATGTGGATTGGCAGAACCCCCTCACATTAGCTACCTGCCACTCCAGCACAAGACCAAGCCTCTTTTCCAGAACATACTGACTGGAAGCAAGGGAGGCTCACACCCCACAGCTACTCTGAACACTCCCAGTCCCAGATCAAAACAAACCGGTCTAGCTTAATGCACAAGCCTGCCTAAATTTGCCTGTACTGATACCTTAAACCTACAAAACCCCATTCTAGCACCTACCAAAAGGTAGTGGATATTTATCCCCTGTGCGCCTGTTCACATGTACCTTACAGTTGTCACCAGATTACGTGTATATGTATGCAAATGCACTGAGTAATACTTTCTGTCAATCATAGCTTATGTTCATTCATATTATATTCATACTTTTCATTGTGTTTATTCTTTATCTCAGTAAACATTTTTGAGTGGTTCAGTATTACTGTGTGGGTTTCTCATTACCAACGCAACATTTCAGAATGGAACCCAAGGTGTCAGAGGTAAGAGAGGATCTGCAAAGTCTAAATGGCCAGTGGGGTATAGAGTTAATCAGGAGCCCCCATGGGGGTACCACTACACAATTATAAAGTACAGTGATCCTCTAGAGGGACATGTGATGCATAGAAATACCAGTGCCCAGTGTTATCAACTGACATCATGTTTGTAAGCCAAGCTAAAGGGATTATGGGATGAGTAGCTAATTGCTTCATATGACTCTGTACCTGGACTATATATCCTGGGGAATTTTGCTACCATCGGAGAGATTACTGGGAGGAACTTTATAAGAAGCCAAACCTGCCATGTGCTCTCTTCCTACTGGGCCTGACGTGAGATGGACCTCTATGTGCATGGAGAGATCCGGGTTGGAATGTATCACATTCCAACCTGGATGAGAGGGGCTTAGCACTGCTTGCTGTTAATCAGACATCCATTAAGCATTTAGCTGTCCGCCAACCTGTGTTCTGAGCTTCACATTGGGAAATTTTTGAATACTGTGCATAGACACCTTTAGCTTCTACCATTTCAAGAAACCCTATTGCTTGCTTTTACACCTTACTGGATTCAATTAATGAGCTCCTACTGCCGGTGAAGACTATAAGATCTGCAACTGGGACATTGCTTTCATTATTACTACAAGGGTCCTTATACCATTGCCATTAAGTCTGACCTATCATTAGGGTTAAATTTGTTATTATAACCATTTAACTATGTGTATCCTTAAAAGTGAAAGCACTTGTGTTATTTGGAGGAATTTCTTTTGCTGAGTTGGCACTGTTGCCAAACTCAGCAGATCTATTACCTCCTCTTTGTGACAATATCCTCTTTATCAAAATATAAACGCACAGAGTTTTCAGACTTATTGCTTTAAGGTGGTGCAAAGATGTCTGAACCCATAGTGTAAGCTGGGTTGAAATGTTCATCAGATCATGGCAGTGCAGATGAGCAGGTAAATCCAAGCAGTCCCTTAGGAGGGGGACCATGCTACACTTTACCTAACAAGGATTGCTATTTTATATTGGGACATTTACTTTCAGTTGATTTAATCCTTTGATATTTTTTGTTATAGTTTTCACAATTTATGTTTGTGGTTTTGCGCAACTATAGTTCAAAGAAGGGGCAATCAGATGGGGCTATCTGCCTGGAGCCATCCCTGTCCAATAGGAGCAAGTGGAAAATGTAGTTTAAAAAGGCCTAAAACGCTGATTTGCAGATGTTCAGACAGGTCTATATTGTCATATTATGCATGATGGAGTCCATTGTCATAGGCAGGTAGCTTAATACAAGTAGCCAGGGGCGTACCAACTAGGGTGTGGGGGGTGGTCTGGGTTCAGGCAGTGCAGCGCCGAGAGCCAATCCCTACAATGGGCATACCAAATTGAGGGCGGTCCGCCTGGCTGCCACACACTGCGGGGGTATCAGGCCAGCACTGCCCCGAGCAAAGCGGGGGCCGTGGGATGGGCTTAGGCAGTGCAGCGCGGTGAATTGCAGCCAGGGAAATCTGATCCGTGACAGTCTGCGGGGTGCCCGGGCCGGGTGTGGAACGTACCACTACCTGAAGTGACATCCAGAGCCGGCCAAGCAGTGCACCATGCAGGAGAAAGGAGACAATATCTCTCTCCTACTATACTGCAGGAGAAGAGAGACAGTGAGCAGCAACCAATCATTATCTTGTTAATATGAAAATTAACTCCAGCGGTTCCCGCGTTGCTGTGTCTCTCCCTCTGGCTGCATGATTAAGGTAGGAAGGGGGCTGTCTATGTAATGTGCAGGGTGCTGTGCGAAGGGGTCCAGAGGTGCAGAGCACAGTACAAAGGAGGCCAGAGGTGCTGGGTGCTGTGCGAAGGGGGCCAGAGGTGCAGGGTGCTGTGCAAAGGGGTCCAGAGGTGCAAGATGCTGTGTAATGTAAAGGGGCCAAGAGGTGCAGGGTGCTGTGTAATGTAAAGGGGCCAAGAGGTGCAGGGTGCTGTGTAATGTAAATTGGCCCAGAGGTGCAGGGTGATGTGTAAAGGGGTCCAGAAGTGCTGTATGAAGGGGTCCAGAGGTGCAGAAGGCTGTGTAATGTAAAGGGGTCCAGATGTGCAGGGCGGTGTGCGAAGGGGTCCAGAGGTGCAGGGCTCTGTGCAAAGGGGTTTCAGAGGTGCAGGGTGCTTTGCAAAGGGGTCCAGAGGTGCAGTAGGGTGTGTGAAGGGGTCCAGAGGTGCAGGGTGATGTGTAAAGGGGTCCAGAAGTGCTGTGTGAAGGGGTCCAGAGTTGCAGAAGGCTGTGCAATGTAAAGGGGTCCAGAGGTGCAGGAGGCTGTGTGAAGGGGTCCAGAGGTGCAGGGTGATGTGTAAAGGGGTCCAGAAGTGCTGTGTGAAGGGGTCCAGAGTTGCAGAAGGCTGTGCAATGTAAAGGGGTCCAGAGGTGCAGGGCGGTGTGCAAAGGGGTCCAGAGGTGCAGGGCGGTGTGCGAAGGGGTCCAGAGGTGCAGGGTGCTGTGTGAAGTGGTCCAAAGGTGCAGGAGGCTGTGTGAAGTGGTCCAGAGGTGCAGGGTGATGTGTGAAGGGGTCCAGACGTGCAGGGTGCTGTGTTAAGGGGGCCAGTGGGAGCAAGGTGCTGTGTGAAGGGGTCCAGTGGGGACAGGGTGCTGTGCGAATGGATGCAGGGTGCTGTGCAAAGGGGTCCAGGAGTGCAGGGTGCTGTGTAAAGGGGTCCAGAGGTGCAGGGTGATGTGTAAAGGGGTCCAGGAGTGTTGTGTGAAGGGGTCCAGAGGTGAAGGGGGCTGTGTAATGTAAAGGGGTCCAGAGGTGCAGGGTGCTGTGTAAAGGGGTCCAGAGGTGCAGTTGTGGGGATGCAGGGGGCACAGTGGGGTGTTTTTACATTTTACCATAGGGGGGTGCCAGATATAGTATCTGCCCCCGGGTGCCAAATGCTCTGGTAGCAGCAGCATGCTTTTTGTATAAACTGTCATGATTGGGTTAAATTGGGTTTATTGCACAAAGATAGCAGATAATTACAACTTTAAGGTGTTCATTTATACTGTGAAACAGTAAAAGTGATACAGATATATAGTTATATAGTCAGTTTGAAAAAAGACAAAAGTGCATCAAGTTCAACCAAAAACAATACAATCCCATGTACACAAACCTATACCCAAGGTGATACAGAAGAAGGCAAAAAAAAAAAAACAGAGAGGCAATTGGATTTTTCTTGGATCAACTTTACCTATAAATGTTCGTATCCAATTATATTATGTACATTTAGGAAAGAATCCAGGCTTTTTTTAAAGCAATCAACTGAGCTTGCCAGAACCATCTCTGGGTGGAGGCTATTCCACATTTTCTTTCAAATAATTTTTTTTGAGCTTATGTCAAGTACAATAGTAAGCAAACTTTCGGGTGGAAACCCACATGCAATATAGGATCTTTAAACAAGACATGTGCACTTAAAAGGGACAAGTGCATATTGAGGAGAACACGCAGTGTGAATATAGGAGAAAATAGTTCAAACTGTAACGTTGCAATAAGATGTAGTCACACATACAGATAGCAAATAACAAGAGGGCGGGGACAGGGAGGGGCATATGCAAGGGGGAAAGAGGACGAGAGCAATGCCAGAGCGTCAAATTAGGGGTTTGGCAAACTGAGAGCATTAAGAAACGTGCAGTACATTCAGCAAGAAAGAAAGAAGAAAGCACACTTCCCGACTTTTCACTGTGGCAGCAGGATTGACAAAGTATTTAATGCTGTTAATCAGACATCCATTAAGCATTTAGCTGTCCGCCAACCTGTGTTCTGAGCTTCACATTGGGAAATTTTTGAATACTGTGCATAGACACCTTTAGCTTCTACCATTTCAAGAAACCCTATTGCTTGCTTTTACACCTTACTGGATTCAATTAATGAGCTCCTACTGCCGGTGAAGACTATAAGATCTGCAACTGGGACATTGCTTTCATTATTACTACAAGGGTCCTTATACCATTGCCATTAAGTCTGACCTATCATTAGGGTTAAATTTGTTATTATAACCATTTAACTATGTGTATCCTTAAAAGTGAAAGCACTTGTGTTATTTGGAGGAATTTCTTTTGCTGAGTTGGCACTGTTGCCAAAACTCAGCAGATCTATTACCTCCTCTTTGTGACAATATCCTCTTTATCAAAATATAAACGCACAGAGTTTTCAGACTTATTGCTTTAAGGTGGTGCAAAGATGTCTGAACCCATAGTGTAAGCTGGGTTGAAATGTTCATCAGATCATGGCAGTGCAGATGAGCAGGTAAATCCAAGCAGTCCCTTAGGAGGGGGACCATGCTACACTTTACCTAACAAGGATTGCTATTTTATATTGGGACATTTACTTTCAGTTGATTTAATCCTTTGATATTTTTTGTTATAGTTTTCACAATTTATGTTTGTGGTTTTGCGCAACTATAGTTCAAAGAAGGGGCAATCAGATGGGGCTATCTGCCTGGAGCCATCCCTGTCCAATAGGAGCAAGTGGAAAATGTAGTTTAAAAAGGCCTAAAACGCTGATTTGCAGATGTTCAGACAGGTCTATATTGTCATATTATGCATGATGGAGTCCATTGTCATAGGCAGGTAGCTTAATACAAGTAGCCAGGGGCGTACCAACTAGGGTGTGGGGGGTGGTCTGGGTTCAGGCAGTGCAGCGCCGAGAGCCAATCCCTACAATGGGCATACCAAATTGAGGGCGGTCCGCCTGGCTGCCACACACTGCGGGGGTATCAGGCCAGCACTGCCCCGAGCAAAGCGGGGGCCGTGGGATGGGCTTAGGCAGTGCAGCGCGGTGAATTGCAGCCAGGGAAATCTGATCCGTGACAGTCTGCGGGGTGCCCGGGCCGGGTGTGGAACGTACCACTACCTGAAGTGACATCCAGAGCCGGCCAAGCAGTGCACCATGCAGGAGAAAGGAGACAATATCTCTCTCCTACTATACTGCAGGAGAAGAGAGACAGTGAGCAGCAACCAATCATTATCTTGTTAATATGAAAATTAACTCCAGCGGTTCCCGCGTTGCTGTGTCTCTCCCTCTGGCTGCATGATTAAGGTAGGAAGGGG
The DNA here is from genome assembly GCA_029574335.1 of Rana kukunoris. NCBI lineage: Eukaryota > Metazoa > Chordata > Amphibia > Anura > Ranidae > Rana > Rana kukunoris. Next base: position 265,586,447 of record CM056059.1, on the reverse strand, counting down.
GCTGTCTATGTAATGTGCAGGGTGCTGTGCGAAGGGGTCCAGAGGTGCAGAGCACAGTACAAAGGAGGCCAGAGGTGCTGGGTGCTGTGCGAAGGGGGCCAGAGGTGCAGGGTGCTGTGCAAAGGGGTCCAGAGGTGCAAGATGCTGTGTAATGTAAAGGGGCCAAGAGGTGCAGGGTGCTGTGTAATGTAAAGGGGCCAAGAGGTGCAGGGTGCTGTGTAATGTAAATTGGCCCAGAGGTGCAGGGTGCTGTGTAAAGGGGTCCAGATGTGCAGGGCGGTGTGCGAAGGGGTCCAGAGGTGCAGGGCTCTGTGCAAAGGGGTTTCAGAGGTGCAGGGTGCTTTGCAAAGGGGTCCAGAGGTGCAGTAGGGTGTGTGAAGGGGTCCAGAGGTGCAGGGTGATGTGTAAAGGGGTCCAGAAGTGCTGTGTGAAGGGGTCCAGAGTTGCAGAAGGCTGTGCAATGTAAAGGGGTCCAGAGGTGCAGGAGGCTGTGTGAAGGGGTCCAGAGGTGCAGGGTGATGTGTAAAGGGGTCCAGAAGTGCTGTGTGAAGGGGTCCAGAGTTGCAGAAGGCTGTGCAATGTAAAGGGGTCCAGAGGTGCAGGGCGGTGTGCAAAGGGGTCCAGAGGTGCAGGGCGGTGTGCGAAGGGGTCCAGAGGTGCAGGGTGCTGTGTGAAGTGGTCCAAAGGTGCAGGAGGCTGTGTGAAGTGGTCCAGAGGTGCAGGATGATGTGTGAAGGGGTCCAGACGTGCAGGGTGCTGTGTTAAGGGGGCCAGTGGGAGCAAGGTGCTGTGTGAAGGGGTCCAGTGGGGACAGGGTGCTGTGCGAATGGATGCAGGGTGCTGTGCAAAGGGGTCCAGGAGTGCAGGGTGCTGTGTAAAGGGGTCCAGAGGTGCAGGGTGATGTGTAAAGGGGTCCAGGAGTGTTGTGTGAAGGGGTCCAGAGGTGAAGGGGGCTGTGTAATGTAAAGGGGTCCAGAGGTGCAGGGTGCTGTGTAAAGGGGTCCAGAGGTGCAGTTGTGGGGATGCAGGGGGCACAGTGGGGTGTTTTTACATTTTACCATAGGGGGGTGCCAGATATAGTATCTGCCCCCGGGTGCCAAATGCTCTGGTAGCAGCAGCATGCTTTTTGTATAAACTGTCATGATTGGGTTAAATTGGGTTTATTGCACAAAGATAGCAGATAATTACAACTTTAAGGTGTTCATTTATACTGTGAAACAGTAAAAGTGATACAGATATATAGTTATATAGTCAGTTTGAAAAAAGACAAAAGTCCATCAAGTTCAACCAAAAACAATACAATCCCATGTACACAAACCTATACCCAAGGTGATACAGAAGAAGGCAAAAAAAAAAAAACAGAGGCAATTGGATTTTTCTTGGATCAACTTTACCTATAAATGTTCGTATCCAATTATATTATGTACATTTAGGAAAGAATCCAGGCTTTTTTTAAAGCAATCAACTGAGCTTGCCAGAACCATCTCTGGGTGGAGGCTATTCCACATTTTCTTTCAAATAATTTTTTTTGAGCTTATGTCAAGTACAATAGTAAGCAAACTTTCGGGTGGAAACCCACATGCAATATAGGATCTTTAAACAAGACATGTGCACTTAAAAGGGACAAGTGCATATTGAGGAGAACACGCAGTGTGAATATAGGAGAAAATAGTTCAAACTGTAACGTTGCAATAAGATGTAGTCACACATACAGATAGCAAATAACAAGAGGGCGGGGACAGGGAGGGGCATATGCAAGGGGGAAAGAGGACGAGAGCAATGCCAGAGCGTCAAATTAGGGGTTTGGCAAACTGAGAGCATTAAGAAACGTGCAGTACATTCAGCAAGAAAGAAAGAAACAGGGGAGTCATTGATTCCACTTGTAGGTGTACCAGCGTTGCCAGGGGTTCCAAAGGTTTAGCAGTGTGGCGTACGTGCGTTTACCTCGAGCAAGGATGGTTTCGTAGGAATAATGGGTTTGCACTAAGTTCACTATCTCAGCTAATGAGGGGGTGTCTACAGATTTCCAGCGTCTAGCAATCAAGAGTTTAGTTGCCAATAGTATGTGTGAGGTCACTAGTTGTAGGGGGGGTGGTATGTCGTCAATTGTCAGGTTGAGAATGGCCAGCTGCGGGGTCAATGGGACAGGAAGACCTAGAACCTCTTTAAGCAGCGCCTCTACTGCCGTCCACAAATTCTGAAGATGAGGACATGTCCAGAAAATATGTAGGAGAGTACCTGTGGAGTTGCAATTTCTCCAGCAATTAGGGGAGGTGTGGGGGTGGAATCGGGCTATTCTAGAAGGCGTCAGGTACCATCTCATCGTCAGTTTTTGCGAGAGTTCCCATAGGGAGGTACAGGAGGTGCTTTTGTAAATGGACTTGATCGCTGCTTGCCATTGTTGGTCTGAGAATTGGGTAGTTAAATCAGATTCCCAGTCAATGAGAGGTTTTGATTTATAGAAAGACGTCTTTTCTTGTAGGGTATTATATAGTAAAGAGATGCCTTTTGCGCAAGAGCTATCAGTGAAGAAAAATCGCCATAGGTTTGCTGGCAAAGAGCCGTCCAGTGAGGGGTTAGCCCTAAGGCAGTGTTGAAGTCTGAAGTAAGTAAAATAGTCTGAGGTAGGTGCTTGAGTTTTTTGAAATTGTGAGAACGATGAGTTAGCGAGTAGGGGGCGTAACTCGTGGACGTGGGTGACAGTGTCAGAGAGCCAGGTAGGGATGGTCAGGTCAGGAGTGAGGAGTGTCAACGTCTCTATAGGTATGGGTATAGGTTTGGTCAGGGGAGTCTTCCATGTGGAGGATTGCAGTGTCTTCCAGACTTTGACTGAGGCTCGTATGGTGGGGGAGTAAAGACCGAGTCGTGGGGAGCCAGTGGTTGTGCTATATAACCAGTGTGATAGGTTGGAGCCTGGTATCATGGCGGCTTCCATAGTACAGCAAAGTGGGTTTGGGGATGTCACCATCCACTCCCGGGTCTGCGAGAGGATGGTGGCCCTATAGTAGTCTGTTATGTCAACATAGCCCATGCCTCCAGCCGATTTATGTTTGACAGTTTTAGCTCGACTACACCTAGGTGGTTTACCCTGCCAAACGTAGTTTTTCAAGATAGATTGTAAGGCTTTGAGATAAGAATTCGGGAGGGGTATAGGAAGGGTTCGAAAGATGTAAAGCAACTTGGGCAATAACATAATTTTGAAAGCCGCAAGTCTGCCTGTCCAGGAAAATTCATGTTTGGAGATTTTTGATGTTTCTCGGATAAGCATTTGTTTGGCCTCAGTGTAGTTAAGCGGGAATAGGTTTTTTGTGGATTTGGTTAGGGTGATACCCAAGTACGTTATTCCGGAGTCTGCCCATGGGTACGGAAAGGCGTTTCTAAGTAGGTTACTGGTTATGGCGTCTAAGCCCAAGTCTAAAATGTAGGATTTCTGTTCATTGACTTTGTAGTAAGATATTGCACCAAATCTTTGCAGTAGTAACTGTACTGAGGCCAGGGACGAGGAAGGGTCTGTCAGCATGATTATCACATCGTCCGCAAAGAGGCTAATTTTATGTTCTAATGAGGCGATTTTAAATCCGGCTATCTTGTGGTGGGATCTAACATGTTCGGCTAAGGGCTCCATGACAAGGTCGAAGATTAGCGGGGACAGGGGGCATCCTTGGCGAGTGCCATTGGAGATTAAAAAGGGTTTCGACAGGATTTCTGAGGTGTAGACCTGGGCAGAGGGAGAGGAGTATAGAGCCATGATGGCAGATAGAATGGGACCACGGAACCCAAACTTTTCAAGGGTGGCGTGCATGTATCCCCAGTGAACTCGATCGAACGCCTTCTCCGCATCCAGGGACAGGAGCAGAGAAGGCGTTCGGGTCGACTCGGCTGTATGGATGATGTTAAGTCTGCGGGTTGCGTCAAAGGTTTGCCTGCCTCTAATAAAGCCAGATTGGTCTTTATGTACGAGCCGCGGCATTAAATCTATTAAACGATTGGCGATGAGTTTAGCATGTATTTTAGCATCGAGGTTTAGAAGAGATATGGGCCGGAAATTCTGGGTGTATGTGGGCTCTTTACCTGGTTTCGGTAGAGTTACAATCAGGGCAGAAAGCATTTCAGGTGGAAGAGAGGAGGATGAGGCAGCATCGTTGCAGACATTGGCCAGGAATGGTGATAGGATTGTGCCAAATTTTTTATAGTACTCGCCAGTGAGGCCATCAGGACCTGGAGATTTATTGGAGGGCAATGACGAGATTGTGCGCAAGATTTCCAGGTGTGTGAATGGGGCATTAAGAGTCTCCAGTTGGTCCTCAGACAGTGATGGGAGATGGATTTCTTGGAGGAATGCTGATATGTCCTGAGGGGTTGGTTGAAGAACAGATTGGTCGTCTTTCAAGTTATACAATGTGTTATAGTAACACCTAAAGGCGTCAGCCATGGCCGAGGGGTCGGTCAGTTTTTGGTTTGTGATGGGGTGGTAAAGGTGATGTATCCTAGTTTTGGCAATATAGCCTTTAATTCTATTGGCCATGGCTTTGCCCGCTTTATTGCCTGTAGAATAATGTTGGGCTTTGAGGCGAGTGTGGGCTCTCTCGAAAGAGTCCAACAAATGGGCCCTGAGCTCTTGCCTGAGACAGTCTAGTTTTTGTTTGGATTTTGGGCTGGGGTCGGATTGGTTTTGGGTTTCCAGGACTTTTATGTCAGAAGTGAGGGAGTTTAGGCGCTGCTCTTTCATCCTTCTCTCCTTAGCACCTAATTGTATAAAAATCCCTCGAACGAATGCCTTATGGGCATTCCACAATACAGAATTATCAGTCACAGAACCTGCATTAAGTGAGAAAAATTCAGTTAAACGGTCTTTGACAAATTCAGAGTGAGCAGGAGAGTGGATGATTGAAGCGTTGGCTCTCCAAATCTTCATCCTTGAGGGGGAGGGGGAGCCATTGAGTGACATAGTTACAGGAGCGTGGTCGGACCACGTAATGGTGGATATATCGGCTGCAGAAACTTTGGGGAGGGACCATTTGTCCACGAGAAAATAGTCTATCCTCGTGTAGGAGTTGTGTCGAGGGGAGAAATAAGAGTAATCCCTCTCTGTGGAGTGGAGGCATCTCCAGGCGTCGTAGAGATCCTGTGTCCTTATAAAGGAGCTCATAGGTGAGGCAGTCCTGCTCGATCGAGAGGAAGCATCCAGGGAGTTGTCGGGGACTATGTTGAAATCCCCACATAGAATGAGGTGACCTTGTTTGAAGCGGTTGATCTTTTTCATGAGTTTGGACAGGAATCTGATCTGTCTAGTGTTAGGGGCATAAACCGTCACAATAGTGCATCGAATGTTATTCATGGAGCAGTCCAAGGCTAGGTATCTGCCTTCAGTATCCACCAAGCTGTTGTGGAGAGTAAACAAAACAGTGTTCTTAATGGCAATGAGGACACCATTCTTTTTAACAGGTCCAGAGGCTTTAAAGATGGTAGGGAAGGATTTGTTAGTGCAAGGCGGTTCTGAGGAGGATTTAAAGTGTGTTTCTTGCACACAGAGGACATCACAGAGGGATGTCTGGGCCGTCTTCCACATCGATGACCTTTTCACAGGATGGTTTAGACCCTTGACGTTCAAGGATAGGAACTTTGGCATCTTGGGTGAGTTATCGTGTTATGTGTATAGAGAAAGGTACTCACAGTGTTTCAGAAGTCCACCTAGCCGAGGAGGATGGTTCGTGTCAGGAGGCAGGTGGTGGATCCAGAAGTAGGCGCTCTCGGGGATCCGGAGGTTTCCAGAAGATGGGTAGGAGGGAGGAGAAAGAGACAAATAAGGAGAGAAAAATTAAAGTCAGTAACAGTTTGTATAAAACAGCAATTTGGATGGGTGTAAAGGTACACCGCAATCAGTAGTGTATTAGAAGACTACTGAGCGTTGTGAGGGGTAAAAGTTTGTGGGCTGATCACGTCGAGCAGGCACCAACCGGAGAACATGGTAACAAAATGCTGGTGGGAAGTACACTACCCGCATAGTCACATGTTGACACTGGGGTGAGGCCCCGGAATGCAGGCCTGGGGACCATCAGGGGATGACACTTGCATCGGGGTGGCATCGCTGGGAATTATGTTCCATTTCTTGAGGAGACGGATACCATCGTCCACCGTATGGATGCTATGCTTCACACCATTCCTGGTGATCAGAAGTTTAGTCGGGAAACCCCATTGGTAGGGGATTTTATGGTTGTTCAGTGGCTTTGTGATGGTCTGAAGTTGTCTCCTCTGCTGGCGGGTGTATTGGGAGATATCGGCAAAAAGTTGTAACTTTGTGTATGGCGCAGGTAGTTGGCCCATTCTCCTGGAAGCAGACATGAGCATATCTTTGGCATGGTAGAAGTGCATTCTCATGAGGGTATCGCGAGGTATTTCTGGCGGCAGATGTGTAGGCTTTGGCAGGCGGTGTATACGATCGACAATGGTTTCTACTGCCGGGAGATCGGGGAGGAGTGAGGCGATCATTTTTCGGGCGTACGTATTCAGATCAGCCGGTGCGACCGTTTCTGGTATGCCGCGGATTTTTACGTTGTTGCGTCTGGAGCGGTCCTCGAGGTCCGCCATTTTGGCCCGTATCCATTGTTGTTCATCTCTGGTGTGTTCATGTGCGTCTACTAGGTCATTAACCGTGACTGTCATGGCGCCCATTTGTTGCTCAATAAGCCCTACTCTCTGGCCTGTATGTACCATCTCATCTTTGAGCACTGTGAGCATGGAGGAGATGTCATTGTGCAGGGAGCTGTGTAAAGACATCAGCATGTCTTTTAACATAGTGTCCATCACTGCTTGATTAGTGGTGGGGAAGGCCGCAATAGGGGATGACACTGGAAGAAGTGTTGGGAGATTATCCAACGTAGGCCTTACCTCAGTGGCCTGATCGCCATGGTCCAGCCGCATCCGCGTTTTCGCCGGGCTGTTTGAGGCGGATATGGCTCCAGGAGGTAGAGCGGAGGGCGGGTGAGGGTGGATGGACGAGTCTCTGTCCCCAGGGGTGTCAGAAAGGTGTCCCAGAGAGTGTTCTCCCGCCGTGCGGCGAGCGGTCGCGGGCGCCATCTTGGCCTCGAGTGCTGTGAGGCAGGGAGAAAAAGTCAGTGAGTTTCCGCGGCTGCCGTTCCTCCTTACGTTTGCGGGTGGACCCGGTCGGATTTCCCAGTGTCTGGGGAGTAAAATGCTGCATGTTGGAGCTGCGGGTTAGCGCTGTACAGGCAGTTGTTCTCCGGTGTGTGCAGGAGCTGAGGGTTCAGGCGTCCATTCAGCTCGGCGGTTGGCCACGCCCCCGCTATTCCACATTTTCATAGCTCTTACTGTGAAGAAACCTTTCCATATTTATAGATTAAATAATTTTTCCTCTAGATGTAAAGCATGCCCCCATGTCCACCAAGTTCATGATATGGACCACTCATGTATTTGTACATGTTGATCATATCCCTCATTAATCTCCTCTTCTCAAGAGCTAATAGATTCAGTTCCTCTAATCTTTCTCCTCATAGCTGAGCTCCTCCATGCCTCTTATCAGTTTGGTTGCCCTTCTCTGCACTTCCTCCAGTTCCCTGATATCCTTTTTGAGAACTGGTGCCCAAAACTGAACTACATTTTCAAGATGAGGTCTTACTAATGATCTAATGATTTGTACAGGGGCAAAATTATATCTCTCTCTCTCTGGAGTCCATACCTCTTCTAATACAAGAAAGGACTTGGCTTGCGTTGCAAACCGCAACCTGGGATTGCATGCTATTATTGAGCTTATGATCTACCAAAACCCCCAGATCCTAACTTCACCATTGATTCCCCCAGTTGTACTCCCCCTAGTATGTATGATACATGTATTTTCTTAGCCAAGTGCATAACTTTACATTTATTAACATTAAACCTCATTTGCCACTTAGTTGCCCAATTAGACGGTGAATTGAGGTTGGCTTGTAAATTAGAGATATCTTGTAAGGACGTTATTCCACTGCAAAGACAGTAATGTTAAGTTGTAGACTTTACCTTACACATACCGTATGTGGGGAGCTGTGTCAAAGTCCAGGTATACCATGTCCACAGCCACCCAGTCCAAAGTTTTACTTTCATGACTCCATGCTATCTGTTGCTTTAAAGTATTTATTTTTAGAACTCCACTATAGAAGTTAAACTAACAGGTCTATAGCTATTTGGTAAAGACTTTGATCCCTTTTTAAATATGGGCATCACATTGGCCCTGCGCTAATCTAGTGGTACCATTCCAGTTATTAACGAGTCCCTAAAAAAGTGAAACAATGGCATTAAAATGACAGAGCTCAATTCTTTTAGGATCCGTGGGTGGATGCAACCTGGTCCAGGTGCTTTATCCACCTTTATTCTGTCTAAATAGTTCTGGATCATATCCCTTTTGAGCCATTGTGGATCATTTGGGGCTTTGTCAATACCACCCCCATTATCAACATAAGCTCCCCCATCCTCCTTTGTATACACAGAGCTGAAAAAAGTATTTAATAAATTTGCCTTGTCTTTGTCCCCAGTCACTCACTCTAGATTATTTTGTAAAGGTCCTACATGCTTAGACCTGACCTTTTTACTAGTAATATATTTGAAGATTTTTTTGGGGGTTTGTCCTACTATGTTTTCCAATCTGTCATTTGGTTTCTGAATTTTTGCCTCCTTGATATCCTTTTTACATATTCTGTTATATTCTTTGTAACAATGATAGCGTTCCATCATTGGTTTTATTTTTAGCCTTATAAACATATTACCCATGGGAATATACTTTGCAGTGAGTTTACATACAGTCCCATTTCTGCTCTTTGTCCATTGATGCCAATATTCCCTCCCATTCTAAGTCCTGGAGAGCAGCCCTTATCCTTGGAAAATTTGCTCTCTTAGACTGCATTCACACCTGAGCGTCACGTTTTCGGTCGTTTTTTCTGGCGTTTTGATGCGCGTATTCGAGCATTTGCATACAGCGTCGTCGGACGTTTTTGAACTTCGACGTTTTTTATTTTAGCCAATAGGAAAAATGATCATCTCTTTCATCACTTGTTGCGATGTTTATAGATTTTTTTTATCTTCTGCCTGGGTGAAATGTTTTATTGACTCAAGCGACAAAACGCCCATAGAAACACTCGTTGTCGCGCTAGACGCTTGAATCAATTGTTTTCCATTACTTTCTATGGGAAATACAAATGCTCAAGTACGCCCAAACCTCCCGATTTGCGCGACAAAATAGGGTCTGGAACTTGTTTGAGCTTCAGGCGTTCAGCGTCACGCGTTTTGTCGTGGAGATGTGAACCATCTCCATAGAGAATAATGTATTTTTTCCCCTCTAGCGTATTATAGCATTCAGGCGACAAAACGCTCAGGTGTGAATGGAGCCTTAGGCGGCGTACACACGACCAAGCTTCTCGGCAGAATCCAGCGAGAAGCTCGCTGGGAGACATATTCTGGCAAGCAGCTCGATCGTGTGTACACTTCCAACGAGCGTCCCGTCGGGAAGCTCGTCGAGCCAAAAAACAGAGCACGCTCTCTTTTTCCTTGTTGCTTAATGAGGACTTTGGCTCGACGTGCTTTTTCGACCGTTCATCGGGAACCTCGTCGGGCGGAATCATGGGTTTAGCCCGACGAGGTTCTCGGATGTGTGTACGCGGCCTTACGGTTAAGTGTTTTTATCTTACCTGTATGTGTTTGTCGCTTACATTAAATGAAATCATGTTATTGTCACTGCTACCCAGATGCTCTTTTACAGGCATACCTCGCTTTTAAGTACACAATGGGGTTTATTTACTAATGCTGGAAATCGCAATATCAGGCTCATTTCTGCATTGAAACCAATGAGCTTCTAACTCCAGCTTGTTCAATTAAGCCTGGTAATAAAACCTGGAAGATCATTGGTTTCTGTGCAGAAGTGAGCCTTATTTTGCGCTTTCAAGCTTTAGTAAATAAACACAATTGTGTACTTAAAAGTGGGGTATGCCTGTATATGAAAATTGGTAATAAGCTCTGCATGGTTTGAGATTACCAGGTCCAGCAGAGAATCATTCTTAGCCAAGGCCTCAATAAACTGGACCATAAAATTGTCTTGTAATAGGCTTATCAATTATTGCCCTTTAACTTTCCCAGCAGTGCCATTACTTCAGTAAGTTTCTGGGTATTTATATTATGTATTATATTCACTGCCCCAGCTCTTGCAGTCCTATCCATCTGTGCAAAGAGCAGAGTCTCCACCTCCTCACTAACACTAGGGGGGTCTAATAATGTATGATATATGCATAAACTGTAAGTTATGGTATATTTTATATACAGTGTGTATATATATATATACACACACAGATATATATATATATATATGAATGATAATAAATTCTGTATACCCAGAAGTAGGACATTGTAACTAGGAGTCCGACATAAAGGGTGGGGTGGGGATATATATTTTTTTATATATTAAAGTAATACTAAAGGCTCAAACTTTTTTTGCAAGGATATAATAATTTGAAATATAATGTAAAATACTAATAAACATTCACTTTAAATGTAGTTGTAATGCCTTATAGTACCTTCATTTAGAAAAATGGGATAATACCGCTCTAAGAAAATAAAGTGAAAAAAAAAAAACATCAAAATATCTCTATGGCAATCAAGTAAACGTCAAAAAGTTGTGCTAATAAGCCAGTGACATCAAGGTTAATAAAATACTTTATTAGTGGCAGAAAACCACATTCAATAATATATTGAGTCCATATGGAATTCGGAAAACTGATGGAAATATAACAAAGCAGTCCAAATAAATGAATATAAACCCCGAGTTCATCCACCTTCACCAAAAGATGGCAGAAGGGGGAAAAGAAATATGCAGAAGTCCCAATTGGAAAAGACAATTTCATTCTGTAAGTGGATTCCCTTAGCAGATGCGGTGGACCCCCTAAAGAACAAAGTCGTATGCACAGGCAGAATCAGCCCTCTGGTGATCTCATGGATACTAGAAACATAGTCAACATTTACAGCAGCATCAAATAATGCAACATTGATGCTGCTGTAAATGTTGACTATGTTTCTAGTATCCATGAGATCATCCAAAAAGGGATTTATTGAATACTGCTCACCACAAGAGGGATTAGCCCAGGCGTGCATAACCTTTTGAAGAGTGAGGGCCACTTACAGTAAGTGACTTGGTAACCAGTCGAGGGCCACAATGAAATGAAACGGTTCTGAATGTAAATTTGTATTTTATTTTGAATAGCATAATGAATATCTTAAACAACAAACCGAATCATCATTTTGTGTGTGACCAATACCCGTTGGATGTTTACCCACTGTTTTTTTTTTTTTTTTTTTACCCACTGTTAACTCACAATCACAAAAAAAAGATTGGACGACACTACAGTAGTGTGAACACTGACTTTATTTACTTTTTACAAGGGACTCTATGTCAGGTTTTATTTCAGTTGTTCCTAAGCTAAAAAAAAGTTGCTCACAATGGTAAGTGCTTCCAAAGAGGGAGAAAACCGTAGCTGTGTTTCTTCTTAAATTTGAAAAATGTCCGTTGACAAATACTTCTGGTAAAATTTCAGGATGGGTAGTTCAGAGTGTTTGATTTTAAGTTCGGCATTAGCCTGAAGTTCAATTAGTTCCATTTGAAGATCTCCCGGAGCAGCGGCCACATCTGCAGAGAAGGGGTTGATCACCAGCATCACGCTCTTCTCCTGCGTATAAAAATCTTGAAATCTGTCCTGGAACTGACTCTGCAGCTGACTTATTGCATACTCTGTGACCTGTAGTTGTGCCATGGTTTTAAAATGAGTGAGATTTTGACTCTCCAGTTGACTTTTGAACAGTTCCAATTTCATTAGAAAAGCCTTGACATGGTTAAACATAGTGTGAACTAATTGATTTTTTGATTGGAGCTTTATGTTACGTTTGTTTTAAATGAGAAGAGATGTCTGTAAGAAAGGCAAAGTTGGCCATTCATTTGGGATTGTTAAACTTAGGCCCCTTATCAGTATACAACACGCTCGCAGGGGCATACAAGCCTATTGGTGGAGACAGTGGAAGAGGCGGTATATTCTGCGGCAGCAGTATATGCTAGCAACACAGACAGACACCGACAGCAGAACCATCAGTACCCCATTAAGCACAGATCAGCGGGGGGGGGGGGGGGGCTCCGCCATCAGATCATTTTCGTAGTGAGAGTGCTGGCAGGGACAGCAGCAAGCGGAGGGGAACACCCTTGATTTATCCTGTACCTTCTACTCCACTAATGCCTTCTACGCCGAGTATGACGCAGCCTCCCCCCCCCCCCAGATTGAAGGCGTTTTACAGGTATGCACTCCTAATTACCTGGGCACAGAGAGAGGGGAGAGGGATGATCGAGATCTTAGGCAACTGATCCAGGCTCTCCCCACAAAGGAGGATATACATGTGTTGGCTGGGACCGCTGAGAAAGGAAATAAGAGAAGTGCAGGAGGAGGTGGAGGTCATAGATCAAAAAATATATAAATGGGAGGAACTTCAGGAGAAGGCTAACAAACAGATAAACCATGTTAGAAGAGAAAGTTAAAGCACAGCACCAGAGAATGGTGGCACTACAACTACAAGCTGAAGAAGCGGAAAACCGAAGCAGAAGAAATAATATACGTATAAAGGGGGTCCCAGAAACAGTGTCAGCTGTAGTACTGAAAGAAACAGTGATGACTATGCTTAATAAACTACTGGCGAACCCCCTTGATACGCAGATTGAGTTTACCCCTCCAGAATAAAAGGAGAGATCTAGAAAAAAAAATGTTTTGCCACTAACTTGGTGACAAGGGTAGAGGGGTAGATAGTTCCAGGGATAAAGGATGTAAGGGATAGGGGGGAGGCAGGGCCGGATTAACTGTGGGGCTGATGGAGCTGCAGCTCCAGGCCCCCATCATAATGTAGGCCCAAACTTAACTCTCTCACCAGGCCCAGCCGTCAGCCGCTATATAATACATAAACATTGTCCAGCAGGCAGCTGCAGCCTGCATTATTCATAGGCCCAATATTAAGTCAGTCAGCTCAACATGATTTAATCGCGGGTAGCGGCTATCATCCACAGCAGAGCCTCCTGCGGTGCCAGTGCGCCGAGGCTGAGTATGCTTCTCCCCTTTCAGTATCAACACACAAACACACTGTCGGTGGAGCTTGATGTCCCGGCGGCGTAACGTCATCCAGAGGCCGTCCCCGGCTTCCTATGAGGCTTGATTGCCTTGTGAAAGGAGTGCTGTGCTTGCGGTGCTGTACAGTGAGAGCCAGGAGAAGGATCTGTAAAAGTAAGGAAGCCATGAGCGCTGGCCTGCTGCTGGGAAAGTCAGTCACTGTCAGCGTCAGACTGTCAGACAGATAAATAAGGTCTAATTGTGCAGAAGAAGTGTAAAGTGGTTAACTTTGGGGGGGGGGGTGCCTATCAGTGCAGGCAGCTGAGGCAGCTCATCAGTGCCACAGTTCAGTGAGTGCCATCCAATCAATGCTAGTGCCACCTATTAGTACAGCTTATCAGTGCCACCTATTAGTGCCCATAAGTGCAGCTAGCCAGTGCCATCTATCAGTGCAGCTCAGTGCCACCTATCAGTACCCATTAGTAAATCTCAGTGCAACCTATCAGTGCCCATTAGTAATCCCATCAGAGCAGCTCAGTGTCACCTATCGGTGCAGCTCAGTGCCCATCAGTGCATCTCATCAGTGCCGCCTTTCAGTACAGCTCAGTGCCACCTATCAATACCCATTAGTGCATCTCATCAGTGCTGCTCAGTATCACCTTTCAGTGCCCATAAGTTCAGCTAGCCCATGCCACCAATCAGTGCCCATCAGTGTTGCCTATAAGTGCCCATCAGTGCCGCATGATAGTGCTGCCTCATCAGTGCCTATATGTGCGGCCTGTCAGTGCTGCCTATCAGAGCCCATCAGTGCTGCCCATTAGTGTAGGTCATTAGTTCTAGTTAGTGCAACTCATCAGTGCCAGTGCCACCTACCATTGCCCATCAGTGCTGCCTACCAGTGCAGCTCATCAGAGCCCATCAGTGCCGCCTTATCAATGCCCATCAGTGCTGCCTCATCAGTGCCGCCAATCAGTGTAGCATCGTTAGTGCCAATCAGCGAAGAAGATAAATACTTATGGCAACAAACTAAGAAAAACATTTTTATTTTATTTTTAAATGTCTGTTTTTTTTCATGTTTAGCAAAAAATAAAACCCCCAGTGGTGTTTAAATACCACCAAAAGAAAGCTATATTTGTGTAAAAAAAAATTAATTCAGGTACAGTGATGTCATTCAACGTGTGACAGCACTGAAAGCTGAAAATTTACCTGGGCAGGAAGGGGGAGACAGTGCCCATAGGAAAGTAGTTAAAGGATAAGTTCACCTTTTTGAACATGTTCCCACTTCCCACTGCAGCATCTCCCCTATCCATTGGATCTAGTGACAGCAAGTGGAGATTCTTCTCCCTGAACTCGCTGTCACTATTTAAAAAAATACACAGGCCCGGATTCACAAAGCACTTACGCCGATGTATCTCCAGATACGCCAACGTAAGTACTAATATACGTATCTATGTGCCGACCCACAAGCTAAGATACGCCTAAAAATAGGCTTCATCCCACCAACGTAACTTTCCTTCCGGAGTAGAGTGGGCGCATATTTACGCTGGACGCATGTGGTGCTTCCATTGATTTTCGATTCAAATATGCAAATGAGGGAAACACGGCGATTCACGTACATACTTGCGCCCGGCGCATAATATACGTAGTTTGCGTAAGTTGTACGTCCAGCGTAAAGTTATTCCCCATATTTGAGGCGCAACCCATGGTATGGACCAGGGAACACAAGCCGTTGAATTTTACATAGTTTATGAAGTACGTGAATAGGGCTGGGTGTAGGTTACGTTTACACAGTAGGCAGTGATCCGACGTTTATTAGGCAGTTGTTTCGACATGATTGTGAGCACTGGGATGCGGCCACGACACAACGCATGCGCAGTTCGTTCTAAGTACTTGTCTGGCACTCGGCCCATCATTTACATGGGGTCACGCCTCATTTGCATGGCTCACGCCCACTTCCACCTATGCTGGCTTGCGCCTTAGAAACCCAGTGTAGTTTTGAGAGCAAGTGCTTTGTGAATTCCATGCCTGCCTCTCTGCGATGCGTTGGCGTAGCGTAAAGAAGATACACTACGGCGGCATAAATATGCGCCAATGTCTGTGAATCCGGGCCATAGTGTAGTTCATGAGTGCCACCACTTAGGTTGAATAATTTGCTATCAGGGAATATTAATCTATGATTGCAGCAGCGAAGTCGCAGCAGGTTGCAGGGACGAAGTCGCAGCAGATTGCAGCAGCGAAGTCGCAGCAGGTTGCAGGGACGAAGTCGCAGCATATTGCAGCAGCGAAGTCGCAGCAGGTTGCAGGGACGAAGTCGCAGCAAGTTGCAGCAGCGAAGTCGCAGCAGGTTACAGGGACGAAGTCGCAGCAGGTTGCAGCAGCGAAGTCGCAGCAGGTTGCAGTAGCGAAGTCGCAGGTACCCGGGAGGTAGAGCGGAGCCAAACAGGGAGCAGGATCGTGGTCACATGGGAAGCCGGGTTCAGCAACAAGCGGGCAGCGAGGTACCAAGTCATCAGGCAGGAAACAGGGTCACGTGGAAAGCCGAGATCAGGAACCAAGAGTCAGGGGTGAAGTGAGTCCAAAACAAGGTCAAGGAAGCCAAGGATCAGTAACCGGGATCAAGAGCACGGGACAGGCACAGGACACAGGAACCGGAACCGCTGAGATCTGTCAGCACTCGGCTAGGGTCAGAGCATCCTTTAAATAGACTGTTTGGCGCCAACGGACGCGCGCGCGCTCCCGCGAATTCGCGGGGACAGGTCTAGCAGCTCTCTTACATCAATCTTTTGAAATTCATGGAAAACCTCAAAACAAATGATTTCAATCTAAATTTCACCTTCGAAATCAGCCAAACGAACCTTAACTTTCTTGATATCAAAATTGAGGTGGATGCAAATGGCAATGTTGACACTTCCCTCTTTCGTAAGCCCCAACCGGGCAACTCACTCCTGCATGCGGATAGCTCGCATCCCAAATCTTTAATAACTGGCATACCATACGTCCAATATTTGTGGCTACGCCGAAATTGCAGTAACGATCGAAGCTTCGAAACTGAAGCCAAAGCCCTACAACAACGTTTTCAGGAACGCGGCTACGGCAACAAATGCCTTAAAAAGGCTTATGCACGGGCAAAAAAGCAAGATTTCTTTACGATCAGAAAATCAAAGCAGACAATCCAGGAGTACGGATAATTACTCGCTTCACAGGTCAACATCAACAACTAAGAGGGATTTTACACAAACATTGGCATCTCCTATTAAGTGACAACACGGTGTCAAAATACCTCAAAGATTACCCAGAAATAACTTTCAAACGATCACAATCATTACGTGACAAACTTGTCCACAGTCATCATCGCCCCACCAAATCTTTCAAAAAGGGTCCAACTGGCACTAGACCTTGCCATAAGTGTCCTTTTTGTGCCTACATTTTTTCAGCCACCGCCATGATGCTCCCAAACGGACGCATCCATAAATCGTCACTATCAGTGACATACCAATCAATTGGAATCGTCTATATTATAATTTGTGATTGTGGCTCCTTTTATGTAGGCAAAATGAAATGCCCCTTTTATTACAGAATAAGGGACCATGTTTAGGCCGCGTACACACGAGGGGATATGTCCGCTGAAAACGGTCCGATGGACCGTTTCAGCAGACATCTCCGCTCGTGTGTATGGGCTAGCGGACAGATTTCTCCACCCGACAGATTTCAAAGCATGCTTTGAAATCTATCCGGTGGGAATCTGTCCGCCCGACATGTCTGCTGGTTAGTACACTTACCAGCAGACATGTCGGCTCCCACCACCGCCGCGCCGCTGCCGAATGGATTCGGCGCATGCGCGGAAGTGTTTTACTTCCTGGTGCGGTGACGTTGCGGTGACGCGGCGGCGTCAACGTCACCGCCGCATCACCGCCACGTCACCGCGCCTTCCGGCGGCGGGGAATTTGATCCGATGGTGTGTACACGCCATCGGATCAAACTCCCGATCGGACATATCCGATGGAAATGGTCCGCGGACCGTTTTCATCGGATATGTCCGATCGTGTGTACGCCGCCTAAGTCTAATCAATAAGAAAAAAAATGGAAAGCCCCATTAGCCTTCATGTGGGCCTCCATCACAATTTTGACAGGGGGGGATTTTGACAAGATCTTGCTCCATCTTGCTCATTCCCTTTCGGCACTACAATTTCCTGGTTTAAATGAAGCTTTCAGCTTCAAACCCTTTTTATAATTTTCACCAATTCATATTCATTTTCATCCTTCCTTTTATTATTCTCCTTTATATTATTATTTTCATTCATGTCCCTGTTTATCCAATACTTATTACTATATTTTTTTTAATTTTTTTCATTATTATTCACATATTTTTCATTCCCATCTCATTTTATTTCTTTGTATTTATAAATAATTTCATTCATTATTGAGTATCACTTATCCTTGCTTCTCCAAATTAATGCTGTTGTCGATATTATATTTTTTGAATTTTCAACGATATGTCCCTGTATATCTTGCACCATTATCGAACTATATGTCATTATTGTATGGAGCTAACAATTTCTACCTTTTTGGACAGCAGAGGGCGCAATCTCTCCTACCTCTCGAACTCATCTTCTTATTGCGGCAAATTTTTAACTAAATTAACCAGCATACCTATGTACTCATTATTTCTTCATTTTACTGGATTATTGCTACTCCTTTGATACATTAATTTGTTAATTTATGAGCCCTTGTTTTGTTTACCCTTTCGATGCCATTTCCTCCAGTGTTGGTCCACGAACCATAGGGACGCGTGGGACCCTATTTTGTAGATTGGCAATCTTTGGGTCCTTTCTTCCTTTAGTGGTCCACCTTTTTGGTACTGCCCCAGTTTTAGCTGGCCCCATTCCGCTCCCAGCATTCATTTTTGGCCCATCCTATCATCTCAGGTCTATACCGCCATCTATGGGATCTCTTTTCCCACATCCAAGATGGCGGCGCACACTTCTTGACGTGCAGGCGGTGTTTGTTTAGATTGAGCACACGCGCACCATCCGCTGTTTGTCTTCATCGGTATCCACTGAGCGCGACGCGGGCGATGCTTAATGACGCAGGTCAGTCACATGTCTCTGCTGCGGCTACGTCGTTGCCGACGTCAGCCACATCGTACTATTTAAAGCCTGGCTTTGACAGCCGCTACTCCAGGCACAATTTGTTTGTGATGCTGCCGGATGAACCGTGCCCAGCAGCATACCTACACTTTATGTTTATTTTTTCCGGTTTGACCTACAGGTAAGCAGCGATTCCTGCTCTCTCTCAATGACCCCCACCCTATAAGACTTTACTATGCACTTTTTGCAGTATTGTATCTGAGATATCCTCTCTCTACTCATTCCCTATAGAGTGGTCACCATTTCTCTTGACCCTCGTTTGGGTTAATCGAATCATCATTGAGAACCATAAGGTGGAACCTCCCTTTGGATTTATCTTGCAACTGCCCCTCAGGACAGCATTGTCAAGTTTTGTCTTCACCAGGGTAGTTCTCACCTTGCCTTACCCACAACCTCAAGGTACAAGATCCTTAGACATTATTATTATTATTATTATTATTATTCATCATTTTTCTAATGGAGTTTCTAAACGCTGTTTCGCTACACTATCCAATCAATTATTATTGGCTTTTTCTTAGTATATGGTTCGTGGCCAGCACTAGGCATTCCTGGGGATACAATCTATGTGGCTCCGCCCCTATTAACCGAGGGGTCTCCAAGCTTAACTTTTTTAAACTAGAGGAGGTAAGTCCCTTGCGCCTGTTCTGCTGTTCCAATTGGGTTGTACCTAGAAATTTGTTATTGCTTAAAAATTCCCTTATTGTAAATTGTCCTTAATATATTAATCATTGTTTATATATGCAATGTTGCATATCTATTTTGTTTCCATGAGAATACATTTAGTATTTACATTCATTTCTTATTCTACTGACCATCTGTGTGTATGTTTGTCTTTTTAGAGACTGTGTAGCTGTTCATAAAAGCTCTTGAAAAGGCTCCTCCCGGAGCGAAACATGTCGAGCAAGATATAACTACATGGATATCTTTTTTGTATGAATAAAAATGTTTCTACCATTTTAATTTTTTTTCTCAGTACATTCTATTTGCACCGACTTATAATCCCAGGGTCCATAGGTACCCACCCCCCCTTTTCTTTTTATGTTTATACTTATACGGGATGAGGTGCTGTATTTTGAGGTTCTCTCTATCCACTAAACTATTAAATCAATGGGTTGTTATTGCGTAAACTACCACTGATGTCATGCTGGGCTTTATTATTGCTGCTACTGATACAAATGCTTTTGGTTTTATTCTCTAAACTGGCACTGATATTTTCGGTTATTATGGAAATTGCCATTTAGGATGGGGGTTATTTCCTAAACTGGCACTGATGCTGGGTGGATATAATTGCAGAAACTGGTACTAATGCGGTGTGTATTGTGTATACTGGAACTGATGCTGACGGTCCATCATTAATTATAGGTGATGTGTCAAAAAAATGTGTTTATGGCAACCATATGCACTGTGCAGTGCTTATACGAAGGGTAAAATAAGTTTTTTTGCACCACATGTCGGTAACAAGCCATGTAATCCATAAATACAAAGAAACCAAAACAAATATGTTCATAAATGAAGTTCAGTGTAGGGATGAGTTTCGTGTTCGAAACGAACGTATGTTCGACTCGAACATCGGCCGTTCGATCGTTCGTCGAAATACGAACAAAACGGGTCATTCGCGCCAAATTCGAGTGACGCAAAACGACCCATAATTCACTGCGGCGATGCGCGCTGATGATTGGTCAAGCATGCACCATGACCCTGCATGCTTGGCCAATCACAAGGCCCAAAAAACGAGGAACAATAATTGGCCAAAGCCAGGCTGGCTTTGGCCAAATATGGCTCAGGGGGGTTTGGTACAAGCCCCACACTATAAAAGGCCGCCTGCAAGGCGGCCTCGTGTAGTGTGTTCCGGCTTTGTTACAGAGAGGAGCAGTGAGACAGTTAGAGAGAGATAGATAGAGACACAGGGCCATATTCAGAAAGCTATTTACGCAGCGTATCTATAGATAAGCTGCGTAAATACTAAGAATAGCCGCCGTATCTTTTTTTGCTATTCTGAAAAGAAGATACGCCGACTTTATTCTAAGATACGAGCGGCGTAATTCGCTTACACCGTCGTATCTTAGTTGCATTATTACACTGGCCGCTAGGTGGCGTTTAGGTTGATTTCTCATTTGCCTATGCAAATGAGAAAGATACGGCGATTCACGAGCGGACTTGCGATGGCGCATAGTTTTTTACGTCGTTTACGTAAGCGTTAGACAGCGTAAGGTTATACCTGCTATAGCAGGTGCAGCCAATGTTAAGTATGGACGTCGGGACCGCGTCGAATTTGCCGTCGGCTACGTCGTTTGCGTAACTCGTTTGGGAATGGGGCTCGACGTTCACGTCATTTACATTGATAAAAATCGACGTGATTTCGCGTATGCGCACTGGGAGCGTCCACGGACGGCGCATGCGGCGTCCAAAGAAAACATGAATGACGTGGGGTCATGACTCATTTACATGAATCACGCCCCCACTCCATTCATTTGAATTGCATGGCCTTACACCGTGCAGTTTACACTACGCCGCCACATAGTATGGAGCAAATGCTTTCTGAATAAGGCATTTGCCCATAATATTTGTGGCGGCGTAGTGTAAACACCATACGCTACGCCGCCGGACAGATACGCAAAAGGTATCTGAATCGGGCCCACAGTGTCTTTTTTGATAGATAGATAGATAGATAGATAGATAGCAGGAAGGCTAGTCAGTATAGTTAAATTTACAGTTTGTAGAGAATATATTGACATCCCTAGGAGTTGTCAATATATTTATAAACTGTATAGCTCAGCTAGATCTGCTATTAGTATCTGTCAGGCAGAAGATTGTCCTTGATGCAGTGCTCTAAAGTGTTGTATAGCCTGCATTAGGGTTTACCTTAAACATAGTACTCCGTGTTAGTCAACGTGTGCTAGTTTATTGCACATAGACGCATTACCTGTTACTG
The DNA here is from genome assembly GCA_029574335.1 of Rana kukunoris. Taxonomy (NCBI): domain Eukaryota; kingdom Metazoa; phylum Chordata; class Amphibia; order Anura; family Ranidae; genus Rana; species Rana kukunoris. The sequence goes on along the minus strand of CM056059.1, from coordinate 265,565,256 downwards.
CACGTGTGATAATTATTTGCACAGAAACGCAGTCGCTGTTAATGCAAGTGGGCTATTGAATTTCACAGAAACGCAGTCGCCCTGACTGCGCGTGTGCTGTTTAATACCACCTAAACGCAGTTGGTGTCACTGCGCGTGTGCTGTTTAATAGCACGTACATGCAGTTGGTGTCACTGCGTGTGTGCTATTACATAGCACCTGAACGCAGTTGGTGACACTGCGCGTGTGCTGTTTAATAGCACGTAAACGCAGTTGGTGTCACTGCGTGTGTGCTATTAAATAGCACCTGAACGCAGTTGGTGTCACTGCGCGTGTGCTGTTACATAGCACCTGAACGCAGTTGGTGTCACTGCGTGTGTGCTATTAAATAGCACCTGAACGCAGTTGGTGTCACTGCGCGTGTGCTGTTACATAGCACCTGAACGCAGTTGGTGTCACTGCGTGTGTGCTATTACATAGCACCTGAACGCAGTTGGTGACACTGCGCGTGTGCTGTTTAATAGCACGTAAACGCAGTTGGTGTCACTGCGTGTGTGCTATTAAATAGCACCTGAACGCAGTTGGTGTCACTGCGCGTGTGCTGTTACATAGCACCTGAACGCAGTTGGTGTCACTGCGCGTGTGCTGTTACATAGCACCTGAACGCAGTCGCTCTTACTGCGCGTGTGCTGTTTAATACCACCTGAACGCAGTTGGTGTCACTGCGCTTGTGCTGTTACATAGCACCTGCATGCAGTTGGTGTCACTGCACGTTTGCTGTTACATACCACCTGAACGCATTTGGTATCACTGCACGTTTGCTGTTACATACCACCTGAACGCATTTGGTGTCACTGCACATTTGCTGTTACATAGCACCTGAACGCAGTTGTTGTCACTGCGCGTGTGCTGTTTAATACCACCTGAACGCAGTTGGTGTCACTTTGCACGTGGCTCCTTGTTGCGCTCCAATTACAGTATGTTTGAGAGTTGCCCTTTTTTCTAAAATGTTTCTTTCACAAAACAATAATGGCCCCCCACCACCGCTAAAATATTCGACATATTGTTGCCACACAGCATGTGCGCAAGCAGTATTAATTACATGTGCCACTACTATAGACACCCAGCAGGTGTGATATTTAAAGGAATTTTTTTTTTCACTTTAACCACATGCCGACCGCCCACCGCAGTTATACGGCAGGACGGTGGCACCAGCTCGTCCCCCGAGTCCCGCCGGGCATGCACGCTCGTTCGTTACAGAGCAGGGATAGGGAGCTTTGTGTGTAAACACAAAGCTCTCGGTCCTGTCAGCGGGGGAAACGCTGATCTCCTATTCATACAATGTATGAACAGGAGATTAGTGATTTCCCCTAGTGAGTCAACCTCCCCCCATACAGTTAGAACACACCCAGGAACACACTTAACCCCTTCCCTGCCCCCTAGTGTTAACCCCTTCACTGTCAATGGCATTTTTATAGTGATCCAATTAATTTTTTAGCATTGATCGCTATAAAAATGCCAATGGTCCCAAAAATGTGTCAAAATTGTCCGATGTGTCCGCCATAATGTCTCGGTGCTGAAAAAAAACGCTGATCGCCGCCATTACTAGTAAAAAATATATTAATAAAAATGCCATAAAACTACACCCTTTTTTGTAAACGCTATAAATGTTGCGCAAACCAATCAATAAACGCTAATTGCGATTTTTGTTTTTGTTTTTGTTTCATTAGTTTTTATTGAGAAAAAGGTAGAATTACAATAGCACTTAGTATCGCAAAAGAACACTACATTGTACAATATATAGTGGACAACATCGTAACGGAATGATAGAACAGTAATCAAATAGCGATTTTTTTTTTTTATGAAAAATATGTAGAAGAATACATATCGGCCCGAACTGAGGAAAAAAAAAATGATATATTTTTTTAGGATATTTATTATAGCAAAATGTAAAAAAATATTGTCGCTCTATTTTTGTTTATAGCGCAAAAAATAAAAGCAGCAGAGATGATCAAATACCACCAAAAGAAAGCTCTATTTGTGGGAAAAAAAGAATGCCAATTTTGTTTGGGAGCCACATCGCATGACCGCGCAATTGTCAGTTAAAGTGACGCAGTGCCGAACCACAAAAAGTGCTCTGGTCTTTGACCAGCAATATGGTCCGGGGGTTAAATGGCTGCTCCGGAAAAAACGGCTGTTTAAAAAAATATATATTCCATTGATACATGGGGCAAGACCCGGGTTCTGAACGACGTTTTCCAAACATTAAATTGAATATTGGTCTTTAAAATTATCGTTTTTGAATTCGAACGAGACTTCAATGGGGTTCTAAATGTTTGCGCGAGCCCGCGGTCTGTTCGAACGTTCTGGTGCTAACTGAACGCGGGTATGTTCGACTCATCCCTAGTTCTGTGTAATAAAATGTAAGAAAGTTTTGAACACGCTAACTGAAATGTATTTAATACTTGGTACAAAATCCTTTCTTGGTAATGACAGCTTCAAGATGCCTCCTGTATGGAGAAATGAGTCGCATGCATTGCTCATATCTTCAAATCTTGAAGGTTCCATGGAAATATTCTATGAACACTGATCTTTAGTTCTTTCCATAGATTTTCTATTGGATTCCAGTCAGGTGATTGGATGGGCCATTCTAGCAGCTTTATTTTCTTTCTTTGAAACCAATTGAGAGTTTCTTTGGCTTTGTGTTTGGGATCATTGTCTTGCTGATATGAAGTTTGCCAAAATCATATGCTGAAAAACAGCCCCACACCATGATGTACCCTCCTCCAAACTTTACTGTTGGTATGGGGGTGTTTTTGGGTTGTGACCTTCAAACATGGTGTGTATTATGGCATCCAAAGATTTCCATTTTGGTCTCCTCTGACCAGACTGTATTCTCCCAGTATTTCACAGGCTTATCTAAATGTTGTGGAGCAAACGTTAACTGAGCTTCAACATGTTTGTTCTTCAGCAATGAAGTGTTGGATAGTGAGCGTGCATACAGGCCATGGTGAGGAGCGCATTTCTTTGAAACAATTGTACTTGCCAAATCCCAGGTCTTTCTGAAGCTCTCCACAAGTGGTCCTTGGCTCTTGGACAACTCTTCTGATAATTCTTTTCACTCTTTTCAACCTTGCAAGGAGCACCTGGTCATGGCCTGTTTATGGTGAAATTATGTTCTTTCCACTTCCGAATTATGGCATCAACGATGCTCACTGCAACATACAGAAATCCTGTAACCAATGCCATCCGTACGTTTTGCAACAATAAAGTTGTGAAGGTCTTGAGAGGGCTCTTTGATTTTACCCATCATGAGATGTTTCTTGTGTGACACCTTGGTAATGAGACACCTTTTTATAGGCCATCAGGTGAGACCGAACCAGCTGATATTATCTATCAATATGTTTCTGTTTTGGCACTTTAATGGTAATTAAAATATTTAATTTGTTTAAACAAAAAATAGTTTGCATCTTCATTTTATTTATTTCCATAAAAAGGCCCACCAAAATCCTCAGCCCCAGGCCCATGATGCTCTAAATCTGGCCCTGGGGGGAGGGTATAGGAAGAGGGAGGGAGTAGGATCCAGGGAAGGGAATGTGTGTTAAGAATTAACAAGGGAACAGATGGAATAGATTAAAGGGAGGGAGGGGGAGAATAAATGTGTCCTTTTCTTGTCCCGTTCTCCCTTTTCATTTTTTGGGGGGGTTTAATATGTCACAAGTAATTTTTCCTTGGGGTAGGAATATTTTGATGCACTAATCAGGGGGTTGGGGGTGGATCCTAAGGGTGGAAAGGGAATTATAGAAAATTCCCTTCTTACAGGCACAAACGGTCACTAACAATAATGGTAACAAGGGGATATACATTGGAAGGAAGAATATTGAAGGGGGGGGGGGGGCGGTATTAAGGAAGGGTCTTAGGAAGAGAAAGAGAGGTTAAGGGAGTATGATTTAAATATCTTGCATATTAAATGCTAATAGGGAATGCATACATTGTAGAACACATTGAAACTTAGGGGGAAGAGTATATACATTTATTAGGTATAGCAACACAGGTATAGAAACACATATTGTTCACCAAGTTGTGGGAGGTAGGGGAGGGGGGACAGACGGGAGAATATTTGTGTATTTTATGGTTTTTTTTGTAACAAGGGGAAAGACGAAGAGGGAGGGAGAGGGAAGATATATACAGTATGTTAATAAGTAATTGTTCCATTTTCTTGGGAGGGTGATCTCCATAATAGGTTGTTTTTTCAAAGTAGGAGAGGATACCAAAAATGAGACAATAACTAGAATGTCCCAGTTGATAAAGAACTAGGTTAATTTTTTATTTTTATTTTTAAGATGGGCATTACCTCGCTAGTAAATATAGAAGATATAAGAATACAGTAGTAAAGGGTGAATGGAATACAGGGGATAATCGAATATGACCGCTGAGTTAATTAGTCAAAGGGGGAAAGAAGAGGATCCTTCCCCTTTTCTTTTTTATTTTCTTTTTTATTTTGCTTTATTTTTTTTCCGCTTTCAAGTTTCCATCCTATGAAATAATAGTCATACAATAAAAAATATAGAGGAGGGTAGCTAGAGGTTTAATAAATATGATTTATGACTATGGATATTTGAATAAATATACAGGATCTGATTAATGTATATGATAGGGTTACAACGTGTAACGGTAATGCTTAACCACTTGCCGACCGCGCTATAGCGAAAATACTGCTACAGCGCGGTCGAGTAGTTTTGACACGACGTCCCTCGGACGTCGTCCTTCACTTCCGCGATTGCGCGTCCCCTGGGACGAGCTCGCGAAAGTGTCCGTGAATGCCGGGGTCTAGAAGACCCGGCGCATCACGGATCACGGTAAATTGCCGCTGATAGCGGCCGTTTACCACGTGATCGCACCGTCAAATGACGGCGCGATCACTTGTAAACAAACCGGCGTCATTTGATGACGCCGGTTCCTCCCTCTCCTCCCTCTGCTCTCTGTACCGTTCGGTACAGTGTGCGAGGAGAGGGGGGGGGAGCGGGGTGTCAGCAGCTGAGCTGTGGCTGGATCTGTGACAAATGCAGTCACAGATCCAGCCATCCCTCAATCCATCCCAGCTCTGCAATCCCCCAGTACTCTGCAATCCCCCAGTACCCTGCATTCCCCCAGTACCCTGCATTCCCCCAGTACCCTGCATTACCCCAGTACCCCACAATACCCCAGTACCCCAGTACTCTGCAATGCCCCAGTACCCCAATACGCTGCAATACCCCAGTACCCCAATACTCTGCAAAACCCCAGTACCCCAATACCCCAATACTCTGCAATACCCCAGTACCCCAATACTCTGCAGTACCCCAATACTCTGCAGTACCCCAGTACCCCAATACTATGCAGTACTCCAGTACCCCAATACTCTGCAGTACGCCAGTACCCCAATACTCTGCAGTACCCCAATACCTCAGTACCCCAATACCGCAATACCCTGTGCGATACCCTGAAATACCCAAATACTCTGCAATACCCAAATACAATCTCCTATGGGGATTTTTAGGTAGCGAAGTTTAGCACCATTCCATGAGCGTGCGCAATTTTGAAGTGTGACATGTTGGGTATCTATTGTACAGGACGCCAGGGATGGGTCCTGGATGGACGCTACATAGCGCCAATTTTTGGAATCTGGTCCCTTTAAGCACTGGTTCAGGAGGTCACCAAAGGGGATGAGAGGTTCCGGACAGAAAAAATGGATCCAGAGAGGACGGGCTTAAGGTCCTCTTTGTCTTCTTTTAATGATATTTGGGGGTCCGGGATTTCGGAGGCTCTGAAGCAACAATTGGGAGGGAAGAGAGCCTCCCCTTCTGACCCCTGGCTTCAGGCACACAAGGGGTTAACCACTTCCAGGAAGTGAGTTAAAAGGAAAGGAAGTCCTGACAGAGGGTGGAGTAGTTTTGGAAGTGAAGCTGTGTCTGCAGGGAAGGACTGGAGGACTTCTTACTAAAATGTATGTGCCTTTCTTTTGGTTGTTTTGCTGTGCTGAAGAGAGACTTATCTAATGTATGCTGGAAACAAGCAGGACTTTTGTTGTGACATTTTTGTGCTGAAGAAAGCATTATTTTGTTTTGTTTTGGTAGCCAATAAAGACCCTTTGCTTTACTAACACGGTTTATGCACTTGTCTCGCTGAGCTAAAGAACCCCCAAAGTTCACAACTGGTGTCGAATGCGGGCAAAGTGCATTTGCAGGCGCAAAAACCGTTTTAAAAACTGACATTTAAAGAGACAGTGTACTTATGGCATGTCTTGGGTGAAGTCAGCCCAGACATTACAAACAGCACGCAACGACATGGAAGAGACCGTGACCCAGCAGCAAGCCACCGTGACCCAGCAGCAAGCGTCAGCGGACGCCAATCGTCGCCATGAGGAAGCGATGGCTCAGCAGCAGCAGGCCCTGGCACAGGCTATAGCTGCGCAGCAGGAAAACACACGGCTGCTAGCCGCCCAGTTTACAGCCCAGCAGGAGTCCACTCAAGCACAGGTGGCTGCCTTGCAGGAGGCAGTACAGCGGCTGGCTCAGAGACAAGAGCAATCGGCCGTTGCCGTTAGCAACCCAGTGTCTGTTAGAGCCAGCCATTTCTTGCAAAAACTAACACCCAGCGATGACGTGGAAGCCTTTCTGACCACCTTTGAAAGGATAGCAGAGAGAGAAGCATGGCCCCGGCACCAATGGGCCGGCATTATCTCCCCTTTTCTCACTGGTGACCCACAAAAGGCCTATTTTGACCTCCCAGCTGAGCACATCAAAGACTATGAACGTTTAAAAGCCGAGATCCTGGCCCGCCTGGGGGTGACCACAGCTGTCCGGGCTCAGAGGGTGCATCGCTGGCGGTACAAATCGGACCAACCACCCATGTCCCAAATGCACGAACTAATTCAGTTAGTTAAAAAATGGCTGCAGCCGGAGAAGTTGTCAGGTCCACAAATGGTGGAACGGGTGGTGATGGACTGGTACCTACGGTCCCTACCAGATGACCTACAACGCTGGGTAAGCCATGGAAACCCTACTAACGCTGACCAGCTGGTCGAGCTGGTCGAACGGTACACCGTGGTGGAGGACCTTCTTGGGCCTGCCAAGCGTCGGGAACTCATGCCAAGGACACCCAGACCAGCCACTACCCCGAGGAGAGAAGCCTGGCCAGATTTTGGCGTCCGCAGATCTACACCGTCTGCCATAGAACCACGGAGGTCGGTTCCTGTGCCAAAGATGGGAGACATTCAGTGTTGGCGATGTCGGTCCTGGGGGCATACCCGGGCACAGTGCCCGCTCCAGGAGGAGCCTATGGATTGCAGGGCTGCCCGAAGAAGCTCTTTCTATGCGCAAAGAGCGTGTGCCACGCATCTTGACCTGACTTCCGGACAGTTCGAGTGTGAAGTGTGGGTAAACCACCTTCCGGCCAGGGCTCTACTGGACTCTGGTAGCATGGTCACGCTGGTACATGCCCGGGTACTTGGAAGGATTGGTCCAGTAACTAAGACCCTACAGGTAGTGTGTATCCATGGGGACACCAAGGAGTACCCCTTGGTCCCAGTAACTGTGTCCTATGGTCAAACCTCGATTACCCAGGAGGTTGGGGTGGTAAAATGCCTGATACATGATATCATAGTGGGGCGGGACTGTCCAACATTTTTGGAATTATGGAACCAGGTACAGACGAGTCTGCCAGGAGAACTAAGGACACTGGGTTCGGAAGGGACAGAGTCTGGGGGATCCGGGCCTGAAACCTCCACAACACACCCCTCTAATGTAGAGAGACTTGTTAGTGATAATGACGTTGCAGAAAATCTTAGTTCTAATAATATTAGTCCGGTGTCTGGTCTGAAAACCGAGTTGACCTCTGAGGGGGGGGGAAGTCTCCCCGTTACAAGTCATGCTGGGGAAGGATGAAGAGGAGCTTACCCCGGTTGAGGAGGAAACATCCCAAAGGCCAGTGCATCCAGACCTGGACGTACCCAGGGGTGCGTTTGGCACCGCCCAGTTACAGGACCCTACCCTGGTCAATGCTCGAGAGCAGGTTTCTGTCATTGATGGGGTTTAACAGATACCAGATGCAGACCAGAGGTTTCCTCATTTTGCATTAAAGGGGGACCTAGTCTATCGTGTGGTTGAGAGCCGAGGGGAACCCATAGAACAGTTGCTGGTCCCTCAACCTTATAGGCGGATGCTCCTTGATCTAGCCCACAACGATGCACTAGGAGGACACCTGGGGGCGAAGAGAACGGAGGCCAGGATAACCGACCGGTTTTACTGGCCAGGGGTGAAGGCTGAGGTTAAAAGATATTGTGAGTCTTGTCCTGTTTGCCAGTTAACTGCCCCGGTGCCTCGCTATAGAAACCCCCTAGTACCCTTGCCAATTATTGAGGTCCCGTTTGAGCGGATCGCTATGGATCTTGTAGGACCCCTGGTAAAGTCAGCAAGGGGGCACCAATACATATTGGTCATCCTGGACTATGCCACTAGATACCCAGAAGCAGTCCCGTTGAGAAAAACGTCCTCTAAGGCCATTGCCCGGGAGCTATTTCAAATGTTCTCACGAACTGGGTTCCCCAAGGAAATATTAACGGATCAGGGCACCCCTTTTATGTCAAAGGTGATGGCGGACTTGTGCAGGCTGTTTCAGATTAAGCAGCTGCGGACGTCCGTCTATCACCCGCAGACCGATGGCCTAGTTGAGAGGTTTAACAAAACTCTGAAGTCTATGTTAAAAAGAGTCGTCCAGAAAGACGGGAAAGATTGGGATATGTTGCTCCCTGCCCTATTGTTCGCTATCCGGGAGGTACCACAGGCATCCACGGGTTTCTCACCATTTGAGCTAGTGTACGGACGGAGGCCCCGGGGGTTGCTTGATCTGGTAAAGGAAACATGGGAAAGTGAGTCCTCCCCGCACAAAACCGTGGTGGAACATATTTCTCAAATGCGAGAAAGGGTGGCTAAAGTGATGCCGCTGGTAAGAGAGCACATGCAAGAGGCTCAGGATTCCCAAAGAAGGGTATGTAACCGGTCGGCTAAAGTGAGACAGCTCCAAGTAGGTGACAGGGTAGCTGTCCTAATACCAACGGTAGAAAGCAAGTTCTTGGCCAAGTGGCAAGGTCCGTTTGAAATAGTGGAGAAAGTGGGTGAGGTAAACTATATGGTACACCAACCAGGGAAAAGAAAACCCTACCAAATTTATCACATAAATTTGTTAAAGCTCTGGAAAGACAGAGAACCGGTGTCCGCAGTGGTGGCGGTACAGTCAGGGGACCAGGTAGGGATCGACATGGTGCAGGTTGCAGCTACCCTAACTAGGCCCCAAACCCAGCAACTAAAAGAGTTTCTGCAAAGAAATGGGGACATGTTTTCAGGGTTGCCAGGTACATCACCACACTGGACCTCACAAAAGGTTACTGGCAGATTCCCCTAACCAAAGAGGCCAGAGAGAAAACAGCTTTCTCTACGGAGGGTCATTTCCAGTACAAGAGAATGCCGTTTGGTTTACACTCCGCCCCCGCCACATTTCAAAGGGCCATGGACAAAACTCTGCTTCCCCACCAACGGTATGCCTCCGTGTACCTGGATGACATTGTCATTTTTAGTACGGATTGGGATTCCCACCTTCCCCGAGTACAGGCAGTGGTAGACTCCTTGAGAAGGGCAGGGTTCACCATCAATCCGGAGAAGTGTGCGGTTGGGGTGGAGGAAGCCAAGTATCTTGGATACATTGTAGGTAGAGGGTTAGTGAAGCCCCAAATGAGCAAAGTAGAGGCTATACAGGGCTGGCCCCGCCCCCTAACAAAGAAACAGGTCAGAGCGTTTTTAGGCCTAGTTGGGTACTACAGGAGGTTTGTCCCCAACTTCGCCACCATTGCGGCACCTCTGACTGACCTCACCAAAGGCCGAAAGTCCGTCATGATCAAATGGAATGCCGAGGCTGAAAAGGCATTTCAAATTCTTAAGACGGCACTGTGCCAGGACCCGGTGCTTGTAGCGCCGCACTTTTCTAAGGACTTTATAGTGCAGACAGATGCCTCAAGTGAAGGGCTAGGAGCAGTTCTGTCTCAAGAAATCAACGGAGAGGAGTGTAACGGTCACCACCACTTACAACTTTCCATCCAACCACGACAAGCTTATCTGACACACTCCGACAATATTGCATACACGATCCATATCCATTCCCATAAACAAGACGAGACTCAAGCTCTGCACTTGCTTCAAAGATATGACAATTTATTAGTATTTTTCTCAGCTTCTTGTACAGTCTCAAGCATAATGAAGTTAATCACAGGACAATGCAATCTCCACCCCCCTTCACACCATGGGGGGCTTCAATCACACTCTAAAAGGCATTCAGATAAGCTAACCATGTAGACCGGTCGGCACCACATCTTCAATAGGGTTCAATTAACCTTGAATAGTAACACAGACATCTAGTTGAATAAGTTATCTATACAGCTTTATCACACAATGGCAGAGGCTTGTGAGAGTGGGTGCAATCCACACCTTCAGATATTTCAATAGCCTATTATACAAAAGGTATGACTCACTGGCTGACCTGGTCATGTCATCATGACTCCTTTTGATATCTCAGTCCAGAAATATGAAGTATTAATAATGTCCCATCACATGTAATATATGAATTATGATTCACTATTAGCCACCCTACACCCAAAAGGGCACAGGGTGGATTTCGACCCAAGAGTTATTGTTGCTGCTGGCACAGGAGTATCTCTCATCCTTCCAACGTCTTTGGGTGTCACGGGCCATTCTGTTACAAGGAGCATCCAATAGTTTTCCTTAGTAGGAAACTGACGCCAGCTGAGAAAAACTATGCGGTGGTGGAACGCGAATGTCTTGCCATCAAGTGGGCTTTGGACTCCCTACGGTATTTTCTCCTAGGCAGGAAGTTTTGCCTCATATCAGACCATGCTCCTCTTACGTGGATGAGACAGAACAAGCACACCAATACCAGGGTAACTAGGTGGTTTCTGTCTCTGCAGGAGTTTAACTTTGTGGTGGAGCACAGACCCGGGAAACAGCATCAGAATGCCGATGCCCTCTCCCGAGTCCACTGTATGATGGCGAGTGGTGCCTCCAACACCTCCGCCTTGAGGCAGAGGGGGGATATGTACAGGACGCCAGGGATGGGTCCTGGATGGACGCTACATATCGCCAATTTTTGGAATCTGGTCACTTTAAGCACTGGTTCAGGAGGTCACCCAAAGGGGGTGAGAGGTTCCGGACAGAAAAAATGGATCCAGAGAGAATGGGCTTAAGGTCCTCTTTGTCTTCTTTTAATGATATTTGGGGGTCCGGGATTTCGGAGGCTCTGAAGTGACAATTGGGAGGGAAGAGAGCCTCCCCTTCTGATCCCTGGCTTCAGGCACACAAGGGGTTAACCACTTCCAGGAAGTGAGTTAAAAGGAAAGGAAGTCCTGACAGAGGGTGGAGTAGTTTTGGAAGTGAAGCTGTGTCTGCAGGGAAGGACTGGAGGACTTCTTACTAAAACGTATGTGCCTTTCTTTTGGTTGTTTTGCTGTGCTGAATAGAGACTTATCTAATTTATGCTGGAAACAAGCAGGACTTTTGTTGTGACATTTTTGTGCTGAAGAAAGCATTAATTTGTTTTGTTTTGTTTTGGTCGCCAATAAAGACCCTTTGCTTTACTAACACGGTTTATGCACTTGTCTCGCTGAGCTAAAGAACCCCCAAAGTTCACACTATTTACTCGGCGTAACGTCATCTTTCACATTATGAAAAAAAATTGGGCTAACTTTACTGTTTTTTTTTTTTTTTTTTTAGCACAAAACAGTTTTTTTTTAAAAACACGCGTTCAAAAAATTTCTACGAAAATACCGTGCGAGATAAATAGTTGTAACAGCCGCCATTGTATTCTCTAGGGTCTTTGCTAAAAAAGCATATATAATGTTTGGGGTTCTATGTAATTTTCTAGCAAATAAATGATGATTTTTCCATGTAGGAGAGAAATGTCAGAATTGGCCTGGGTGTTCCAGAACGCCTGATGGCGTTCCCTGCATGTTGGACCTCTGTATGTGGCCACGCTGTGTAAAAGTCTCACACATGGGGTATCGCCATACTCGGGAGGAATAGCAGAATGTGTTTTGGGGTGTAATTTGTGGTATGCATATGCTGTGTGTGAGAAATAACCCGCTAATATGACAGAAACAAGATTTTTTTTTTTTTTTTTACAGAATTTCGTTTTTCTTTTATAGCGCAAAAAATAAAAAACCAAATAGATCAAATACCACCAAAAGAAAGCTCTATTTGTGTGAAAAAAAGGACACAAATTTCAAATGGGTACAATGTTGTATGACTGAGTAATTGTCATTCAAATTGTGAGAGCACCGAAAGCTGAAAATTGGTCTGGTTAGGAAGGGTGTTTAAGTGCCCAGTGGTCAAGTGGTTAAAGAGATGTTGAGAAAACAGGATGTATACATTTATGTTTTCATGGGTTTATAGCATGCGGTGTTGAAGATGCCATATTTAAATTATTTTGGTAAAGGGAGAAGGAGGGAAAAAAATATATTTTTTATTTTTTTATTTTACCCTTTTGAGTTTCCTCCTATGAAACGATGGTCATACAATAAGAAATAGAGCGGAGGCTATTTAGAGGTTTAATAAATATGATTTATGACTATGGATATGTGTATAAATATATAGGATCCGATTAATGTATATGATAGGGTTACAATGTGTAACGGTAATGCTTAAAGAGATGATGGGAAAATAGGATGTATACATTTATGTTTCCATGGATTCATAGCGTGAGGTGTCGAAGATGCAATATTTAAATTATTTTGGTAAACTTTTTCTTTTTTTTTTGGGGGGGGGTGGAGATAATGCATTTATGTCATATTGATATAATTGGAGTGAAAGGAGGAGGATCGCTTAGTGTAGACTCTGGTCTGCTCAATCACAACCCCCCACAATAAACACCTCTCCTCCAGGTGGAGGATAAGTCGGAGGCATTGGGGTGTTCGTTTTTTATTTTGATAGAGGTCGGATCCGGAATTGTATCCAGACATCTATCTATCCACAAGGGCAAGTAATTAAATAAACAATATATTTAGTTTCGCATGTGCAAAATGATCTAATAGTATATTGTTTAGATGTGACTGTGGACGAAAATTGGGCGATTTTGCGCTTACCCAATGCATTATGATGGCATACTTGACATCTTTTGCATGGATAGAAACCCACCATATTGTGAAAGAACAAACTTCGTATAGGTGGATTAATGATGTTGGGAGCAACAAGACTTTGCAGTGAGGGGACACCTTTGAATATCACCTTTGCCTGATCGGGCAGTAGAGAGGGCCTAAAACACTATCTCCTCTAAGAACATTCCAATGTTTATTAATTATATTTTTAACCTGTCTATATTGCATTGGATATGAAGTGAGCATAGCAAATTTAAACCCATCATCTACTTTACGCTTAGGTTTAACAGATATCAGGGATTTTCTATTTAGTGATAAAATACGTAGGATTTCACACTCAACATCACTTACAGAGTAACCTTTATCCACAAATCGTGATTTCAAGATCTCTGCTTGAGCCAAGTAGGTATCATTATCGCTACAGTTTCTGCGGAGCCGAAGAAATTGGCTATGAGGAACAAAGCGAAGCCAAGATGGATGATGACAGCTTCCCATAGGGATGTATCCATTGCGATCGGTGGATTTAAAATAAGTCTTTTAAATTTGAACTGACCATCAACTATTGATATTTCCAAGTCTAGGGAATGTATGGTACTAGTACTAGACTCAAAAGTCAGAGAAATACCCCGATCATTGGAATTTAATACTTCAAAAAATGCATTTAGTGACTCTGGAGTGCCCTTCCATAGGAGGAGGATGTCGTCTATGTACCTAGCCCAGACGACCAATGATGGATCGCCTAGGGCATAGACGACATCTTCCTCCCATTTGGCCATAAATAAATTGGCCAGGCTGGGGGCAAACTTGGCCCCCATGGCTACCCCTCGCTTTTGTAAATAACACCGCATTTTTCTTGGTGGAAAATTCCAGCAATTCTATGAGGTAGTCACACTGAAAAGAGGCCAAGGAATGTTCTTTATCCAAATAATGTTGTACTGCGTTAATTCCTAACTCGTGCAGTATATTATTATACAGTGAGGCTACATCTGACGTAGCCATAATGTAGCCATTCCTGTATCGCTAAGTTCTCAAGAAGACGAATAGTATCGCCTGTATCTTTCAAATACGAGGGTATTTTCTTTATGAGAGGTTGGAGATAATAATATATTGAGAGGTTGGAGATAATAATATATCGACCTATGCGTGAGGTAACGGAATCTTTACCGCTCACGATAGGTCGGCCGGGTGGATGAATAGAATTTTTGTGTATTTTCGGCAAAAGAATAAATAGTAGGAATTCTGGGGACTTTGGGAACTAAATATGTACTCTCTTTAGTGTTAAGAATTTTCAAATCTGTACAGTACCTTTGGTAACCAAAGTTTGAAGTTGTTTCTTATATACATATGTAGGATTATTAGCAATCTCTACATATGTATCGGGTTCACTCAAGATACAAAGCATTTCCGACTCATATTGTACCTTGTCAAGGATCACAATCCCACCGCCCTTATCGGCCGGACGTATGACCAGATGCTTATTTTCACACAATGATCCACAATGAGTCCAGCGGCTGACAAGGGTTGTTGAGATGATCGCTTCACAGTAAGTTGTGATAGGTCATTCAAGACTAAATCTTTAAAAACGTTCACAGCCGGAGCAACAGGAATGGGTGGATTAAACAGTGACAGATTCGGCAACCCAGAATGAACTGTGCCTGAAGTGGCTGCAAGGTTGTCAAACTTATGTGTATTGGATACCATATATCTTTGTATATTAATTTTTCTAATATATTTTTGAATATCAATAAAGGTATTACATTTATTTTGTTTTTTTGGAGGGGCGAATTTAAGGCCTTTGTCCAATACCAATTGTTCGGCGGGTGTGAGTATTACTGTACTCAAATTGAAAACACCCTGGCCGCTTAGACCCTTCTTCTCTTTTATTTTCTGTACCCTGTGTCCTCCTCTACATCCTCTCTTGGGTTTGGGCCTTTTCTGCGAGGAGGATGGTCCTCGTGAAAACCCTGTCCACCATGTGAATTAGAATCACGTTGGTTATGTTGGTATGGGGACTGTACAGTCATCTCTTGTACGATAATGATCATAAGTACGTTGGTCTCTAAGGGGAGAGAACCTGTTATACACAGGGACTGAGGAGGTATTATAAGACTGGTGATAATTATCATGGCGATCTCCGTATGGAACTGGAGGGGTGCCATGTGGGTATCTCCCCTGATCAGGGTGATGGTAAGATCCTGTATGTTGGGAGTTGGCCCTTGATTGTCCTCTCCCTCTGCATACCCCCGGCAATACTCTGCATACCCCCCCTGCACAATACTCTGCATACCCCCCTGCGCAATACTCTGCATACCCCCCTGCGCAATACTCTGCATACCCCCCTGCGCAATACTCTGCATACCCCCTGCGCAATACTCTGCATAGCCCCCGCGCAATACTCTGCATACCCCCCTGTGCAATACTCTGCATACCCCCCTGTGCAATACTCTGAATAATCCCCTGCGCAATACTCTGCATTCCCCCCTGCGCAATACTCTGCATTCCCCCTGCGCAATACTCTGCATAACCCCCTGCGCAATACTCTGCATATGTAGCAGTAAACATTTTAGGGCAAATTTATGAAGAAAAATAACTTTTTTGCAAAATTTTATAATAGAAATTAAGAAAAATTCATTTTTTTACAAAATTTTCGTTCTTTTTTCATTTATAGCAAAAAAGTTGATCAAATACCACCAAAAGAAAGCTCTATTTGTGGGAAAAAAAGACACAAATTTCATTTGGTTACAGTGTTGTATGACTGAGCTATTGTCATTCAAACTGTGAGAGCACCAAAAGCAGAAAATTGGTCTGGTCATTAAGGGGGTTTAAGAGCCCAGTGGTTAAAATATTTACAAAGATTCTTGCGATGAGACTAATGGATCATATTCCGGGATTAATACACCCAGATCAGGTCGGGTTTATCCCAGAGAGGGAAGGAAGAGAGAACACACAGCGGGTGGTGAATGCAATTTACTTAGCTCAAAAACAGCAGAGACCAATGGTATTAGTTTCCTCGGATGCGGAAAAAGCATTCGATAGAGTAGATTGGATGTTTCTGAAAGCAATTTTGCAACACATAGGCCTAGGAGTAGGGATGAAGGGGTGAATTATATTCGAATGCCAACGCTAGGGTAAGGGTAAAGGAAAGAATATCGGAGCCATTCTCTATCAACAATGGAACATGACAGGGATGCCCGTAATCACCCATTATTTTTATTTTCACAATAGAACCTTTTTTGAGGAAAATACGGGCAAACCCAAATATTAAGGGTATACCCATAAAAGAGGAAGAACAGAAACTTGCAGCTTACGCAGACAATCTAATTTTTTTTTTTTGTAACTTCCCCAGGTATATCTCTACCATCACAGCTAGCCGAATTGCACAAATATGGAGGAATCTCTAATTTTAAAGTAAACTATAGGAAATCAGAAGCAATGGGAGTTATAGAAATAAATATGCACCTTTTACAGCTGATTATCACACAATTTATTTTCAGATGGACTGAATCCCATATAAGTTACTTGGGGACAAAAATATCCAAAAATTTGACTAAGCTATTTGAGCTTAATTATACTTCAATGGCGAGACAGATCAAAAAAGATTTTCTAAGTTGGGATAAGGAAATTTTCACTTGGTTCAGTAGAACAAACGTCATAAAGATGAACGTGATGCCGAGACTTTTATATCTCATACAGACACTGCCAATTAAGATCCCCCAAGCTTTCTGAGGGACTTAAGATCAAGGTTTTTAAGATTCATATGGGCTGGGAAGCCAGCAAGAATTCGTAGAAGTATCTTAACACTTCCGAAAGAAAAGGGAGGGATTGGGATACCGAACCCAGTGAGATATCAAGAAGCTTCCCATGTTGGTAGAATGGTGCGAGACAGGATGGGGGAAACCGTGGATACGAATAGAGCAAGCAACGATAGAAATACCACTAGAAGGCCTGGTATGGAACCAGAAGTAAAGATACCCAAATAAGTAAGAAAACACCTGACAATAGGTGCTACTCTATTAGTAACTAAAAAAGTATTAAAAAAAAAAACATCTCAAAATACCCTAGCCCGATGACCCCGATACTAGGAACACCAGCATTTCAGCCAGGTCTCAACGACTCTAGATTCAGAACAATACGTTAAAGAGGGTTTACTAGAATTGTTCATTTTTCTAAAGATAATCATTTAATGTCCAAAAATGAAATAGACCAAGAGATAATGGTAGAATTAGACTTCTTAAGGAAGATGCAATTACAATTAGATGCATTTATTAGAACTAGGTCAAGTATATACGCAGAAGTTAGACAACTAACAGGGTTTGAACAGCTCTGTTTGAAAGGGGAACCATTACAACATTCATTATCCTACTTCTATGCTAAATTAACTGAGATGGAAGCACTACAGGAACTCACTTACCTACAGGAGTGGGAGAGAGACCTGGGTGTGATATTCTTACAGTAACAGAGAAACAGGATTCTGATATACTGTATAATCAAAAAGCATTAGTGGCGAGTAAATACCAGAAAGGGATACAAAATCCTCACCAGATGGTATAGAACACCAATGAAACTACATTGGATATATCCACAAATTTCAGAAATGTGTTGGAGATGTAAGGAAGCTGAAGGAATCATACTGCACATTTTCTGGGAATGCGAGAAAATAAAGGAGTTTTGGAGAATGGTAGACAAAACAATTGAACTAATAGTAGGAATGTGCCTAGGAGATAATCCGGCGGCATTCCTACTGTTTGATATTTATATTTGAGAGGAAAAATATAAAAAAATCTCTATTGAGACATCTGTTGGTGGCAGCAAGGGTGTGTATTCCTGTCCTGTGGAAAAGTGAAAGTCCCCCATCAAAAGCGCAATGGCTTGCAAGAATCGCAGAAATCCAGGAAATGGAGAATCTCACTCTGTCAATGAAAGATCAAGATGGGAAGAATCGTAATACATGGGCCCCCCTACATGACACATAGGGAAAGATAAAGGTAGGCGAGCGATGGAAAGTAGCGACCAGGGGCAGTGGGGAGGGAAGCGGACATGGCTAAGGCGGCGTACACACGAGGGGATATGTCCGCTGAAAACGGTCCGATGGACCATTTCAGCAGACATCTCCGCTCGTGTGTATGGGCTAGCGGACAGATTTCTCCACCCGACAGATTTCAAAGCAAGCTTTGAAATCTATCCGGTGGGAATCTGTCCGCCCGACATGTCTGCTGGTTAGTACACTTACCAGCAGACATGTCGGCCCCCACCGCCGCCGCGCCGCTGCCGAATGGATTCGGCACATGCGCGGAAGTGTTTTACTTCCTGGTGCGGTGACGTGGCGGTGACGCGGCGGCGTCAACGTCACCGCCGCGTCACCGCCACGTCACCGCGCCGTCCGGCGGCGGGGAATTTGATCCGATGGTGTGTACACGCCATCGGATCAAACTCCCGATCGGACATATACGATGGAAATGGTCCGCAGACCGTTTTCATCGGATATGTCCGATCGTGTGTACGCCGCCTAAGGGCGGGGAACCCTTTTTTATTTTTAGTTTTTTTGTGGGGTAGGGAAGAAAGGTAGAGTGGAGACTATAAGAAATTAAGCTGTCATAGGATGCATACAATTAATTAAATGTAATATAAATGTGGAATTAAGATATGTATGATTATTTGAAACAATGTTGAGAAACTTAAGAAAATTATGAATTTATAAAAAATAAAAAAACCTAGGGATTTTTACACAGATTTTCTTGATGAATGATGCAGTGATAAGAGATGAAAGTTGGAGAATTTGATTCTTCTCTTAAAAAAGCCACAAATCCTGAATTTTTGCCAATCTTACTCGGGGCTCCATCTGTCACCACTACTACAAGATCTTGGCTACTAAGCTGATATTTTTGGAGGATAGCTTTTGTTGCATTGAATATATCGACTCCCCTCGTAGTCCCTTTCAGTGGACACGGTGCTAAAAATTCTTCCAACACTTCTAAATTGTCGTTCACTCCACGAATGAAAATAGCTAACTGAGCAGTGTCTGTTAGTTCAGTGCTTTCATCCAGGGCTAAAGAATAACATAAGAACCTTTTAAGTTTCTTCACCAAGGTTTCTTCTACATTTTCAGCTAATTCTTCTACTCTTCCTGTGAATGTCTAGATAGGCTTATTTTTTTAAAGGCATCAATCTTCTTAGGGCACATGCATTCCACAGCTGCTAAAATACACTCTTTGGGAATTCTCAGTCCGAAAAATACTTTGGGCCAGATTCAGGTACATCTGCGCATTATTGGACCGGCGTAGCGCACCGCCTTTACGTTAGACTTGCGCAATGTAGCCACGTAATCACCCTATTCTCGTAGCTTTTGCGCAGAAAATTGCGCATGCGTAACGTTATTTCAGAGGCGTAAGGCGGAGTAATACAAATTGGGAAGGACGTGGGCGGGTTACATTGAAATGAGCCGTGACCCCATGCAAATGAAGGGCCGGCCGGCTCGCGCATGCGCGCTTGAAGGAGACCATGGTCAGCTCCGCTGTGCGCATGCTCACAACTCGGGAGCAGCGCAATCAGTGAAATTGGAAATGGACTAAGGACTATGCAGACAGCATAAATAGACACACACAAACGCACTTGCATTGCAAAAGTATATCCCTTTGTCCCCTGCCATTTAACCAAGTGCTTTTGTCCTGTTGTTTGTTGCGTTGTGTTTTGTATTTGTCAGATTAGTGTTCTGTGTGATCAAGTGTTTGTTAGTAGATCTTTGAAAGCGTTTTTTGATAAGTGTTTGAGAGACTGTTTGTTTGATATATTTCTGTTCGTTTGTTTTCTTGCTGATTTTTTGCTGTTTGTTTTTGTGACTGTTTTTTGCTGCGTGCTTGTGTGATTTTTTGGGTGTTAGTTTTCTCTATGTGTGTGTTCTTGCTTGATTGGTTGTGCTTGTTTTTGTGACTGATTTTTGTTGACTGGGAGTGAGTTTTTTTTGCAGTATGAGGCCGCGAACACACGGCAGAGAACCTCGACGGGCAGAACACATCGTTCCGCCCGTCGAGGTTCTCTGCCGGCCGTCGAAATCGGCGACCCGCCCGTCGGGAATGGCAACCAGCCATTCATCCAGGCGGGACGTCGAGCAAAAAGAGAGCGTGCTCTCTTTTCGCTCGACGGGATTCCCGACGGGCGGGGCGAGCCAAAAGCGTACACACTGCCGAGGTCCTCGCTGGAATGCAGCTTCCAGCGAGGTTCTCACTGGTTTCCAGCGAGAACCTCGGTCGTGTGTACGCCGCCTGACAGAGAGAAAGCGAAAACTCAATTTTACTTTGGGGGAAAAAAGAATTCTTGCCCGGGCCATTAGTGATTATGGGCATTTCCTCCACGGCCCAGACAGTGCCAACACCACCCCGGCCAGGAGGAGGGAGATTTTGGACCTCATCACTGAGCAGGTCAATTCAGCGGGGGAGGGGGAGACACGGACCCGGTCTGGGATTGACAAAAAGATTAATGACCTCCGGCGTCTGGTCAAACAGAAGCTGGCCAAAATGCTTGCCCATGCCAGGGGCACAGGAGGGGGCCCACCATGCCATATTAGGCTGACAGCGGAGGAGCGTGCGGTGGCCCTGACCTTTCATCGGCATGAAGTTGAGGGCCTGCCCGGCTTTGACTTAAGTCCGGAGCCCGTGGTGCCAGGTAAGTATTTTTTTTAATATCAGGTGTGTAGCATGTGTGGGGGAGGGGGTGAAAGGGAATATGTGGCAAGTGTGTGGATCCTCCAACCTGTGAATGTTTTGTATCATCCACAGATGTGCAGGAGGGTGCAGGGAAATCTGGCCTGACCGCACCATCCCCAGGACAGCAGCCTAATGAGGCCCCCCCGACAAGGCCGAAGTCCGCGGAGGAGGTTGAGGAGGAGGAGATTCATGAGGAGGAGGAGTCCATGTCAGGCACTGGACTTTTGGTTTTTGAGGACTCTTCCCCTCTGGCTGGCAGCAGGCAGCCCTCCCTAAGGGGGAGCCCCCCCCATCCTCCCCCAACATGGCTCCCCTCCCAAGGGCCTCCCCTTCTCCCCGGCCACAAGCATCAGCTGGAGGCAGGAAGTCATCCCAGAAGACCAGGGGGGTGGCCGATCTCCTGCCTGCCACTCTGAGAAGGGACCAGTTCCTCCAGACCCACCATCTGGGACAGGTCAGCCAGACATTGGTGCGGATGGAGGAGAGCCTGTCCTCCATCAAGGATACGCTGGGGAACCTGGACTCCCACTCCCGGGCTTTCACAACCTGCCTAAACGAACTGCAGACGACATCAGCAGGCGTTAGGCAGGATGTGAGGGCCCTCACCCAGGCTATCCAGGCCAACACGGCAACACTTGGTGCTGCCCTGGACAGAATAGCCGTGGCCTTGGAGGGCAGGCCGCCAGGTGGGCAGAGATCAGGGGCTGCTCCTCCTTCCCCGGTTTTCCCCCTCCCCCATGAGTCTCTCCTGAGGAGCCGGGGCCGTGGCCGGGGGCGCCCCAGGCGTGGCTCACGTCAAGGGCAATAATTTTTTTTCCCCTCTTTTTTTATTTTTAATTTTTGGCTGGAAAATGTATGATTTACTGGTCATTTTTTTTTTTGGGGGGTTGTGAATGCTGTTTGAATGTGGGGGTGACATTCCTGCCGGAAAAGGGGTGTCACCCTCAATTTTGGTGGAGAAGGGTTCCCCAGGACCAGGGAGAAGTGATCCCCAGGTCCGTGTGAATGGTGTATGAATGTACAGTGACATAATTGGAGCCTTGGCGTGGCGTTGCTGCTCACAAGTCCAGCATGGTGGACTGGTGCCAATCCAATTTGATGTGGATGTGGGGTGTGTGTGCTAGGGACCACAGTGGTGTGCATGCATGCATTCTCATTGTGCCATGATTAATGTGTGTGTTTAACGTGCAAAGATGCCCAATGTGAGCTGTCTCCTGGCTGCTCTTCCCTCAGAAGACTGGGTATCCTCGGTTAGGGGGGATTGTCTGGTTCAGAGGTCAGGTCATCACGTAGGTCAATCTGCAGGCCCTTTCTTACTGCGAAGTTGTGCAGCATGCAACAGGCACCGATAATATGGCACACAAAGTTTGGGGAATACAAGAGGGTACCCCCAGACTTATCCAGGCATCGGAAACGTGACTTCAGGAGGCCAAAGGTGCGCTCCACCACTGCACGTGTTTGGGCATGTCCTTGATTGTATCTTTCCTCTCCTGGGGTTTGGGGGTTCCGGAAAGGAGTCATGAGATGGGGTCCCAGTGGATATGCAGAGTCACCTGTAAGGGAAAAGACAGGAAGGGCCAGATTCTCATAGAATTCCGGCGGCGTAGCGTAAGCCAGTTACACTACGCCGCCGCTGCTTGCTGGAGCAAGTGCTTGATTCTCTAAGCACTTGCTCCCGAGGTTTCGCTTACGTCGCGTAAATCGCGCAGCGTAAACCCGCGCAATTCAAATGGGGCGGCTTGTATTTAAATTAAGCGCGCCCCCGCGTCGAACGAACTGCGCATGCGCCGGCCGGGGGAAAAGCCCAGTGCGCATGCTCAAACGGACGTCACATTTTCTCAATGTAAACGACGTAATCGCAGCGTACGCCAGCCCCATTGAGAATCGACGTACGCAAACGACGTAAACGACGCACAACACGACGCGGTCCCGAGGCCATACTTAACATGGCATCCCACGGGACACGACGGCATCCGACGGGACCTCGTAAGGTTACTCCACATAGAAGCTGGGGTAACCTTACGCGGACGAAAACGACGTAGGCGACGACGGGGCGGCGTAAAAGCGATCGAGAATCGGCGTACTACTTCATTTGCATATGCATGAAAAAACAACGTAAAGGCCATAGTGGCCGGAGTTGTCATTACATCTACGATCCGAAAGTGTAATTGTATTACGCTTGTCGGATGTAGAAGCGTATCTATGCAAAAGTGATGCTCAGCATCACACGCATAGATACGAGCCAAAAAAAAAGGCGATACGACGGGGTATCTGAGATACTCCGTCGTAACGCCTCTGAGAATCTGGCCCGAAGATGTTAGTCATGCATGTGCCCCTTGTGATGTGTGCATCATGGGGGGGGGGGTACAGTCATGCCTGCCACCCATGTCACTCAACAACCAGCCAGGTGGCCCCATACACGTTCTGATCGAATTCCATTCGGATGTGGCATTGATTGTATATATGTAGCTGTCATGGCTGGACCCTGGGTGTTTGGCACGGACGTGCCATATGAGGCCTTGGGCATCGACTATCACCTGTACGTTGATGGAATGCCAATGCTTCCGATTGCGGTACATGTGCTCTGTCTCCTGGGGGGGCTGGAGTGCCACATGTGTGCAATCAATGGCCCCCACGGTGCGTGGGAATCTGGCAATTCTGTAGAAATCTGTCATCGCCTTCAGCCGCAGGTCCTCAGTGGTGGGTTTGATGATTTGGTTGGCCATGCATCTGAGGATTGCAGGGACAACCTGGTGCACACATCTGCTCATGGAGGATTGTGACATCCCAGCCACCACTCCACTTGTACGTTGAAAAGAGCCACTGGCAAGGAAATGGAGTGTTGCCATGACCTTCACCAGTGGCTGCACTGCATGTGAGCAGTGTGTTGGGCTGGTGATGTCCTCCTGCAGGGTTGTGGTAAATTCCAGGATGGCATGAGGGGTGAATCTGAAGATGCGATACACCTCAGAATCACTCATGCCAAACAGGTCTATGCGGGTGCGGTATATCCTCTCCCGTGCCATACTCCGTGCCCTCCTCCTTCTTTGCTCATCTAAAGTCAGTAGTATAGCTATGCGCGATGATGCCCCTGGCATGTTGGCATACAGATTGTTGTGCAACACGTGTGACTGCTGAGCTCCTCACTAACAGTGTTGCTTTATCTAACAAGTAGACTTTTTTCTCTTTTTAGACCAGCTTTTATATGGTCTAATTTTAGACAGGACATTTTGCTGTTGCGCACACTGCGTAGCCTGCGCTGCCCCAACGTTCTTTTGTGGATCCCCGTAAGTATCGTTTTTGCGCGGACAGATGCGCCAGTCTAACGAAATTACGCCGGACAAAAAAAGTAGATTTTTTGCGTATCTCGTTCTGGGGATGCCGTGCATCGAAACGCACGCGCACATTTAGACTTACGCCGCGCATCTCCTGTTGCGCAGGCGTAATCGCTCTGTGAATCTGGGCCTTTGTTTTTTTTCACAATAATTTCAGCAATGGCAAAACTTGCTTTTACAACGCTGACGGCATCATCTGCCACTCTCTTAAATGCAGACTGTTGTGATGTCAGTGACTTTTTCAGTACGTTTATCTTGTCTGTTCACAATTGGCCCTGAAGAGATTCAAAATTCTTTGCATGTCTTGCTTAATAATGTCTTCTAAAATTATATTCCTTCACAATTGCAACTGTTTCCTTGCATATTAGACAAAGAGGCTTGGAATCATTTTCCACAAAAAAAGTATAGATCTGTAAACTTTTAACAGAAATTCCGAGACACTTCACCATGACTTAGTTTCTTTGCTGTTTTGGATACATTTGCCATCGTTGAGTTAAATGACAGAACTTGAATACAGGGTAGAGGTAGGGGTAGGCAAGAGATGGCGATCTACCTGAACATGAAAGAGATCAAATATCAATGGGGTTCAGCAACCTTTTATTTTTTTAAACATTTTTTAAAGAAATTTACTAGCAAGGCCCGGCCCTAACTAAAATACTAAGGAAAACTTACAAAGATGTCACTGTAAAAATATAAACTAAGCCTAGAGCAGTGGACGGTGTCAGTGGAGCAGTGGATGGTGTCAGTAGTATCTTACTTTTATTATTCTACTTTTAAAAAAAAAAATCTTGCACAATGGTTTTGAGGACAGTGTCATTAGGCCAGTGGATGGTGTCCATAGTTTTTTACTTTTATCAATGTATTCTTTTTTACAAGTAAATTTTTTATTTATTAAAAAAAATATGTTAACACATTCTTTTTTTAAATTTAATTTAATTTTCTATAATTTTTTACATTTTTTTTAGCTGCCCTTTCAGGGGGCCTTTGGTGAAATATCAGGGGCCTAACAGATCTCTTAATTTTGAGACAGAGATAGGGACGGAGGATAGAAATCCCCAACCCTTCCTTTGCAGTCTCAGCTGCATTGGACAATGAATAAATGGGAAGCGCTCTGTGCTGAGCAGCTTCCTGTTCATTCACGGTGTATATCCAGAAAAGGAAGGGGCCGGTAATTGACATATTTACTGCCCCTTCCCTGATCTCCATCCTGAAACATCCCCTGTAGCAGCTGGTGGAAGAGGAGGGAAGCTGGCAAATGGCAATGCTGTGGGGGAAAGGAGGCAGATACACCATAGCTCCCTGACTTTGAGGGACTGGCTCTCATTTGGAACAAAGTCCCTCTGTCCTTTTCTCCTCATTTGTCCCTCATTTTCATACAATGTATATACCTGTATATGAAATGCACTTTTTTATCTATAAAAAAGTGTTTACCAACGCTAAACCATTCATCCAATTTATAAATTGTTGCACTTGTAAATTTCAAAAGCCAATATAAAGGAATAGAATTTAACTAACCTGAGTGATGGGTGAATAAAGCACAACTTGATTCCAATATGCAGCGAGCACACTCAAATAACTTCAGATCGCCTCACAGCCAATCAGACCAATGGATAGGTGTACATAGTACATATAAATAGTGTAAAACCGTTTAAAATGTATTGTAAAAAACAAAGTATCACACTTACAATGGTATCGTCAATGAAAGCCTGAAGTCTGATGTGACGGCCGGCACACGATCAGATAAACTCGTAAAATATGTTGCCACTTTGACATAACAATAGAAAAAAAAAATACAAAAAAGCAGCGCTAAACACTGCATGAGCCATCCACACAGTGTTGAAAAACTGGTTTTCTTTTTGTTTCTTTTCTTTGCACTTGTAGAGGGGCTGCTAGAAATCCCCTCCCTTGACATTATCATGTCAATGACAACTCTTAGCAAAGCCAAAAATAGCTCAGGCTTTATCCAGAAATGTTCTTTCAGGTAGGCTAAAATGATACACACTACAAAAGTAGTAGAATTTATTTTCCACGTGAGCAATAGCTTAATCCTAATTCATGCCAAAGAATTTTAACCAGACAAACATATACTTTACATAGTTACATAGTAGGCGAGGTTGAAAAAAGACACAAGTCCATCAAGTCCAACCAATGTGTGTGATTTTATGTCAATATTTCATTATACATCCCTGTATGTTGTTACTGGAACTGGGTCCCAGGACATGTGTATTACCATACACTTTAAAGAACCAGCGCTGCCATCAGCAGGAGACTGGTAACTTATTTACAGTTTGCTTTGCACAGACCTGAACATACTTGCTATGCAAGTCTAATCACTGTGCAACCCCACTCAAGGGGACTTGCGTAGTCCTGGGACCCCTACTTTCCCTATCTTTTTATGCCCGCTTGGGCACATAGGTCTGCCCTAAGAATCCTCTTGGCCTAGCTGTGAGGTACCCACCCATTGCCTGCCTTGGACTTTTTTGGGGTCAGAGGACGCTGTGCCTTTAGACTGTCTCCTGACGAAGCTAAGCCAAATTCGCGAAACTAGTAGAGACTAGACACCGCCTGTCTCATGACTCCAATTTCCTCACCGAGATTCCCCCCCTTTTCAATAGAAGGGATTGCACGACCGGTGACCTGATTGTGGTCAAATGTGTTTGTACTGTTTTTTAATGTTATGTATTTTTTATCTTGTTTGATGTCCTTATGTGAATACATTTTCTATAATTTACCCAATGTGAATTACTCTGGTTGATTTAAACCATTTATATAGTACCGGTATAGTCCTCCCCGCCCACCTTTCCTGTTGGAGCCTCAGGGACTGTGGGGAATCCCTGAGTCCCCTAAATTTATATTAGAATACTAGGACGATGGTACACCCCTTACTCAATGTTATTTTTTCAATTATAAAAGGTTAAATCATACCCTGTATGTTGTGGTCGTTCAGGTGCTTATCTAATAGTTTTTTTAAATTATCGATGCCCCGCTGAAACTACTGCCTGTGGAAGAGAATTCCACATCCTAAAAGCTCTTACAGTAAATAACCCTCTACGCAGTTTAAGGTTAAACTGCTGTTCTTCTAAATTTGTCTTATTAAATTCCCTTTCACAGCAATTTTTTATCCCTATGGTGGGTTTACCAGTACGGTATTTGTACATTCAATATCCCCTCTCAAGCGTCTCCTCTCCAGAGAGAACAAGTTCAGTGCTCATAACCAAGGTCCTCCAGTCCCTTTATTCATTTTTTTTTTTACCTTCTCTGGGCTCACTTCAGTTTTAGCACATCCTTCCTGAGGACTGGTGCCCTGAACTGGACAGCATACTCCAGGTGCGGCCGGACCAGAGTCTTGTAGATTGGGAGAATTATCGTTTTATCTCTGGAGTCAATCCCTTTTTTAATGCATGCTAATATTCTGTTTGGTTTGCTTGCAGCAGCTTAGCATTGCATATCATTGCTGAGCCTTTCATCTACTAGCACCCCCAGGTTCTTTTCCATCCTTAGAGAGATATGGGTTTTCTTTTTATTCATACTTACCTCAGTGGATGCTGTATCTGTCCCCCGCCGTCTCTGCACTGAGAACCGAGCCATCGAACATCGCCAATGGAACAGTTCTCACAGATCCCTAAGAGGAAAGCTGCTGACTGTCAGTCAGCGTCTTTCCTCTCACGCACACTGGATAGCTGAGCTGTGGAGGGGTGGGAAGAAGCTGTCTCAGCATCTCAGCAGCTCACTGAGACACTGAGACTGCCATTAATCAGGGCAGCTAGCAGATCCCAACTTGGAAGCCGTGATGACACGCTGCCACAACTGATGGCAGTGACGTTAGCAGAGAGCGGACTTCAGACCGCTCTCCGCTGCAAACAGGTCACAGGAGTGCAAAACGAATTGCACTCCTGTGACCCATAGGAGAAGCCCAGCCTAAAAAGCTTAGGCTGGACTTCTATTCACAAACTCTCAGGCACCCATTGACATGTATGGACAGTGTACTGAGCTGTATGAGTGCTGCACTAAATTTCCTGATATGTAAACAAACATTGCATTCTGTATGCAGGCCAACTAATCGGCTGACCTTTGATTTTAAAAATAGTTGACAATTTTTATAATTGTATATAGTCGACAAGTTGTTTCAGCCCTACATACACTTTGATGTTAAGAACACATGACCACATAACAACCATCAAATGGATGTATAATGTCACAGCAGAGAATTAAAAATGTCCATGGTCTTGATGCTATTTACTGTCTTCATTATACAATTATATTTATATGTGATATTCATATACATAGTTGATATTTACATTTTCACTATAAGCTTTCACTGACCCAGACATTCTAGTCTTGAGCTGTATAATTTTACATGCGTACTGTTCTGTTATTGATTAATTATTTTTTGTTTCTGTTTTTAGGACACATGGCTGGTGACCATACTCGACTGGAGCTTCATCACCTAGAAACTGGCATAATGACTGAACGCAGATTTCTTTCAGCCCCACCTTCAAACTTCTTAGGTCATTTAACAGCTTTACGTTACAATGGAGCACCATATCTTGATTTATGTCAAGATGGTGAATTAGGTAGACGTTGTGAGCTCAATGCTCGTGCTGGTGGTCTTCGTCCACTGTTAGCTGATCCTGTAGTCTTTCGCTCAGGTCCAGCCCATCTTGCCTTGCCGCGGCTTCAGGCTTATGCTTCCATGCATCTCCTCTTCATGTTCCGTACGCGACATCCTGATGGACTCCTACTTTACAATGGTGGTCAAGGGCCTGATTTTATTGCTGTGGAACTTGTAAAAGGGTGAGTAATTTCATACATTCTTCAAAAACACTGTACTTTACTCATTACATTTACTCAGTAAACTTGGTGTTGTAGCTACCCCAAAGCATTCATTATATATATTTTTAAATGGAACTATAATGGTTTTGGACCCATTTTTTTTTTTTAGTTTCACTCAAGTTTGTTTAACTGATGTATTATATTTTTTTTTTTTGCTATTCATTTATCTTTTATTTTACAAATCAACATCAATTGCAAAGATGCAACTATGACACATAATTCAGAGCATTGTGGGTTTTCTAAAAGAGAATACAGCAGTAGCTATATCCTTTTTGATTATATTTCTTTTATTGAAACCCATTGTGACAACGCAGGGTGATTAAGCTCTAGTGGTGTATGCGTTTCAAGGAACACCGGTTAGCCCAGACTGTATTTTTTTTTTTACAAACTTTTTTTATTGAGTGCAAAAAAAATGGTACAATACAAAGAGGGTCATTTACTAAAAGGCAAATCCATTTTGCACTACAAGTGAAAACTATGGGCCAGATTCACAGAGCCATTACACCTGTCTAACTGGTGTTAGACTGGAGTAATTTCAAATTACGCGCGTTTTCTAGCTAGTCGAAAACCTCAAACTATGAATTAGACGGCTGCGGGCTTCAATTCGACTGGATTACGTGTTCGTACGCCTTCGGATCTACGCTGCAATAAAATAGCGGCCACTGGGTGGACTTCCCGTCGTTTTCCGCGTCAGGGTATGCTAATGAGCTTTTGCCGGCGATCCCCGAAATTACGATCTTCATTCGCAATCTCTTACGGCACCTTTAGTCATCTTTTTTTTGCGTAACACTATACCAGCTTTTTGCTGGTCTAATATTAGACAGCCCATGTTAAGTATGACCGTCGTTCCCGCGTCGAATTTCTACGTTTTCCAACATCTTTTATTATTTTTTACGTAAGTCGTCCGGGAATAAACAACTCAAACAAAGAATGACGTAACGACGTGATTTCGCACAATGCACGGCGGAAAATTTCTGAACGGAGCATGCGCAGTTCGATCGCCGCAGGGACGCGCTTAATTTAAATGCTTCACGCCCCCCAATCGCGTATTTCGATTACGCGGCGAGAAATAGACTACGCCGCCGTAGCGTACGGGCAAAAATCTACCAGGATTCGGTGTAGAGCCTTTCGATTACGCAGCGCAATATTAAGTGTATCTGAATCTGGCCCTATAAGTGCAAATTGCACTTGAAATTGCACTGAAAATGCATTTGGAAGTGCATTTGCTTTAGAAATTTAAAAAAGGAAATTTAAAAAACAGCATTTTAGCTTGCACATGATTGGATGATAAAATCAGCAGAGCTTCCCCTCATTTCAGATCTACCCCTCTGATTTACAGCGACTGCACTTCGCAATTGTAGTTTGCACTTGTAGTGCAAAGTGGATTTGCCTTTCGAAAATAACCCCAAATACATCATAGGACAAGAGAAATGCAATGTATTTGATTTAGCATGGTTGGAGTTTATGATAAAACAGTGAATGAACAGAATCTTTCTTATAGTTAATACCAGTGTTAAGCATGTAATCAGAAGGTAAATTTCAATAAGGTCTTGTTTTGTTTGTTTTTTTATTTTTGCTTTATTCCTCTAAGTGATTTTGGTAGGGATATGGATGTTTATCCAGGATTTAAGAGGAGTTCTGAGTGTTTAAACCAAGGGTTCCATTTATTTTGCAGTAAGTGTGTGGAGTTGTATAGGGTGTGGAAAATTTTCTCCATAAGGTAAATATTATTAATTCAGATTTTGTATGGAAACGCAAATTGTATGGACTAGGCTTGGATAAACCTATAATTGGGGCGAATAATAGACAATTGGGGAGGGTAAGTTGTATGTTGTTGTCTGAAATTCTGGAGGATTTTTTTTTATATCGGAGATTCCACTCCACATTCCCAAACGATATTAGAAAAAGATGTGGTGGAATTGCAATCTCTGAAGCATGTTTTGGGGACTGAAGGGAAAATAGAGTGGTATAATACCATCTACTAAATACCTTTATTAAATGTCTGATATTAAACCTATTAACCATATAGGGCCAGATTCTCATAAGAGATACAACGGTGTATCTCCAGATACACCATCGTATCTCTGTTTCTGAGCCCGGGTATCTATGAGTCTGATTCCTAGAATCATTTACGCATAGATACGGCGTAGATCCGACTGGCGTAAGTCACTTACACCGTCGGATCTTAAATGCAATACTACACTGGGCGCTAGGTGCCGTATATGCAAATAAGCATGATACAAGTGCAATTTCAAGTGCAATTTGCACTTATAGGGCCAGATTCACAGAGCGATTACGCCTGTGTTACAGGAGATGCGCGGCGTAAGTCTAAATTTGCGCATGCGTTTCGATGCGCCGCATCCCCAAACGAGATACGCAAGAAATCTACTTTTTTTTGACCGGCGTCATTTTGATAGACAGGCGCATCCGTCCGCGCAAAACTGCGCTAGACACACCATTGATTTGCTATTCAAATATGCTAATGAGGGATCCACAAAAGAACGTTGTTGCAGCGCAGGCTACGCGCTGTGCGCAACAGCTGCACGGCCTGTCTAACATTGTTAGTGAGGAGCTGAGCAGTCACACGTGTTGCACAACAATCTGCATGCCAACATGCCAGGGACATCCTTGCTCATAGCTATACTACTGACTTTAGAGGAGCAAAGAAGGAGGAGGGCACGGAGGAGGGCACGGAGGAGGGCACGGGACAGGATATACCGCACCCGTATAGACCTCTTTGGCATGAGTGATTCTGAGGTGTATCGCATCTTCAGATTCACCCCTCATGCCATCCTGGAATTAACCACAACCTTGCAGGAGAACATCACCAGCCCAACACACCGCTCATATGCAGTGCAGCCACTAGTCAAGGTCATGGCAACACTCCATTTCCTTGCCAGTGGCTTTTTTCAAAGAACAAGTGGAGTGGTGGCTGGGATGTCACAATCCTCCATGAGCAGATGTGTGCACCAGGTTGTCCCTGCAATCCTCAGACGCATGGCCAACCAAATCATCAAACCCACCACTGAGGACCTGCGGCTGAAGGCAATGACAGATTTCTACAGAATTGCCAGATTCCCACGCACCGTGGGGGCCATTGATTGCACACTTGTGGCACTCCAGCCCCCCCATGAGACAGAGCACATATACCGCAATCGGAAGCATTGGCATTCCATCAACGTACAGGTGATAGTCGATGCCCAAGGCCTCATATGGCACATCCGTGCCAAACACCCCGGATCCAGCCATGACAGCTACATCTACAATCAGAGCCCCATCCGAATGGAATTCGAACAGAACATGTATGGGGACACCTGGCTGGTTGGTGAGTGACATGGGTGGCAGGCATGACTGTCCCCCCCCATGATGCACACATCACAAGGGGCACATGCATGACTAACATCCTCCTGTCTTTTCCCTTACAGGTGACTCTGCATATGCACTGGGACCCCATCTCATAACTCCTATCCGGAACCCCCAAACCCCAGGAGAGAAAAGATACAATGAAGCCCACGCCCAAACACGTGCAGTGGTGGAGCGCACCTTTGGCCTCCTGAAGTTTCCGATGCCTGGATAGGTCTGGGGGGACCCTGTTGTATTCCCCAAACTTTGCGTGCCAGATCATCGGTGCATGTTGCCTGCTGCACAACTTCGCAGTGAGAAAGGGCCTGCAGATTGACATAAGTGATGACCTGACCCCTGAACCAGACAATCCCCCCCTACCTAAGGCTATCCCGTCTTCTGAGGGAAGAGCAGCCAGGAGACAGCCCACATTAGGCATATTTGCACGTTAAACACACACATTAATCATGGCACAATGAGAATGCATGCATGCACACCACTGTGGTCCCTAGCACAGACACATCACATCCTCATCAAATTGGATTAGCACAAGCCCACCATGCTGGACTTGTGAGCAGCAACGCCACGCCACGGCTCCAATTATGTCACTGTACATTCATACACCATTCACACGGACCTGGGGATCACTTCTCCCTGGTCCTGGGGAACCCTACTCCACCAAAACTGAGAGTGACATCCCTTTTCCGGCAGGAATATCACCCCCACATTCCAAAAACATTCACAACATAAAAAAAAAAATGTCCAGCAAAAAAAAAAAAAATCCAGAAAAACAAAACATAAAAAAAAGGGGGAAAACAAATGAATGCCGCTGGCATGAGCCACGCCTGGGGCGCCCACTGCCACGGCCCCGGCTCCTCAGGGGAGACTCATGGGGAGGGGGGGGTAATCCGGGGAAGAAGGAGCAGCCCCTGGTCTCTGCCCACCTGGCGGCCTGCCCTCCAAGGCCACGGCAATTCTGTTCAGGCCAGCACCTAGTGTTGCCGTGTTGGCCTGGATAGCCTGGGTGAGGGCCCTCACATCCTGCCCAACGTCTGCTGTTTGTAAGAGCCCGGGAGTGGCAGTCTAGGTCCCCCAGCGTATCCTTTATGGAGGACAGCCTCTCCTCCATCTGCCCCAAAGTCTGGCTGACCTGTCCCAGATGGCGGGTCTGAAGGGCCTGGTCCCTTCTCAGATTGGCGGGCATAACCTCGGCCACCCCCTGGTCTTCTGGGAAGACTTCCTGCCTCCAGCTGAGGCTTGGGGCTGGGGAGAAGGGGAGGCCCTTGGGAGAGGAGCCCTGTTGGGGGAGGAGTGGGAGGGGCTAGCCCTTATGGAGGGCTGGCTGCTGCCAGCCAGAGAGGAAGACTCCTCCAAAAACAGCAATCCACTGGCTGACATGACATCCTCCTCCTCCTCAACCTCCTCCTCTTCAACCTCCTCCGAGGACTCCGGCCTTGTCTGGGGGTCCTCATCAGGCTGTTGTCCCTGGGATGGTGCAGTCAGCCCAGATGGCCCAGCACCCTCCTGCTCATCTGTGGATGACACAAAAATTCACAGGTTGAAGGATCCACACACTTGCCACATATTCCCTTTCACCCCCCCCCCCCACATGCTACACACCTCATAGGGCAAAAAAACCTTACCTGGCATCACGCCTTCATGACTGGAGTCATAGCCAGGCAGGCCCTCCACCTGTTGTGTATGAAAGGTGTGGGCCACTGCACGCTCCTCGGCTGTCAGCCTAACATGGCATGGTGGGCCCCCTCCTGTGCCCCTGGCATGGGCTGCCATTTTGGCCAGCTTCTGACCAGACGCCGGAGGTCATTGATTTTCTTTTCAATCCCCGGCCGTGTCCGGGTCTCCCCCCCCCCCCTCCCTGCTGAATTCACCTGGTCAGTAATGTGCTGCAAGATCTCACGCCTCCTGGCCGGGGTGGTGTTGGCACTCTCCGGGCCGTGGAGGAAACGCCCATATTGGGTAATGGCCCGGGCAATTATTTGTTTCTCCCCCAAAGTAAAATGTAACTTCCTCTTCCTCTCAGTCATACTCATACAAAAACTCTCTCCCAAACAATCAGCAAAAATCACTCACAAAAACAAGCAGGAAAAATCAAGCAACAAAACAAACAAACAAAAATCTATCAACCAAAAAGTCTCACAAGCAGTCACCAAAAAACACTTTCAAATATCTTCTACAAAACACTAGATCAAACAGTCCACAAATATAACAAAGACAAGTCACAACGCAACAAACAACAGAACAAAAGCACCTTGCTGTATAGGGAGGGAT
Source organism: Rana kukunoris (assembly GCA_029574335.1). Lineage (NCBI taxonomy): Eukaryota > Metazoa > Chordata > Amphibia > Anura > Ranidae > Rana > Rana kukunoris. The sequence continues at coordinate 265,530,583 of CM056059.1, read as the reverse complement.
ACAAAGGGATGTACTTTTGCAAAGGATGTGCGTTTGTGTCTGTCTATTTATGCTGTCTGCGTAGTTCACAAAGTTGCCCGGGTCCACTTCCAATTTCACTGATTGCGCCGTTCCCGAGTTGTGAGAATGCGCACAGAGGTGCTGACCATGGTCTGCTTCATGCACGCATGCGCGAGCCCGACGGCCCTTCATTTGCATGGGGTCACGGCTCATTTCAATGTAACACGCCCACAACCTTCCCAATTTGAATTACTCCGCCTTACGCCTCTGAAATTACGTTGCACAGGCGCTAATTTCTGCACAAATCAATCGAGAATACAGTGATTGCGCCGCTACATTGCTGCAGTCTAACGTAAAGGAGGTGCGCTACGCCAGTCAAAAAATGCGCCGTTGTACGTGAATCTGGCCCCTTTTCTTTATGTGTTTCTGTTCATGGCGTTGCCTCTGTTAGCCAGCAAACATATGGTTAACCTAGCTTCTCCTAGAATCTACAGACAGAGAAACCGGACACTCCAAGCTCGTCAGTAAGATTTTCTTTTTTTTTTTTAAACCTCCTATTCAAGGAAACACAAAGGTGGGAGGGAAAGTCTGCGCACATTGGCTTCTGTCCCTCCAAAAAATGCATTTTAAAGATTCATCGGGCAGCTCAGAACATGAACAAACAGTAAAACAACACACACATACAGAAAATAACCATTTTAGCCCCTCTGTCTGTAGAGTGTTAATTCTTAACCCCTAACCCTGAAAATATAACTAAAGAAAATATATATTACGTGTTCATGGAACCCTCGGCCAGTAAGCACGTAATATACAAGTAAGCTGGGAAGGCTATTACTGTGTCTACCTCATTACCAAAACACCTTGTCCTACTCACCAGCCTATTTGACACCACGTGTAGCCTAAAACTTTTCTATAAGAACAAGGCTAACGTAATTCCGTGTCTATTCATAACCAGACATATTCATATGTGCATTCACATATAGACATCTCTACGCCACCTTGCATCACCGGCTCAGGAACCCTTAAAAAAATCTACCCGCCTCCTACAGACATACACCTGAAATAGCCACATTCAAATCAACAGAAAACATAAACGTCAATCTAGCAGAAATAGGGACGACGGGTTCTCATTAAAAATATACTTTGTTCAAGAACTCACCTGTCTTTGCTTGGCAAGGCACAGTACAAAGACCGGGAGAATGGAGGGCGCCTGCACGGAAGTAGACTGCGGCAAGAAGCATAAAAGAAACGTTTCTTACCGCATCCGTGAAGGTGATCAGCCTGTCTCTATCCGCACAGTCGCGCTCCATCGACATCTCGGGATGCTGCATCTTCCCAAGAAAACAAAGTACACGTTGGGCGTCAATTCATGAGGATGAGACCCCTGACACAATTTTAGGGCAAAACCCATTTCTGCCGTTTGACCCAATTCATAATAGGAAGGGGAGGGGTTTTATTGCCCTTTTTTATAAACAACATGACATCATACTAATAAGCATGCTCATAGGTCAGTTCATGTAAGGGTGGTTTCTTCTTGCAAGTCCATTTTTGGGCACAAAACAGTCTCTTTGCCATGAAGCACATTCTTTCCTTCCACAATCGCCATATTTGTTTTACTTGACGGAGGGGGCTTTGCAGTGAGGAGCGAGCAGTCACAGCTGTCTTCACTTAATCACTTCCTGAAGGTTTTTTTTAACTCTATAATGTATCTTAAGGAAAGTAACAGTATTGTAGTATATACCCATACAAAATAACTCTATATCTTATATAGATAAGGAAATTAAAGAAATAAAACAATATACAGAAAAACAACCTTTCAGTGGTTCTAATAAAATAAATAGTCTGAACACAAAATAGGAATTTTAGTAACTTCCATCACAGTCTATGGATGTCCTCCCAGAATCGCACGCCCCCTTGGGCGCACACACGGGAGTGTCCGTGACCGCCGGGTCCGGAGAACCCGGTGCATCACTGATCGTGGTAAATTGGCGCTGATAGCGGCTGTTTACCACGTGATCGCTCCTTCCAATTATGTCATTTGATGACTCCGGTTCCTCCCTCCCGTCTCTGTACCGATCGGTACAGTGTTAGAGGGGGAGAGAGCGGGTGTCAGCAGCACTGTGGACTGGATCTGTGACAATTGCAGTCACAGATCCAGCCATCCATGCTCAGCCATCCCTGCAATACTCTGCAATACCCCTGCCAGTACTCTGCAATACCCCTGCCAGTACTCTGCAATACCCCACAATACCCCTGCCAATACTCAGCAATACCCCTGCCAATACTCCGCAATACCCCTGCCAATACTCAGCAATACCCCTGCCAATACTGCGCAATACCCCTGCCAATACTCCGCAATACCCCTGCCAATACTCCGCAATACCCCTGCCAATACTCTGCAATACCCCTGCCAATACTCTGCAATACCCCTGCCAATACTCTGCAATACCCCTGCCAATACTCCGCAATACCCCGGCCAATACTCCGCAATACCCTGGCCAATACTCCGCAATACCCCTGCCAATATTCTGCAATACCCCAGCCAATACTTTGCAATACCCCGGCCAATACTCTGCAATACCCCGGCCAATACTCTGCAATACCCGGAAAATACTCTGGAAAAAATGCATTTTAACCACTTCCTGCCCACCCGCCGGCTGTCATATGACGTCCTTGACTTTGTGCAGGGATATCTGATATCTGCAGCAACAGGCATCATTCAAATATCAGCTTTTTCAGCTGGCGATTCTCTACACCATAAGAATGATCATGGTGGCTGTTCCACCTCTTGATCGTTCTTACAGAAGGCGAAAATGGACGCCCCCCCCCCCCTCCTGTCACCCTCCAGTGCTTCTACCGACTCACCGCTATGATCAAAGCCAGGATGTTTTTTTATTTTTTTTATTTCAGGAGTCCCAGCCTAGAGGTGAGATGTGTGGTCTTATTGACCCCATATCTCACTGTAAAGGGGACCTGTCATACCATATTCCTATTACAAGGGATGTTTACATTCCTTGTAAAAGGAATAAAAGAGATCAAAACATTTATTTTTTGGGAAAAACATGTCAAACTAAAATAAATAAAGTAAAATGAACAATAAAAAAAGAAGTCCCGCCCACATATGAAAACAGTGTTTAAACCACACATGTGAGGTATCGCTGCGAACGTTAGAGCGAGAGCAATAACTTTGGGCCTAGACCTCCTCTCTAACTATAAACATGTAACCAGTAAAAATATTTAAATGTCACCCATGGGGATTTTTTAATAGCGAAGTTTGGCGCCATTCCACGAGCGTGTGGAATTTTGAAGGGTGACATGTTGGGTATCTATTTACTCGGCGTAACTTCATCTTTCACATTATGCAAAAACATTGGGCTAACTTTAATGTTTTTTTTTTTTTTTTAAGCACAACATTTTTTCCAAAAAAAAAAAGCTTTAGAAAAATTGCTGTGTAAATACTGTGCGCGATAAAAAGTTGCAACGACCGCCATTGTATTCTATAGGGTCTTTGCTAAAAAGAAATATATAATGTTTTGGGGTTCTATGTAATTTTCTAGCAAAAAAATGATGATTTTTACATGTAGGAAAGAATTGGCCTGGGTGCTCCAGAAAGCCTGATGGTGCTGCCTGCATGTTGGGCCTCTGTATGTGGCCACGCTGTGTAAAAGTCTCCCACATGTGGTATCACCATACTCAGGAGCAATAGCAGAATGTGTTTTGGGTGTAATGTATGGTATGCAAATGCAGTGTTTTAAGAAAAATAACCTGCTAATTAGGGATGAGCTTCGCGTTCGATACAAACGTATGTTCGACTTGAACATTGTCTGTTCGTACATTCGACGAAATTCGAACAAAAGCGGTCGTTCACGCCAAATTCGAGTGACGCAAAATGGCCCATAATTCACTGCAACATTGCGCGCTGATGATTGGCCAAGCATGCTGTATGTCCCGCATGCTTGGCCAATCACAGCATGGAAAAAACGAAGAGCCATAATTGGCGAAAGCCTGGGTGGCTTTGGCCAATTTTGGCTCAGGGCTTTAGCACATGCCCCACACTATATAAGGCCGCCTGCTGGGCGGCCTCGTGTAGTGTGATTCGGCTTGTTAATGAGAGCAGTTAGAGTGACAGAGATTGTCTTTTTAGATAGCTAGATAGAGCAGGCAGGCTAGTCATTTAGCTTCAATTACAGTGTGTAGAGAATATATATACATCCCTAGGAGTTGTACATATATTTATACACTGTATAGCTTAGCTAGATCAGCTATTCCCATTTGTCAGGCATGAGTTCTAACGTGTTGTATTGCCTGTGTGCTGTTTAGTTTACACCTAAACGTACTCGGTGTTCCTGCACTTGTCCTGTTTATTTGCAACTAAACACATTTGCTGTAACTGCACGTTTGCTGTTTAATAGCACCTAAACACAGTTGGTGTAACTGCACCTTTGCTGTTTGATAGCACCTAAACGCATTAGCTGTCACATGTCGCATGTCACTGTCGTCAGCGCCCCCCCGCCTCTCATTTTTAATGTGCCATGTCATTTTGCTTAGGGCCCCAGGGAGGTCAGGATTGGCACTGGGTCTTGTAATGACCTGGGGGGAGTGGTGGCGGGGAAACTCATGCTATTTTTTTCAATGATGCGTATCCATATTGCAGGGACCAAACATTACATTAAAGCCGCAAACAGTATTAAATTAATTTTTTCCTATAGTAATCTCATGTTGTGCCACTACTATAGATACCCAGCAGGTACGCTATTTAAAGGAATTTTTCATTTTTTTTTCACTTTACGACCGTTTTTAAAACTTTTTTTTCCATTGATACATGTTCCCTGGGGCAAGACCCGGGTTCTGAAAGACGTTTTCCAACATTAAAATGAATACTGGTCTTTAAAATGATCATTTTTTAATTCAAACTTTCGAGTCCCATAGACTTCAATGGTGTTCTAAATATTTGCTCGAACCCATGGTCTGTTCGAACATTCTGGTGCGAACCGAACACGGGTATGTTCGGCTCATCCCTACTGCTAATATGACAATTTTGTGAAAAAAATCTTGATGTTGCAAAGAATTGTGGGAAAAAATTACAACTTCAAAAAACTCACCATGCCTCTTTCCAAATTCCTTGGAATGTCTTCTTTCCAAAAAGGGGTAATTTGGGGGGTATTTGTACTTTTCTGGCTTGTTGGGGTCTCAAGAAATGAGATAGGTTGTCGGTACTTTAGGTGTGATCAATTTTCTGATATTGGCACCATAGCTTGTGGACTCTATAACTTTCACAAAGACCAAATAATATACACCAATTTGTACTTATTTTTACCATAAATATGTAGCGGTATAAATTTTGGCCAAAATTTATGAAGAAAAATTACAAATTTGCAAAATTTTATAACCGAAACAAAGAAAAATTCATTTTTTTACAGAATTTTCAGTATTTTCTCTTTTATAGCGCAAAAGATAAAAAACCCAACAGTGATTAAATACCACCAAAAGAAAGCTCCATTTGTGGGAAAAAAAGGAAAATGTAATTTGGGTACAGTGTTGTAAGACTGTGTACTTGTCATTCAAATTTCTAAGAGCACCGCAAGCTGAAAATTGCTCTGGTTATTAAGGGGGTTTAATTGTCCAGTGGTCAAGTGGTTAATACATTTTATCAACTGTTTTACATTATGGAAGCAATATGTTTTTTTTTTTTTTTGGCATGGCACCTGTAACTGGGATATATTGAACAAATTTGGAAGTGCGCTGACATGGACTATATACTTGGATTTTGGCTGGACCAGATCGGGCTATCTACTGTAGTTCAAAGTCTCTCCTGATCCTCTGTAGTGGGGGGTCATGGAGATCTGGTAAGCAGGCATTTTTCTCAGTTCGTGGTGGATCTCACAAGGCTGCTTTCATAGCGAGAGAACTTTAATTTTTAGAGGCATTGTTTAGAGACTTTTTATGCTTCAAGTTTCTTCCTTACTTATTTTACCAGTTTATAGACTTTAATTTAGTTGTGGGCTTTATTTTGGTTTATTGTGTTTGTTAATGGATTCATTCATGTGGTAACAGGTGGGATTAATTTTTGACTGTTTACTTGATCACTATATCCAGGTATTCATTGTGTTTTTCATATATCCACATGTATTAATTGACATTAGGGTTTGTGCACTTTTTGTGCTACCGTTTTGAAGTTAGCGCAACCTACATTTTTTGCATATTAGAGGGGGCCGAGTTAGTTTTGGCCAATAGAGCCAGTGTATGGCCTACACTCTCCCCTTTCGTAAAGGTACTCTGTCTTTGAAAGAGGCGCTTGTTCTCCACTTTCCTTTGTTTTGTCAGGGTTGGGTCCTCCACATATTGTTTTTCTGCCTCCAACACCTCTTTCCTAACCTTCCCTTCCCATTCCCTGGAGTTTTTGTTGATCTTGGCCACCTATTGGATCAATAATCCCCTAAGGAAAGCCTTTAGGCCCCTTTCACATTGGTGAAACAGACGCGCTGGCGGTATAGCGTTGCTAAAAATACCCAATGTCAATTCTATACACAAGTAGAAATGCGCAAAGAGCGAAAACAGATTCCTCAGCAATATAAAATAATAATAAATGTAAAACTAGTAATGATAAAAATAATAATAGTGTACAGAAAGGTGTACAGTATAAATAGATTAATTAAGTTAAATTAAAAAAGTCCAAGGCTCAGGGACATATGAATGGAGAGGAGTCCGAGGATGGATGAAGGAGTGTTTGTTGTAGGGGTCACACATACAATCACATGGCTACCATCATGGGGGAACAGAAACCATGTTCCACAACTGTCAAAAAGCAAGGGGAGAGGCGCCTCTAAGGCCGCGTACACACGAGGAGACATATCCGATGAAAACGGCCCGACAGACCGTTTTCATCGGACATGTCTCCTGGGATGTTTTGGTTTGATGTGTGTACAGCACGGTGACGTGGCGTTGACGCCGTCACATCACCAAACCAGGAAGTAAAATACGTCGAATGCGTCGAATCCATTCGACGCATGCGGGAGATTTCGGTCCGCTGGTTAGGCGTACTGACCAGCGGACATATCTGACAGACCACTTTCCAGCAGACAAGTTTTAAAGCATGCTTTCAAACTTTTGTGTGCTGGAAACCTGTCTGCTAGCCCGTACACACGATCGGATATGTCCGCTGAAACTGGTCTGCGGACCAGTTTCAGCAGATATGTTTGATCGTGTGTACGCGGCCTAAGAGTAGATGTTTAAAATAATTTAATAGGTAAATAAGTACTCTCATAAAAGTCACGCATTTAGTGGTGAGTTTTTTGTATAAAATCATTATATTATTCAAAAAAAAAAAAATATATATATATATATATATATATATATATATATATATATATAGAAAGGTTCCCCCGAATCGGGGGAACCTTTCTAACTCATACACATTGAGGGATTTCGATGCAGATGGTTTCTTTTGCATTTTGCCTAACAATTAGTGGTTGCTCTAGAACTTTTATATATATATATATATATATATATATATATATATATATATATATATATATATATATATATTGTGACAGGAAGTCAGGCAAATCTGTGTGTGTTGTCACAGACGGGAGATATATTTCTGCCTTGTTTAGACAATACACCAATTACTATTAGGCGTCGGCTGCAGAGATGGCCAGAGAGGTTTGGGGCGTTAAAAGGTTTCAGCTGTTCAGAATTAAGCAATTAAAGCCCCTATAAAGACAGCCTAAGAATAACAACTGATTGCTGCATCCTCGGGCTTTGTGAGTGAAGGAGCAGTCACAAGCACTTCTGAAGAGGTAAGGTGCTGATGGATGTTTCTGTGTGAGAAATATCAAAGAGACGTTTTTGTTGTTTTCTGCTGTAGAACCAGCAGTGTCTGCCCAGCAGTATGCTGTGCCAGACTCCATAGGTAGGTTCCTGTGTTGGGAAGGTAGACGCCCCAAGTGGCAAGGGTTTATTTTATGTTTTGTTTTGGTTATGCTGTTTTGATGCTTGCACGTGTATCCAGCAATATGGAAAAATAAACCATATCATTTGTTTTCAATCATCCTCAACGGCCTTTTTGTACCCATCCAGGGGGTCACACACACCTGCTACCGAGCAAATCCCTTACAATATATATATAGTAATACTATATAATTATCTGAAAATATATATGTCTAAAAATGAAATAAATTTTTTTAAACATTTAAAATATATATATATATATATATATATATATATATATATATATATATATTTTTTAGAATAATTTAATGATTATATACAAAAAACTCAGCACTAAATGCGTGTATACATATTCATGTGCAATCATGCACATATCAATACATACACGCGTACAGCCAGCACTATCTGTCCTTTATTCTTTTCCTTCCCTCCCCTCCTGTCTCCAAAACAAATTTTTAAATAAATAAAAAATCCCTTTCATCCATATAAGTACATTGACTTATATATATTTAAAAAAAAATCTATATCTATAACTTACTTTGCAATATACAATTATACCCTCTTATTCCACCGATAATTCCCACTTTGTCATTCCTTTTAACATCCAATTGCATCCAGTTGCCCTGTCATATATCCATCACTAGCTGAATACCCGGCGTTGCCCGGTCTTCCTATCTTAACCTATTGGGGAGGAAAATCATAGTTATATAAATATAAATAAATAAATAATAAATAACACATGAGAGTTCAACAGATATAACCTCATCTATTTGTGTGGGCTGGATTTTGCCTGCCAACCAGATTAAATTGTGTGAGTGTGGTAATCCTCGCTTTTGATATTCAATTGTATACATCCAGCATCTTGGTGGTCCAAACACATGGGCCTTTGTTATAAGTTCGATCAATGTAAACTGTTTCTGTCTGAAGACTCTCGCAATTAAGTTGTGGGGGTCACTGGGTACTTGACCGTTTTTGAGCATTTCCTTTATCTCAGTCCAACCTGGATTGCATGTAAAGGTGATAAATAAATCTGGTCTACCATATGTCCTCACATATGTCATAGCATCTTGAGTATATTCATGCATGTGTCTGGGACTGCCTGTAAATGTTGCTGGTAGTATAACTAAGGTCTAGACATGTGCAATTTTTTTCGTTACGAATACGTTTTCCACCATTATTCGTTATTTTCGTTAACCTACGAATAAACGAATGGTTTAGCGCAAATAATAACGAATAACGATATTTCCAAAAATAACGAATATGGAAAACTACGAAGAAATGAAACTACTAAATGTAAAAGAACAACACAACGAAAGAAAAAAGAAACAAAAACATAGAAATAACGAAAATACCGAACACAAAAAAAAAAATCATAATTACGAAAAATAAACGAAAATGCAAACTTACTAATATTCGAAGAACGAAAAGAAAACAACCGAAATGCCGAACAAAGAATAATAAACGAAAAGCAAAACTAACAAAAGATAAATTACGAATCTTCGGAAAACGGAAATGAAATAACTTAAATTCACTTTCATTAGTACTGCCCCAATGAGCTTCTTTCTTATTACCTAGTGGCTCCTTGACCTTGTGTCTTTATCTGTGTTAGACTGCAGTGCATTCCATCCAGAGTCCAGGGTGTGTAGGTTGCACCGGTTTTGTGGATCTGTCAAGTCAATCGCAGTAAATTACGATGTTTTACAAAATTACGACGAGTAGTGTGTCGAATAAACGTAAAATGTATTTTAACAGAATTACGAATGCAAAAAATCTACAAAAGAACGTTGTTACAATCAAATGAAATTAGACACGAAAATACAAATGATCATAAAGCAACAAAGATTTATTTCTTACGAAAATACAAACGCGGCATTATGGAAAATATAATATAAATACGAATATCAAAACAACGAAAAATAAACCAACGTAAAAACTAATGAACGAATAAATTCATTGTAAAAATACGAACGAGGCAGAATACAACATTTAACGAAAATACTAATCTCGAATCAACGAAAAATAAACTAACATAAAAAAAAACGGAAACAGAAAAAAAAGTGTTACGAAAATACTAAAGAGTACGAATACGATAACTAACGTCTTACGAAATTACGACTCATTACGAATCACGATAAACGAACAGAAACGAAACAGAAATAAACGAAAATTTTTGTTGTGCACATGTCTACTAAGGTCCCAATGTCTTCAACGTTAGCGTCATTTGCCACAGCATCTCTCAGGTGAATATATTCTTCTACTCTTAGCTTACTCTGATTTAAACGAATAAATAGAAGACGCTCACTTTAAATTTTCGCATACATGTCAACGATGAACTGATGAAACAACTGCCTACAGTTTAATATGTGGTTCTGTTCATTTTCTCGAACCATTAGCCTGTATGCATAGAAATCCATTGCTGAAACCTTTTTCCTGGTTGTTTCACCTGTTGCTGGGTTGACCTGCCTTATTAGAAGGCCAAAATGGTGGCGCCCGGAGGCTATTTAAACAGAGCACTCACCCACATTCACTGTCGGTTCCAGTGCACGATACCCTCCCACCCTTCCCTTTTTAAGGCAGTTCTCAAACACATCCTTCCACACAACTACCCATTATCTATCTCCTGTATGCCCCCTTTTTCTGGGCATTCCGACCAGACCATCAAGGCACACTCCAGGTCTATTTATGTTGTAAGTCTTGTCGCGTGTTTATGTGATTCACTTCCCTCTCAATCATAGGGCCACGACCATAAATATTAAAGTGATAGCCATCTTCCCCTCTGGGAAATATCACTGGGTACTGTAGAGCATCATAAGATCGATGAGTTTCTGAAATAGCTGCAATGACTCACCTCGTCGCTGAATTATAATATCTCGTTTATCAAATTCGTTGCCTGATATGATGACTGCTACTTTCGTCTACTTGAGGAGCATTGAAGCGTCGCTCATGTTCTCCTGCTGGTATTCGGTCAGCTCTAATGACTACTTTATATTCATCCGTTGGCATACATTCCAATGCTGTTTTAAATGTTTTAATTAGACAATTGTGCTCATGAAACTTCCTTTGTAAGTTTAATACAATCTGACGCCTTGTTCCCAAAATGTAGTCACATCGTTGGTCGGCCTCCAATTGCTCGTCTCCTATAAAATATAGTTGTAGGAATTTCGGGGCTTGGTCAGGCAAGGGAAGCAATGATCCAGCCTTGTGGTAAATCAGACCTTGCACAGTGAATGTTAATAAAAAGCCAGGATGTTTAATTATTGATGTGGCACCAAAGGATGTCATTTGAAAACATGAATTGTACCTTCTGATGTTATTGAGAAAATGCTTTGGCCCAGATTCAGAGAGAATTGGATTCTCGTAGCGTATCAGAAATACACTACGCCGCCGTTTCTTACCTGGCTCTACGTGGAATCCAGGTAGATTTTTTCCAGTAAACGACGGCGGCGTAGTGTATTTCTCCCGTCGCAATCCATATAGACGAGTAGGGGGCGTGAAGGATTTAAAATAGGCGCGTTCCCGCGGCGATCGAACTGCGCATGCTCCGTTCGCAAATTTCCCGCCGTGCATTGCGCGAAATCACGTCACGTCATTCGTTGTTTGAGTAGCGTCGTTTACGGACATTTCTATTCCCGAACGAGTTACGCAAAAAAAAAAAAAAAAATTTAAATTCGACGCGGGAACGACGGCCATACTTAACATGGGCTACGCACCGTTAGACCAGCAAAAAGCTGGTCTAACAGTACGTAAAAAAAAAACAGACGTAAGCGATTGCGAAGACCGCTCATATCTTTGTGGATCGCCGTAAAAACACATTTGCATATCCCGACGCATGAAAACGACGCAAACTCCTCCCAGCGGCCGCAAAAATATCGCAGCGTAGATCCGAAGGCTTACGAAGACGTAAGCCTCTCGGATCGAAGCCCGAAGCCGCCGTATCATGGTTTGAGGATTCAAACTAGTGATACGGCGCGCGAAATTTGAAATTACTCCTGTCTAACACCAGTTAGACAGGCGTAATTGCTTTATGAATCTGGGCCTTTGACTCCAATGTATCTCCTGATGTGTAAGACAAAAGTTCATCTGGTGGTGATTCCAATTGAGTTTAACTTTCCCATTTTTGCAGCACATTCCAGGTGACTCTGATTTGAATTTCTTGGCTTGACAGAAATGACAAATTATGTCCATTTTTCCAATGGTAACACTGGCATGTTGTGAGTAGACCTTTTGTCGGTCTTGGTTAAATCCTTCAAACAGTAAGCCAAAATTCTCTGCAGCCCTTGTCATTTTGGCTTTCCTTCTCTTATTCTGAATCGAATCTCACGCTGTTGCTTGGTTTCTGAAGCTCTAGAAGCATTAGCTCTCTCCCTCTTATCGTGAAGTCTAATGTCACGCTGTTGTTCGGTTTCTGAAGCTCTAGAACAGTGATGGCGAACCTTGGCACCCCAGATGTTTTGGAACTACATTTCCCATGATGCTTAACTACACTGCAGAGTGCATGAGCATCATGGGAAATGTAGTTCCAAAACATCTGGGGTGCCAAGGTTCGCCATCACTGCTCTAGAAGCATTCGCTCTCTCCCTCTTATCCTGAAGTCTAATGTCATGCTGTTGTTCGGTTTCTGAAGCTCTAGAAGTAGTAGCTCTCTCCCACATATCCAGAAGTCTAATGTCACGCTGTTGTTCGGTTTCTGAAGCTCTAGAAGTAGTAGCTCTCTCCCTCATATCCAGAAGTCTAATGTCACGTTGTTGTTCGGTTTCTGAAGCTCTTGAAGCTTGTGCTCTATCTCGCAGTGCTGTGAGTCTTGTACTGCGCTCCTCAGGAGTTTCTAGCCTACGCTGTATTTTTATTTTTTTTGCCTTAGATTGCACTTGGCCTATAGCTTTACTTTTTCTTCGAGGCATTTTCACACTTTAAAATAATCCACAAACAAAAATGTTAATAAACTTGCAAGTCACAATTGAAATGTACTGTATCACATTTTTCAACATAAAATTGAAAAAGTTACTGAGGTAGCCCTCATAAAAAAGGGCAGAAATTAGAAGGGGTGTGGAGAGGGCATGGTTTGCAAGCCAGCCCACATACTGACCTGAAGATGCAGTGCAGAGCTTGTGAAGTAAGGTGTAGCTGAGCTGTGATAAAAAAAACTGTGGTTAAAGGACCTGTGATGACATTAGTAGGTGTGGCTAAGCTGTGATAAAGAGATAGGTGTGGCTAAGCTGTGATGAAGAGATTGTGGTAAAAAGGCCTGTGATGACATCAGTAGGTGTGGCTAAACTGTGATGAAGAGATTGTGGTAAAAGGACCTGTGATGAAATCGGTAGGTGTGTCTGAGCTATGATGAAGAGATTGTGGTTGAAGGACCAGTGATGACATCAGTAGCTGTGGCTGAGCTGTGATGAAGAGACCACAGTCCCATATACTTGCATGGGACTTGAAACAAAAACCGCCGTTTGGAAGTTATGAAGTAACATGTATTTCCCATAGAGTTGAATGGGACTTTAAAGAAAAACCCTTTCCCATAGAGTTGAATGGGACTTTAAAGAAAAACCCTGACCATGGCAAATGGGGGTGGGTAAGGGTTAAACCACCTATCCTATGTTTGTTGCTGACATATAAGTAACATGTGTGCCAAGTTTCATGTTAATATCTTTAGCCGTTTGGACGTGATGCTGGAACATACATACATACATACACACACACACACACACGTTGAGTTTTATATATATAGATTAAGCCTGACACTGTACGGCTCTTCCGCCGTCCTTTGCTGACACTTCACTCGTTTCTCTGTCCCCTCCTCCCCTTCCCCCTGTCTTCTCAGAGATAACGCCGTGTAACCCCTCTCTTCCCTTCATATGTCACGTCCACCCAGTGCCGATCCTGACCTCCCTGGGGCCCTAAGCAAAATGACATGTCACATTAAAGTTGACAAGCGGTGGGGGGGGGGCTGTTCTGCTGTCAGAAACAACATCTTACATTAAAGTGATAAGAGGGGGGTGCTGACTTCTTACCTCTTCTCCCATGCAGCCAGCGAGTTGAGAAGCGTGGTATGGGGCCAAAAATTACTTCTCACCAGGCGGGGCCTCTAGTAATTTGGGGGCCCTAAGCGGCTTGCATAGTGAGCCTATAGGGCGGATCGGCCCTGCGTCCACCTCTCTCCCCTACCTTAGTTTCAAGCACATACCAAATCCCGTCCCAGTTCCACCTCCGTTCATACATCCATACATCCCCCGCCACCGCCCCTTCCTCTTGCTTAAACCTAGTGCCATTCTCCACACAAGTCAGCTTAATAAAGGAGCGCGACTGCCGCAGTACGCCCGCTCGGAAACGCGTCACACACCAGTGACATCACTGCCCTCAGATTGCCGCAAATTTTAAACATCTAGCCTGGCTCTGAAGCTCTACCACCGCCACCGGCTTCAACACCCTACAGCAGTGAAATAGATGACTTCAGACAGCACAGCACCCCAGCAAGAAAAAGAGTGACTGACCTGAGGACTTCTCCCATAAATGGAATTTTTTGTACAATGCCTGTTTTAACTTCACTAAACGTAAGTTGCTTGTACTTATTTACCTATTAAATTATTTTAAACATCTTCTCTTAGAGGCGCCTCTCCCCTTGCTTTTTGCCATGTCTATTTTAGACAATGTTGAGTATGAGCTTGAGAAATAGGAATACTGCCTCCTATCTGGGTTCCCTGTTCTCCAGATCTCACACCATCCGACATCTTCCAAAAAATGGATTAAACGTCCCTCTCCCCCCTATCCATCCATGTCCCTAGTGGGAATCTATCCACTGTTCTATCCAATACTGCATTAAAATCCCCTATTACAGAATACCTTCCTTATTTAACACAAACTCCATAAATTTATACAAGATCTCCATATTGAAAGGCGGAGGGATATAGACATTTGCCAATACGTATGGTTCGTTTTCTATCAAACGACCCCATTCATCTATCCTTGACTCTCTACATACAAAAGACATCCCCTTTTTCACCATTATACTCACCCCCCTAGAATAGGAATTATAGACTGAATGATACCGACACTGATATTTCTTATTAGGCAATTTTTAACTTTGTTTCTTTTGTTAAATGAGTCTCTTGAATACAAATTAACTCCACCCCATACCACTCAAATGTGGAAAATATTGCAGCTCTTTTTACCGGGTCACCCATCCCCCGAACATTCCGAACATTTAGGCCAAAACAACGTAATAAAAAAGAAAACGCATGAAAGAAGGAGACCCATTTGGACCCTAATAAGTTCAGCCTTAGATAGAGAGAACACTGCATCCACAAAAAGGGGGTACTCAAACAAAACAGCAGGAAAAGATCCTTAATACAAAAAAAAGAAAAAAAGTAGAGAAAAGAAAAAGGTAAGCGAAGAAATATCTACTACTCCATCGTTGTCCTTGATCTACTAATTACCGTATTTTTCGGACTATAAGACGCACTTTTTCCCCCAAAAAAACACCAACTCTTAACCCATATTTCTTAAAAAATAAAAAATAAAAAAACCCAAAGGAAAAGGGGGAATCACAATTATCGTTTTTGAGTTTAACCTTTATTTAAGGTTTTCCATGAGTGTTTAAACTATAGTCTATGGTTGCACTTTGTTCTCTTCCAGCCACTGTACTGCTTTTCCCGGTGAGTCAAAAAACTGGGGACCGTCCAAAGTCATTATCTCAAGGCGAGCTGGGTACAGTAATGCATATGTAATTTTATTCTTTAAAAGGCACGTTTAATTGGTGTAAACTCAGATCTATGTTTACTTCATTCTGGAGAAAAGTCTGGGTACAATGAAATTCTTGACCCATTACAAAAAATGTCCCACTTCTCTCTTGCTTTTTGTAACACTATTGCCTTATTTTAGTTAAAGAGGAGTTCCACCCAAATTTGGAACTTCCTCTTGTTCCACTCCTCACCCCCTTACATGCCACATTTGGCATGTAATTTTTTTGGGGGGGAGTGGGGGCTTCAATAGGAGTGGGACTTCCTGTCCCACTTCCTGCTTCCGCCGAGGGGCTGGTAAGGCGATTAGGCGTAATTGCCTTATTTCAGCCCCTCCCTGTAGGCGATGGCCTAGGACACTGACAGGTCCTAGGCAATCGCCTGTCCAATCAGCGGCGAGCTGCGCCGCGCGCGCATGCGCAGTGCGGCTCGCGCAGTGCGGCTCGCGCATGCGCAGTGGGTGCCCGGCCGTGAAGCCGAAGGCTGTCACGGCTGGGTGCCCACAGTCGGGATGGAGACGCCGGCTGGGGAGAGGGGGAGAGGAGCGGAGCCCCGGTCGGCGCGTCGCTGGAGCGCAGGAGCAGGTAAGTGAGTGTTTATTAAAAGCCAGCAGCTACACTTTTTGTAGCTGCTGACTTTTAATAAACACATTTTTTGGCTGGAACACCCCTTTAAGTAATTTCAAAAGTAGGGGCCTCTCTTCTTTTAATTTGAATATCTGATTCAACATATTTGTACCACCTAGACATGTGCAGGATGAAAACATTAGTTTAGTTTCGTTATTTAATTAAATTTGTTTAGTTAAGCTTGTTGCATTCATTACATTCGTTTTCGGGATTCATTTCGCATTCGAAATAATTCTACCGCATTCAAAATAATTCTACCGCATTCAAAATAATTCGATAACAAATCTACCAAATTTGAAATAAACTATCAAATTCGAAATAATGCTACCACATTTAAACAAAACTATATATAACCATTTCCTGAAATTCAAAAATCGTATAAAATGAAATCGAATTTACATTGAAAAGATTAAATTAGAATTGAAAAAAATAGAAAAGAATAGTATAGAAAAACAATAGCACAGAACTGAAAAAAATATATTTGATATATCTCTATATATAGATATATATTCATTTATTTATATATAACATCTTCTGAAATTCGAATTTTGTATAGAATGAAATCGAATTTCAATAGAAAAGATTAGAATAGAATCGAAAATAATAGAAAAGAAAAGCATAGAAAAACAATAGAACAGAATAGAAAAATATATAATATATTCTATTCTAATCTTTTCTAATCAAATTCATTCTGTACCAAATTTGAATTTCGGAAGATGGTTTATATATATATATATATGTATGTATTTAAACATTTTTTTTCTATTCTGTTCTACTGTTTTTTTTTCTATTCTATTCTATTAGAATTCGATTTTATTATATATATAGCCATTTTCAGAAATTCTAATTATGAAATTCTAATTACATATAGAATGAATTTGCATAAAATAATAGAAAATAATAGAAAAGAATAGCATAGAACAACAATAGAACAGAATAGAAAAAAATATAATATATATTATATTTTATTCTATTCTGTTCTATTGTTTTTCTATGCTATTCTTTTCTATTCTAATCTTTTCTATTCAAATTCGATTTTACTCTATATGAAATTTGAATTTCAGAAGAGGTTTTATATATATATATATATATATATATATATATATATATATATATATATTACATTATATTTTATCTATGATCTTCCGAAATTCGAATTTCGTATAGAATGATTTCACATTCGAATAGAAAAGATTAGAATAAAACAGAAAAGAATATAATAGAAAAATAGAACAGCATTTTATATATATGTGTGTAAAACCATTTTCCGAAATTCTAATATTGTATAGAATGAACTTGAATTTGAATAGAAAAGAATAGACTAGAAAAACAATAAAACAGAATAGAATAAAATTGTATTTGTTTTTCTAGTTTATTATTTTCTATACTAATCTTTTGTATTCATATTCAAAATCATTATATGCAAAATTCGAATTTTGGAAGATGTCATATATATATATATATATATATATATATATATGTATATATATATATTATTTTTTCTAACATTTTCCAAAATTCGAATTTCATATACTGTAGAACAAATTTGGATAGAAAAGATTAGGATAGAATCTAAAATAATAGAAAAACAATAGAACAGAACTCATAAAAACATCTTCCGCAATTCAAATTTCATATACAATGAATTTGAATAGAGAAGATTAGAATAGAGTACACAAGAATAGACCAGAAAAACAATAGAACAGAATAGAATAAAATATAATATATGTTTTTCTAGTTTATTCTTTTCTATTTTATTCTAATCTTTTTTTTTCAAATTTATTCTATACAAAATTTGAATTTCGGAAAATGGTTTTATACATACACACATATGTTTAGCCCTAACCCTAATATTTATATACATAACCATTTTCCAGAATTCAAATTTAATATAGACTAATTTTAAATTAGAATAGAAAAGATTAGTATAGAATAGAAAAACAATAGAACAGAATAGAATAAAATATAATATATGTTTTTCTGGTTAATTATTTTCTATTATTTTCTATACTAATAATTTGTATTCAAATTTGAATTCATTCTATAAGAATTTGAATAGAAAAGATTAGAATAGAGTAGAATAGAATAGACTGGAAAAACAATAGAATAAAAAAAGATTAGATTAGAATGTAAAATAATAGAAAATAATAGCATAGAAAAACAATAGAACAGAATAGAATAAAATATATATTATATTTTATTCTATTCTATTGGTTGTCTAGTCAATTATTTTCTATTCTAATCAAAATAAATAAATAAATAAATAAAATTATATATAAAAACATTTTCCGAAATTCGAATTTCGTATAGAATGATAGTTCATTTCATATAGAATCATATTCATATAGAATGATTTAGAATTAGAATAGAAAAGATTGGACAACAATAGAATAGAATAAAATATAATATGTTTTTCTAGTTTATTATTTTCTATTATTTTCAATTCCAATCTTTTGTATTCAAATTCAAATTCATTGTATATGAAATTCGAATTTTGGAAGATGGTATATACACACACACATTTTCTGTTCTGTTTTATTGTTTTTTTATGCTATTATTTTCTAATCTTTTCTATTCAAATTCGATGTCATTCTATGCGAAATTCAAATTTCAGAACTTCGAACTTCTGAAGCCATCTTCCGAAATTCGAATTTGAATAGAAAATATTAGAATAGAATAGAAAAGAATAGCATAGAAAATTAATAGAACAGAATGAAAAAAATGATATTTTATTTATATATATATATATAATAACTATTTCTATGCCATTCTTTTCTATTATTTTCTTTTCTATTCTTTAATTTTCGATTCTAATTCTATACGTAATTCAAATTTTGGAAGATGGCTTCAGAAGTTTGAATTTTGTATAGAATGAATTTTAATTAGAATAGAAAAGATTTTAATCAAAAATAATATAAAAGAATAGACTAGAAAAACAATAGCACAAAAGCGAATAAAATATTATATTTTATTCTATTCTGTTCTATTGTTTTTCTAGTTTATTAACTTTTCTATTATTTTCTATTCTATTCTAATATTTTCTATTCCAATTCGATTTCATTCTATATGAAATACGAATTTTGGAAAATGGTTATATGTAAAAAAATTGGATTGTGGTATTTTTTTCTAATTTAGTAGATTTTTTTCAAATGCGGTAGATTTTTTCAAATGCGGTAGAATTTATTCGAATGCAGTAGATTTTTTCTAATTGAATTACTTTTTTCAAATTTGATCGACTTTTTAGGAATTCGGTCGATTTCATTCAACAAGAAATTCGAATTTCGGATAAAATTAATTCAAATTCTAATAGAAAAGATTAGAATAGAAAAGAAAAAGAAGGGAATAGAATAAAATATAATATATATTATAATTGATTCTATTCTGTTCTATTCTATTGTTTTTTTAGTTCATACATTTTTCTATTATTTTTTATTTTATTCTAATCTTTTCTATTCCAATTCGATTTCATTCTATATGAAGTTCGAATTTTGGAAAATGGTTATATGTAAAAAAAATCAAATGTGGTAGTTTTTTCTAATTTAGTATATTTTTTTTCAAATGCGGTAGTTTTTTCTAATTCGGTAGATTTTTTTCAAATGCGGTACAATTTTTTAGAATGCAGTAGATTTTTTTTCTAATCTAATTACATTTTTCGAATTTGATCGACTTTTTTAGGAATTCAGTCATAAATGTTTCAAATTCTAATATGAAACAAATCTTTTATAATCTTTTCCATTCAAATTTGATTTCATTCAATAAAAAAAATTAAAATTTAGTATAAAATGAATTCAAATTCGAATAGAAAAAGATTAGAATGTAATAGAAAAGAAAAACAAGAGAATAGAATAAAATATAAAATATATTATAATTGATTCTATTCTGTTCTATTGTTTGTCTATGCTTTTATATTTTAGTTTCAATAAATTTTAATTATTTTCCAATCTATTCTAGAATTCAAATTTATACTATTCGAATTTCGTAAGACTGTCATGTTCTATTTTATTACATTCTATTAACTTCTATTCTATTCTTTTTTTATTCTATTGCTTTATTGTTTTATATTCTATTTTATTGTAGTTTTTAGAAAATCGATTTCTATTTTTTCAAATTCGATTCGATTTGAATTCGAATTTTGTTCACGTTTTTTCGAATTTGTTTTAGACTTGTGCATTCGTTTTCCTTAGAATGCATTTTCGTCCGAAAATCGTGTATTTTCGTTATTGTTTTAATGAACGAAAACAAAAGTGCAAGAAAAGAAAACCAAAAGATCCGACATAAAAAATGCTTTATTTTCGTTTTCGTTCAGATCCGACGATTTTCGATGCTTTGTCCAATTTCCGTCTTTCAATTTCACAAAGTCATCGAAAATCGTCGTTCTGAATACAGTGAATAGGTATATTCACTGTATTCAGAACGATGATTTTTGATGCTTTGTCAAATTTCCGTCGTTTAATTTGACAAAGTCATCGAAAATCGTCATTTTCGGACGAAAACTTTCCAGACGAAAACGAAATAAATCAAAACGATTTTCGGGAGTAACTAAATAAATGTATTTTCTGGACGAAAACAAAAAAACGAAACTAAATATTTCAGTCTGCACATGTCTAATTTGTTTAAATTCGTTAATTTTGTAATTCGGAAATTCGGATGCATGCGAATTTCTGAATAATGAAAAATTAGTTTGAATTCAAATTTGTAACGAAACTAAATGAACATGTCTAGTACCACCTGAGTTAATGCCCATGAGAACACAATACCCGGAATGCCTCCCTTCATTGGTTTGGTTTGCCAGATATCTGTTTGGAATGCAGCTGAGGATCCAGTCTCTAACAGTGATTTTACATCATGCTCAGTTGAGCCATTGAACGCATGTTCTTTAGGGTTCACTGTTTCCGGTAAACCTCTTAGGCCTCGTACACACTATCGGACATATCCGATGAAAACGGTCCGCAGACCATTTCCATCGGATATGTCCGATCGGGAGTTTGATCCGATGGCGTGTACACACCATCGGATCAAATTCCCCGCCGCCGGACGGCGCGGTGACGCGGCGGTGACGTTAACGCCGCCACGTCACCGCCACGTCACCGCACCAGGAAGTTAAAGACTTCCGCGCATGCGCCAAATCCATTTGGCGGCGGCGCGGCGGCGGTGGGGGACGACATGTCTGCTGGTAAGTGTACTAACCAGCAGACATGTCGGGCGGACAGATTCCCACCGGATAGATTTCAAAGCATGCTTTGAAATCTGTCGGGTGGAGAAATCTGTCCGCTAGCCCATACACACGAGCGGAGATGTCTGCTGAAACGGTCCATCGGACCGTTTTCAGCGGACATATCCCCTCGTGTGTACGAGGCCTTAGATTCCACTCTATCCAGTTCTTCACTTTATATCCACGTTTGAGAATATCATCATCCTTTGAACTTTATTTACTTAGTATCAGAGACTTTTTTCAGTGCACTTATTTTTGGTTTATTTATAGATAGTTGTTCATTGTTTGCTCATTCACTCATTTGTTTCATTTATATATTGATTATCAATATTTTTTGGCACTGTGTTCACTCATCACCAGGTGCACTTTTTTTTATGTTTAGCGCTACACTTTTTTTTTTTACTATAGTGGGGTTCCCTAAGGAGATTCTCTCTGACCAGGGAACCCAGTTTATCGCTGTGCTCACCCATAAGTTGTGGAAGGTGTGCATTAAGCCCTTGCTGAGCTCACCTTACCACCCCTAGACTAATGGTCTCTGCGAGTGCCTTAAAGGGACCCTCAAGCAAATGCTAAGGACCTTTTTGGATGCTTGCAGAGACTGGGAGAGATTCTTGCCTCAGCTATTTTTTGCATACGGAGAGGTACCCCAAGAATCTACTGGGTTCTTTCCCTTCTAATTATAAGAGAAGGGTCTGCGGACCCCTTGATCTCATTAAAAGGACACTGGGAGGGAGAGACAGAGCAGGAGGCGACCCCCATAGTGCCCTATATTCTGTAACTCAGGGACCGCATGGAGTCTCTGATGGTAATGGAGAATCTCCTGGTGGCCCAGGGGAGACAGAAGAGATGGTGTATGCAAAAGCAGAATGCAGATATTCTCGAAGCAAGGCCTGGAAGTGCTACATTTGTCAATTCTGTATTTCCAAGTTTCTTACTTTGTGATAGTTCAGACTCACAAGTATGGTGAAAATCTACCAAACCCAATGTAAGGTTTTCAGAAACTGAATCCTCGTCACTTTCTTGAACCAACTGCTTACTCTGTGCATCACTTGTTCGCACATCCCTATTCTCACCAAGAACTTGACAACTGCTATCGGACACATCATTAACTGAGCTAGACAACATTTCCTGTCTAGCAGCGACAATCACTTTTGAACTTATGTTTATGGCTAGTTGTTCAGCTAGCTAGCTTGAAACCATCGACTATTGGACACAAATTCTCATATTCTTCATTCCTTTCAAGACATTTGGAAAAAGCATCCATTAAATTAGTACATTTAGCCTCTCTGACCACTTCAGTGATGGTGGTTTCACAAGGTTCAGAGGGCTCATCTGCCATTACAGATTCTACACTTTGAAAAATAGATTTTACTTCCCGAGGAATCTTGGTAGTCAAGTCCAAAGTATTATCCTGCGTTACTTGCTCTGACAGAACACTTTCTAAAGACTGGGTTTCGCAGGATGTGACGGTACCTTTATATTCAAATCCAATTTCATTAACATAAAAATTAACTTCAACATGCAAATAATTCACAGAGGCAAAAATAGCTTCAGTCTGGGTGCATATTTCTTGCAATTCAGATTTCTCAATGACCCTGCTCTGCTGTTAATCAATTATGGGAAAGTCATAAATACCACCTGCCTTACTACATTCACAAGGCTCAGTGGATATTGGACGCACTTTTTCTACATCATTTAGTGCAGTGTCAGAATTAAGTTTTTCAGCTTTATTTCCATTAGGGATGAGCCGAACACCCCCGCATACGGTTCGCACCAGAACCGTCGAACAGTCCGATCGTTCGCACGAACATTTAGAACCCCATTGAAGTCTATGGGACTCGAACGTTCGAATTCAAAAACGATCATTTTAAAGACAAATTTTCAAGTTATTGTTGGAAAACCTCTTTCAGAACCCGGGTCTTGCCCCAGGGAACATGTATCAATGGAAAAAAGTCTTAAAAACGGTCGTTTTTTCAGGAGCAGGTTATTGTTGGAAAACGTCTTTCAGAACCCGGGTCTTGCCCCAGGGAACATGTATCAATGGAAAAAAGTCTTAAAAACGGTTGTTTTTTCAGGAGCAGGACTCCTGAAAAAACGACTGTTTTTAGAAAAAAAAATTCCATTGATTAGTAGTATCAATGGAAAAAAAGTTTTAAAAACGGTCGTTTCGTTTCACTCGAATTTGCCGCGAACGACCGTTGTTGTTCGAAATTCGATGAACAATCGAACGGACGATGTTCGAGTCGAACATACGTTCGTTTCGAACGCGAAGCTCATCCCTAATTTTCATCAAGCAACTGACTGAGAACTGAAGATGTGCAAACCCCTACTTCCTGCACTTCAGCCACTTCATTTGCCCTTTAAGCGGTCAGGGATTTCGCTTTCAACATCACTTCCATAAAGTTCAGCTTAATTTTCCATAAAGTCCTTCAGATTTAGCTTTCTAAGAATTGCCTCCTCCTCATCGTCGTTATCTTCCACACATTCTTCATTGTTTATTGTTAGTCCATTCTGAGTGTTGGCTGTTTCCGTAGGACAATCATCAACTTTAACATCTTCATGTTCCGTTTCTGCTTTGGTAATCTTGGTGACACCAGGAACTCCTAACTTGGCAGAGTAGGCCCAAAGAAATGAACAGTGATCCATACAGCCCTGGCACACCATCTCATGAAACTCAACGTGCTCCGAGGGAACTGTCCCTAAGTGCCGACCATGAAACCAGACCTCACACACCACACACTGGATCATCTCATCTGGGGTCTCATCCTCAGGATCGGTGTATGGTCTCTTACATGTGCAGTACAGGCCAAAGAAATTGTCATTGTAATTATTAGCCAGGTTTTTATTTTCTTTATCCGGATATAACTTGCACTCCAGCTGTTTAAATTTGGCATTTCCACAATCGCAGCAAAAGTTCCTCTTGGTGTAGAGCTCAAACAGGTCGTGGCCTTCATGACACTTGTATGCACAGGCCAGACATATCCCAGCAGGCTCCTCTTTATCCGGGGTGCAGGTACTGCAGGTGTACAGCGCTTGTCTCTTCACATAACCCAGGGGGTAGGAGCACTTTTCGGAATCGCTCCCCGACAGCACAGCAGACGCCTCATCCTGCAGGGATCCTCCTCCTTCACTGCCATTTCCACCTTTACTTCCTCCTTCACTTCCTCCTCTTCATCTTCTGCACCACTTTAAATTTCTGCAAGCTCTTCGCTGTCAGAATCATCACATGGTAAAATATGGAAATCCTCAAGCCTGGCCTCATTTTCTTAATTTTCTCTATTGGTGAAAGAACCGGAACAAAGAGCAACTGCTTCAGACATTAGGTCACTTTTCTCATTTTCAGCATGAGCCTTTCTACAACTAAAAGACTCTTGATTTGAACCATCATCTTGACAGACACATTTTCCAGAGCAGAGTCCCAGCAACTCATCCATAACCCCTATCTTGGAGCCATTTGCATCAGGCTGGCTGGTGTTGGATTGTGATTCCTTAAACTTTCCTGAGCAGAGATCTAACAGTTCGCCCATATTTGCATCCATAGAATTCTCATCCATACTGTCCATCATAAGTCTTTGCTTGGCAGAGCTGTACTTGCTCCTGTTTCAGCCAACATTTAGAAAACCATCAGCATGCGTGACAAAGATCTCTTTTTTTTAAAACTAGAAAAATATTTATTTTTCTTAATCACTTTTCTGTTTCAATGTTTTTATTGAATTTTTTTTAGATGGGTACATATGTTAGATGAATAAAAGAAAAGCATAAGTAACATAAGTACAACGGTCATCCATGACAATGGGCAAATAAGCAAATAACAGGAACATCTCAAACAGATTTAAATCCGGTCCATATCTTAGATTCAAATACTACCGCAAAGTAAGTTGCCCTAACATAATGGGGCTAGCCTAAATTCGGCTCAAGGGCCATTGACTTGTGTACTATCTGCTCTCAAGGAGCTACTAGATAACATTAAACAACGTTAACATCAGCAAATCATCTAAACCAAATATAACCTCTAGGAGTAAAGGAAAAAGAGAGAAAAGAAAGAAAAGAAAGGAGAAGGGAGTAGAAAAAAAGGGAGGGGGAAAAGGGGAGAAGTGGTGCACTCCTGCTCCGTAGGGAACCTCGTTCATATCTCCCGTTCAGTACGCGTTCATGAGATATGTGATCCATGGGTCCCACACCTTATGATAAATGGCAACTTTATCATTTAAAATAGCCGACAGCCTTTCGTTTACCATTATCCAGGATAATTTGGATTTCAAAAGATGGAAGGGGACATAGGAAGACTTCCAAGACCTTGCTATGGAAATTCTGGCTGCTGTAAAAATAAAGGCAATCAATTTCTTCAATTGTTTAGATGTACCCTCCACCGGACGTCCCAGTAGTGCCTGCAGGGGCGATTTAGTAAGGTTTACCTGAGTCAAAGAGTATATTAAGTTGTACGTGCGTATCCAAAATCGCCTCACCTTTTGGCACGTCCACCAAACATGGTACATTGTACCATCTGTGGCGCAACCCCTGAAGCACCGCGGGGACGCTCCGGGCACAAAAGTCGCCACTCTTGCTGGGACCATATACCACCTCATTATGACCTTATAATTAGCCTCGATCAATGAGGTGTTAACGTAGGACTTGGAGGCATGTAGTAACAATTTGTGCCACTCAGCAGTGTCTAGTGTAATACCAACATCTCGTTGCCATTTTTGCATATAGGCCATCTTGTGAGTACCAGGGGACAGCATATTATACAGCAAGGAGATAAGGCCGGAGTGTTTGTCAATGGTCCTTCAAAGATGCTCCATAGGCGTGAAGGAAGAGAGATCAGAGGTGCGATTCAGAGACGCCAAAAAATTAGCTATTTGAGCATAACGGAAGGATTCCAAGTCTGGAAGACCATACCTCTCTTGCAGGGCCAATTTTGACAAAGCTCCCTTATGATCGCAGAGATCAGCTATTCTCAGTAGGCCCTTATTGATCCACCAAGAAATATCCCAGGGACGGAGACCCGGGGGGGAACAGGGGATTATAGAACAGGGATGCCATTGGCATATGTAGTGACTTAAACCCATGGACGGAGGCTAGGCGATCCCAAAGGCTCAGGGAGAGAGACAGTGACGGGCATAACACAGAAGGTCTGTCCCTGCTTTTCAGCCACATAAGATGTTTGATTTCTCTATTCGGGATCGAGCATGACTCTATTTCCATCCAGAGTGGTCTGGATCGGGAGGTATGGAATCTAATCAGGTGAGCCAGTTGGGCAGAGTGGTAGTATTTAAGGAGGTCGGGCATTCCCAGGCCTCCGCACGATTTGGGGGTATATAAAGTTTTCCTGTTCACCCTAGGTCTTTTGTGGTCCCATATATAATCGATGAGTTTAGTCTGAAAGTTTTTCAGGTCTTTGCGTATTATTGGTATTGGGAGAGTCCTGAAAAGGTAAAGTACCTTGGGTAGTATAGTCATTTTGACCGAAGACAACCTACCGAACCATGATGGGGGTTTGTTCGACCACCTCCGAAGGTCTTCCAACAATTTACGGAGAACAATGGGGGATAGTTCTTCTCGTATAACGTAAGGAGAGTAGGAGTTAGAAATATACCCAAATAAGGCAGAGCCTCGTCCTGCCAGTGGAAAGAAAAGGATTCTCGAAGAGCCCGAGCTATGTGGGGCGGTAGGGATATATTGAGAGCCTGCAATTTAGATTGGTTTACATGTAGACCCGTAAACAGTGCAAAGTCTCTCAGTACTATATTAAGAATGGGTAATGAGGTGACTGGGCAGGAGAGGAGCAGCAGAATGTAATAGGCGAATAACGCACACTTATGCTCCCATCCCCCGCAGCCAACCCCTAGTATGTCTGGGTGTGACCTAATTTTAATTGCCAAAGGTTCTAAAGCCAAAATAAATAACAGGGGAGATAGTGGGCATCCTTGACGAGTACCCCGTCTTATGTTAATATCGCTAGACTTATATCCCTTAACTGTCAAATTAGCAGTAGGATCACTATAGATCATGCAAAGCGTTTTTAAGAAGTTTAAGCCAAACCCATATCTCTCCAGTATAAAGAAAAGGTACTCCCAGGACAAGGAGTCAAAGGCTTTGGGCCAGATTCAGGTAGTCCAGAGCATCTTTGCTCTGGAGTAACGCTTCTCATTTGCGTTGCGCTGCAGAATTTTTAGGAGCAAGTGCTGTCATTCACGAAGCACTTGCTCCTAAAGTTGCGGCAGCGCATCACAAATGAGCCGGCGGAATTAAAATTTGGCGGGTACGGGGCGTGTAGTATGCTAACTACGCGCGATCCCGCCGCCAACGTACTGCGCATGCGTCGAGTGTCAAAACATCCCCGTGCGCATGCTCCAAAATCTGTGAATGAACGTCAATGACGTCACATTCCCATTCATGACCGTTTTACGCAAGCAACGTTTTTTTTTTTTTTTCCCGACGCGATGACGACGCCTATACCTAACATAGGATACTCCAACCCCATGTAGGTATATCTATGCGCCGCGTATCCCGTCCGGAAACGTCGTATCGTCATTGCGTCGCGCCGGATTTCGATCGTGAATTGCCGATTTCCGCTCATTAACATATTTTTTGAGCGTAAATCGGCGGGAACGCCCCCGGCGCCATTTTTAAGTTGAAGTAACGATGCGATGGCGAAACTCAGTTACGCTGCTCGCATCGGAACTTCAACCCGGCGTTTCTTGTTTTCTGGTTACAGAAAACAGAAACGCCGGCTCAAAGTCACAGTTAGGCTGGCGGATCACTCGATCCGCCAGCGTAACTGTTCCTGAATCTGGCCCTATGTGTAGATCTAATGACAACAGCAAAGCCCCCCTTCGGCCTCCCCCGTCCCACCCCGAATTCAGCGCAGATATAATATCAATGATCCTCCTAGTCTGGTCCGAAGCCTGCCTGTGAGGCACAAACCCGACCTGGTCAGGGTGAACATATTGTGATAGAAATTAATTCTTGCGGGTGGCCAAGACTTTAGTTAGCAGTTTGAGATCCACATTTATTAGCGATATCGGCCGATAATTATTGCAGTCGCTATGATCCTTATTAGGTTTGGGGATGACATGTATAAATGCTCTATTTTCGTGGGGTGGGAGAGGGGAACCCCCACGTAAGCTATTGAAAAAGGCGCAGAGGTGAGGAGCCAAAACAGCCGCATACTTGCGGTAATAGTGGCCAGTAAACCCATCTGGGCCAGGTGATTTAGACGGGTTCAGGGACTTAATGGCCGCTAAAATTTCCTCCATTGAAAACTCTGCCTCCATCAGATCCACATGGTCTTTGTATAAGGTGGGAAGAGATATGTCATGCAAAAAATCCTCAGCCTGGGTTTTGTCAAAATCATTAGGGGGTTTATATAAGTTGGAGTAAAATGTGGAGAATTCTCGGACTATCAATTGGGGGTTCTGAGTGATCTGGCCGTCCTTTAGTCTCAGCTTGGGGAGGGCAGGGTTAAAAGGCCTGGGGGTCAATTTTCTCGCTAACAGTGCGTTTGGCTTATCTCCCAGGGTGTAGAATCTATGGCGCGCCCATCTAAGGTATTTTTCTGCCTTCGTTGTGAGGCTCAGGTTTAAAGCTGTGCGTGCCACATCTAATTGGCTTCTAAAATCAAGGTGAGGGTTGTCCCTCTGTTCCTTAGTGAGGCGACGCAACTCTCCCTCCTGCTGACGTATCGCTTGTTCACGCTCTCGTTTAGCCCTCGAAGCGAGTCTTATCAGTTCGCCGCGGATGGTGACTTTGTGAGCCGCCCATAACGTCGCCGGGGAGGAGGCCGATAACGAGTTATCTGTGAAGAACTGTTGTATGAATTTCTCGATTTCCTTCTCTGATATAGGGTCGTTTAGTAATGACTCGTTTAGTCGCCACGACGATGGGCCAGATTTGGTCCAGAGACCGGCCAAGACTACTTGGACTGAAGAGTGGTCAGACCACGACATAGGAAACATTTTTGAAGACGATACAAACGGCAGCAGGGGGGAGAGCGTAAACAGATGGTCTATGCGCGAGTACGTCCGATGGACATAGGAATAGTACGTATAGTCCCTATCAGATGGATGAGCGTCTCTCCATACGTCAATTAGATCGTAGCTATGTAGGAGGTGAGCCATCGCACTACTCTGCCTAGAGGCATGTTTCAGGAATGGTTTCCCAGGATCGGACTTATCAAGGATCCGATCCAGAGAAACATTGCTGTCTCCGCCAAGAATTACATGCCCAGTCACATGAGGCATTATGGTTTCTAGCATTGTGCGGAAGAAGGACATTTGTCCCGTATTAGAGGCATAATATGAGAGTAAGGTAACCGCATTGCCATTGACCCTCCCCGCCACCATTACGTATCTGCCCTCCTTATCCCTAATCACAGTCGTAGGTGTGAAGGGAACCTTCTTGGCAAAACATATGGCCACCCCCTTCTTTTTATCCAGTCCGTTAGACTGATAAACTGACGGGTATTTCGCATTTAGATAGTTCGGGGCCGAGGATCTGGAGAAGCGGGTCTCCTGTAAGAGAAGAACGTCTATCCCCATTCTATGGTATTGTTGGAAGGCCTTTGTAGTAAGAGGTATATAGCACTTATTCAGGGTCAAAGACCACCCAAGTGGAAACAGTCTCGTAAAAAAATAGTACAAACATAACTAAGTATCCCTCCGGCCTCAGGCTCGGGTCCAGAGCAGTAAGGACCAATCTCAGGAACCTGTCAGGAGGGGAAAGAGGAACGGAAGAAGGGGAAAAAAAAAAAAACACGTAGTAGTTGGCATAACTCAAGTGTTCATGGGGGATCTTCTGGTTTTGGAACGGCCTTGTTGTGACCAGAGAGAAGACACCGGTCTGTCCTCCATTTCAGTGACGCCCCGGGGGGTCTGTTGATCCGTGGAAATCAGACCCAGTTTTTGGAGCAGTTCTTCTCCCGATTGGAATGAGTTGAAGGAATATGACTTTCCCTTAAACGAAAACGACAGCTTAAACGGGAATGACCAATGGTATTTAAATGATAAGATGACTCAAAAGGGGCTTGAGGGTTCTTCTCTTCTGGATTGTTACTTGAGAGATGTCCGCAAAGACCTGGATCGGGTGTCCCATGACGACAATGTCTCCCCGTTGTCTGGCTTCCAGCATCACCTTCTCCTTTATCCTATAGAAATAAGGCTTAACTATGATATCTCGAGGCAAACCATCCGGCCTGGGGGTCGCCAGGGCACGATGTACTCTGTCAAGTTCTAACTGATGAGATGAGATGTCCGGAATCAACTGGGTCATCAAGGTATGAACAGCCTCCTCCACATCTACCACAGTCTCTGGAAGGCCTTGCACCCGGAAATTGTACCTCCGAGATCTGTTCTCAAGGTCCTCGATTTTAGCGTTGGCCTGGTCCAATTGATCTTGTAGGGACGTAATCATCCTGGAGTTCTGATTCACGCGTTTGACCGTACCATCCACTTTAGATTCGATGCTGTCTAATCGCATCCCAATATTTTGGAAGTCAGATTTCATCCCAGCGGTTATCACAGAGCAGGCTTTTGTTAGTTCCTGCTGAAGAAGGGCCGAGAATCTGGCCAGGAGCACAGTGTCCCCAGACTAGGAGGGAACAGGGGCTGGAGGCTGTGAGAGTCCGGAGCTGGTCTGGCTAAGGGTGACCCCAGCAAGTTCTGCCATTTGTCTGTCCATGCATCCATCCAAACATTCAGCAGCATAGCACTGTCAGGGGAGTCCGACAAGGGTGAGAGCTGGCACCGACCTTGACCACTACATAGGGAGGGGGTGGGTGACCCATCTTGAGACTGAGATGAGAAGGGGTCTCTATGCACCACGGCCTGGACCGAGATTCCGGTTCTCAGTGAAAGCTCTGCGGGCCCTGTACCGCGATCTCCTCCCATTGCCACATGTCCCCCATCCAGCATCAACACAGGCATAGAGGCCTGGTGTGTGTGTAGGACCCCCCCCCTCCATCGGGGTATGGTGTGATCCTATCCAGGGTGACTGAGATCTCAGCTGAGGGCTCTCCGCTACAGTGTCCCCCTCTCCCCGCCTCACCACGTCCCGATCAGTCTGTAGCTGGCCTCGTGTGCTGCCGCGCGCCGCGTCTTCTTTGCCCGGCGCCATCTTAGGTTGCGGGCAGTGTTGCTAGGCCTTCGAGGCTCGGGTTCTGCGGCCTTGCTGGGTGGGACGTCGCTGGCTATATTTGTTCCCGGCCCTCCTCCGCTGCATGGTCTGAGCCCGATGTGCAAGGCTCTGGTTAGGGAGCAATCCGACTGTCCGGTGGCTAAAAGTAGCTTGTAGAAGCCGAGGTGGAGCGGAGCACGATCAAACCATGACCGTCCTCGGCGCCTCGCGCATGCGCACTGACAACGATCTCTTCATTGTAATCCTCATCACTCCAAAGTAAGCTTTCCGTGCAAGAATCGCTGCGCGACTCCTCATCACTTAGTCTTGTATATGGACGGCATCCATGATCGCTGCCTTTACCGAAACACGGGGCCTTATAATCACTGTTGAGCTTTGAAGGTTGTAATTTTTTTGGTGAGAGCTCCTTAGAAACCCCTATGTTCTCTTCACTACCAGACAGCTCTGACTTTGCTTTCTTTTTCTTCTTTTTTTTTCTTTGACTTTAGACTCAAGAAATCTTTTAACTTTTCTCTTACTTTTTCTTTAACACTTTCAGACAGCTTGTCTGGCTTGCGATGAGACTTCCGGATTAAGTTCTCCTTGCTTTTGTCTTTTAGGGGCAGTCAGTGGGAATTTGAACTGTTTGTGGTGCGTCTTCTCTTTGAGCTTTGCTGACTGGCCTTTTCATGAGCTAAAGAGCCTCTTGTCTGCATATGCCTCGTGACAGGACTCTGATCCTGCTCTGACCTGTCAACGCCATGGAAATACTTCATATGGCAACATAGCAACTAGTGATGAGCGGAATACGCCATATTCGATTTCGCGAATATTTCGAAGAATATTCGCGAATATATATTTATTTTTTTTATAAAATATCACGAATATTCGATATTTACGAATATTCGCTATATTTTATAAAAAAAATTATTACTATTGCGAAATTCATTGCGAAATTTATTGCGAAATTTGAAAAATACGAATATTCGAAATAGCGAATATTCGCCGCGATATTCGAGTTATTCCCGAATACTCGAATATGCAATATTCGTAGCGAATATTCGCAATGCGAATATTCGTGAGCAACACTAATAGCAACTTGGCTTTGCGAAAATATCTGGAGCAATCCAAAATCTTGCCCTTAAACTTGTTGGTTTCCAGTTCCAAGGTAACAGCTTTGGTAGCTGGATCATCAAGATTCTTCAAAGAATTTGCTAAAGGTTCTCTACTGTATTTAGCAGAACTGTCAGACCGTCGATTCAGCTTCATAGGAGCTGCTACTGCAGGGACAGCCGGGACCTCCCCAGCATCTTCTTGTACATGAGGGTCTTTCTCCTCTGGTTTTGTCTTATCTGGTTTGACCTCTGGAACACCATTCACAACATTGGATTCAACAGGCTCTACAGACTCTTCTACTACTAATGGCGGCTCCTTCACTTCGGGAGTTTCAGGCTCTTCCAGGGCACACTACTCTGGCTCCACTTCTTGTTCCTCTGGTGAAGTACTACACTCCAGTGATGATTCCGTCTCAACAACAGACGTGGTAACCTCCATAGCATTATGGTCCTCTGGATTCTCAATCAGAGAAGGCTTGCTATCCTTTTCCTCTGTTCTCTCAAATTGTTTCATGATGGCCTCCCAACCTGCCATGCTCTCTCGGCGAGCCTGTTCTTAAGCTGCAATGCTTATTTGGTAAGCTGCATTTATTATAACCATCTGTTTTATCATCTCCTCCATTTTGGGTTTACTTTAACTGCCCGCATTCTCCACCATGTGTGAGGGATGAACTCGGTAGCGGGTGTGTATGTGACCCCCTGGATGGGTTCACTACACGCTTAACTGTGCAAAAAGGCAGTGGAGGATGGTTGAAAACAAATGATATGGTTTATTTTTCCATATTGCTGGATACACGTGCAAGCATCAAAACAGCATAAACAAAACATAAAATAAAACCTTGCCACTTGGGGCATCTACCTTCCCAACACAGGAACCTACCTATGGAGTCTGGCGCAGCCTACTGCTGGGCAGACACTGCTGGTCCTACAGCATGAAAAAAAAGTCTCTTTGATATTTCTCACACAGAAATATCCATCAGCACCTCACCTCTTCAGAAGTGCTTGTGACTGCTCCTTCACTCACAAAGCCTCAGGATGCAGCAATCAGTCGTTATTTTTAGGCTGTGTTTATAGGGGTTGTAATTGCTTAATTCTGAACAGCTGAAACCTTTTAACGCCCAAAACCTCTCTGGCTATCTCTGCAGCCGACGCCCAATAGTAATTGGTGTATTGTCTAAACAAGGCAGAAATATATCTCCCATACACACACACATTTACCTGACTTCCTGTCACAGTACGTTACCACCCAGTACTGGTCCTTGCCCTTTATGCTTTTTATACGGGGATCCCTCTTAAAACACTGGAGCATGAAGGCCCCCATTTGCACTAAACTGGAAGCAGTGTAGTGGCCTGGCTCCTGCTCATCATCCAGGATAATGTTGTCCTCGTTCTCCTCCCCCCATCCACAGACAACACCAGGGATCCCAGAAAGGTTCAAAGCATGCTCTTCTTGCTCCTCCTCATCCGCCCTGGCACCATGCTCCTCTGACTCCTCTTCAGACTCCCGTTGTTGACTTGTCTTGGGTGGGAATTCCTCCAGCATTGCGACTTCCTCATCTTCCTGCTCCTGCTCCTCGACGGCTTGATCAATGACACAATGCAATGCATGCTCCAGAAATAAGGCGTAAGGTACAATGTCACTGACAGCGCCCTGGCTGTGACTGACCAGTTTGGTGAATCTCATCAAATGGCCGTAGAAGTCTGCATGAGTCGTGCATGAGCAGCCACTGGCACAGTGAAAAGAAAACAAGCTCCCCAGAACCTGTCCTGCAGCAGAGTTCGTACAGGTAGTCGGTAACTGCACGTTTCTGCTGGAGCAGCCTATCAATTATATACAAGGTTGAGTTCCATTGAGTCGGGCAATCACAAATAAGACGTCTGACGGGTAGGTTGTGTCACCGCTGAATGTCAGCAAGGCAAGCCATGGCTGTGTAAGATCTTCTGAAATGGGGCAAGATTTTCCTGGCCTGCCGCATGACGTCCTGGACCTCAGGGTATTTGGCAACGAATCGCTGCGCGACCAAGTTCAGGTCGTGTGCCATGCATGGCACGTGTGTAATTTTGCCCTGTTTCAGCATGCTCAGCAGATTGGCACCGTTGTCGCACACCACTTTACCAACTGTCAAATTGAGCGGTGTTAGCCACTGATCTGCCTGTGAACGCAAAGCTGAAAGGAGTGTGGCTCTTGTCTTTCAAGCACAACATAATGAAAAGGGGGGGTAGGGTACCAGAAAACCCTTGGGACTTTTTGGCAGTGCTAGTAGAGTAATAACACAAATAGAAAAAAAATAGGAAAATAAGTAAATTTATTTTGTAACAATAAATATATAAAAACCATCCGACAGATGTTGAATTGTTTGCTTCAAAGACATGAGTGTAAGAAGACCTGTTGTAGTATTTTCTCGCTCTACATGTTTTGCCTAAACCTGAGGAGCTTGAACAGGTAGTACTACAAAATATCAAAAAACAGGGGGACAAATACAAAGGATGGAAAACAAAAATGAATGAAAAAACTAAATATAGGTGCAAAATATAACAGCACAGCATATAGATTATACTAACAATGGTAAATTCATAAACAAGTATTGTATACAATAAGTTCACATATATGAAAAGGTGCAGAAAACAATGGCGCAAGCAGGCTTACCACATGGGATCGGATCACTTCAAGTCAATGAAGGCATAAAAAAGATAGTCGCACATAACGTTGTCATAACTACTGAAATCATGCATCAAGCGGGCCCTGACTTAGAGTCCAAGGCCATAGCATAAAAAGGGCTTAGAATATCAAGAATATGTGTATATATATAAAAATCAATCCAACTATATGATGGTATATATGGTTTCAAATTTGCCCAAATAATAGGCGAATATAACCCCAAAGTGAAGTGTTTAAAAAAAATATATATATTAAATTAAACAAAACATCCCTCGCTTGGATAGTGAATTATAGAACCAATAAATTTGGCCCAGCAACAAGACAAGAGCAGCTTTACTCAAATAGAATTTTCAATGGGAGAGCACACCAAAATCCACCTGAATGGCTGAAATTAGGAGAAATGAGGGGTGCCTCAAAGATTTTGCACAGACAGTGCAGGTATCTATAAATAATCATAGAGAGATGGCATATGTATAATTAGGAAAAATATAGAAGTATAAATAAACCACCAAACAGCCAATGATGGATTTGTAATACCATCAGCAGTGATGGATTTATGGTATTTCGTAGAGATCATACCCGTGTTTCGGTAAAGGTCCTAGATGAAACCTGAGCCTCGGAGGACATTGAGGCAATCGAGCCTACCAGTGGCTACAATCGCCAAACAGTTATGCCAGACGTTGCGACTCCATGCCGCGTTCTTATATGCCATCCAAGCGGCGTCTGACGCACGCCACCGGGACGCAGACCCATGACGAGTGGCGCCATGTCTCCACCCCTTGGTTGTGTGCCTAACCAATGGCTGCGGAGATGTCCTGCGAATGCGCAGACACGCTGCGCTAGAACAGGCTACACCTCTTGACGCCATATTGGTTAGGGAAAAGACGACAACTGGGCACGAATAGAGGAAATTGGATGAAACAGGCGGCGAACTAGGATGTTAAATAGAGGCAGCAAAATAAAGGGCAAACAAAAAATCAAAACCCAAGAGGGGAGAGGCAAGGCCAAACAGTAAGCAAAAGGGAGGGACTGGCAATGGATAAAAGATTGATTGGACATTGACACACAGACAGTCCCCCAGTGTCCGTATGGCCCAGACCAGATCCAGAATACACCAGACACTAGATCCAGAAGGGCGACATGTATGTTAAAAAAACAATTGTTTAACAATTGGAAACTAAAGAAAATTGTATATATACACATTGGTACCTGCTTGTACTCAACGATAGAATGGATATAAGCATAAAGATGTGCGGACAGCATCCCAAAAGTGAAATGATGCCTTCCATATTTATTAGTATACAAAACGTGATCGCATGGGAAAGGTGTTCTGCACCTGTGAACAAATTTTTTTTGAACAAATGTAGTATTGTTGAAAAAAAGTATATGATAACAAATTTATAAACATCATAACCATAAAAGGTAACGGCATCATTTGTTCATAAGTCGATAGATTTGTTGAAGGAAAAAAAAAGAGAAGAAAGAAAAGGGAAATCCAAGAGATAAAATATATACATATATGAACTAATAATGTTTATAAAAAAGGGTTAAAGCTGAACACATTTAAGCCTGGAGATTTCAAGGCGGATAACATATGTATCCATTTGGCCTCCTTTTGAAGAAGTAGTTTGTCGTACCCCCTCTTTCTCCTGGGGGAATGTGTTCAAGGGCTGAAAATTTCATTTTGCGACAGTTGAACTGATGAAAAATACCTACATGGCAATTAACCACTTGACCACTGGGCACTTAAACCCCGTTCCTAACCAGACCAATTTTCAGCTTTCGGTGCTCTCACAATTTGAATGACAATTACTCAGTCATACAACATTCTACCCATTTGAAATTTTTGTCCTTTTTTTCCACACAAATAGAGCTTTCTTTTGGTGGTATTTGAACACCTCTGGGTTTTTTATTTTTTGCGCTATAAAAGAAAAACGACTGAAAATTCTGTAAAAAAAAAAAACTTGTTTCTGTCATATTAGTGGGTTATTTCTCACACACAGCATATGCATACCACAAATTACACCCCAAAACACATTCTGCTATTCCTCCCGAGTATGGCGATACCCCATTTGTGGGACTTTTACACAGCGTCGCCACATACAGAGGCCCAACATGCAGGGAGCACCATCAGGCGTTCTGGAACACCCACACCAATTCTGACATTTCTCTCCTACATGGAAAAATCATCATTTATTTGCTAGAAAATTACATAGAACCCCAAAACATTATATATGCTTTTTTAGCAAAGACCCTAGAGAATACAATGGCGGCCGTTACAACTTTTCATCTCGCACGGTATTTTCGCAGAAATTTATTGAACACGTGTTTTAAAAAAAAAATGTTTTGTGCTTAAAACAAAACAAAACAGTAAAGTTAGCCCATTTTTTTTTCAAAATGTGAAAGATGAAGTTACGCCGAGTAAATAGATACCCAACATGTCACACTTCAAAATTGCGCACACTCGTGGAATGGCGCCAAACTTCGCTACTTAAAAATCCCCATAGGTGGTATTGCAGAGTATTGGGGTATTGCAAAGTATCATGCAGGGTATTGGGGTATTGCCGAGTATTGGGGTATTGCCGAGTATTGGGGTATTGCCGAGTATTGGGGTATTGCCGAGTATTGGGGTATTGCGGGGTATTGCCGAGTATTGGGGTATTGCTGAGTATTGGGGTATTGTTGGGTACTGGGGTATTGTTGGGTACTGGGGTATTGTTGGGTACTGGGGTATTGTGGGGTACTGGGGCATTGCCGAGTACTGGGGTATTGCCGAGTACTGGGGTATTGCCGAGTACTGGGGTATTGCCGAGTACTGGGGTATTGCCGAGTACTGGGGTATTGGGGTATTGGGTACTGGGGTATTGTTGGGTACTGGGGTATTGTTGGGTACTGGGGTATTGTGGGGTATTGTTGGGTACTGGGGTATTGTTGGGTACTGGGGTATTGTTGGGTACTGGGGTATTGTTGGGTATTGTTGGGTACTGGGGTATTGTGGGGTATTGTTGGGTACTGGGGTATTGTTGGGTACTGGGGTATTGTTGGGTACTGGGGCATTGTTGGCTACTGGGGTATTGTTGGGTACTGGGGTATTGTGGGGTATTGTTGGGTACTGGGGTATTGTTGGGTACTGGGGTATTGTTGGGTACTGGGGTATTGTGGGGTATTGTTGGGTACTGGGGTATTGTTGGGTACTGGGGTATTGTTGGGTACTGGGGTATTGTTGGGTACTGGGGTATTGTTGGGTATTGTTGGGTACTGGGGTATTGTGGGGTACTGGGGGATTGCTGGGTACTGGGGATTGCAGGGTACTAAGGGATTGCAGAGCTGAAATGGCTGGATCTGTGACTGCATTTGTCACAGATCCAGCCACAGCTCAGCTGCTGACACCCCGCTCCCCCCCTCTCCTCGCACACTGTACCGAACGGTACAGAGAGGAGAGGGAGGAGAGGGAGGAACCGGCGTCATCAAATGACGCCGGTTTGTTTACATGTGATCGTGCCGTCATTCGACGGCGCGATCACGTGGTAAACGGCCGCTATCAGCGCAGCACGGACACTTTCGCGAGCGCGTCCCAGGGGACGCG
This sequence comes from Rana kukunoris, assembly GCA_029574335.1. NCBI lineage: Eukaryota > Metazoa > Chordata > Amphibia > Anura > Ranidae > Rana > Rana kukunoris. The sequence continues at coordinate 265,491,586 of CM056059.1, read as the reverse complement.
CGATCGCGGAAGTGCACGACGACGTCCCAGGGACGTCGTGTCAAAGTAACTCCACCGCGCCGTAGCAGTAAAATGCTTATGGCGCGGTGGGGAAGTGGTTAATGGGAGTCTCCATTTTCCTTTTTGAAATTAATGCAACGTGATCACGGATACGATGTCTTTCCAATGTAGAAAGCCCCACAGTCACATTTCATTATATATACAATGCCAATGGACTGGCAGGTCACAGAAAAAGTCGGTCTGTGAATACGTCCGTTCGGGAGCGCAAAACTAGACGCAGAATGGACATATCCACAGAATGGACAATTGTGACAAGGTCTAGTCCCTCTTGACCCTCTCGACAGGGTATTTCAGGAACAGTGGGGGCTGTGGACCAAATTGTCGTGAAGGGAGCGCGATCTCTTGGAAGTGATTTCGGGATAATCCTTTATATATTTTGATACTGTGTCATCACTCATCAGGAGGCACCAGTATTTCTGTAGAATCACACGTATTTTTCGGTGGTGACTCAAAAAGCGTGTAATTAAACGCACCCCAGGGTTGGTCTTAGCTAGTTTGAAGTCACAAAGAAGAGATCTACAATTTTGATGTTTGGCCCGTAGATGGGCCTTTTTTAAACATTTGTTGCTGTAGCCTCCTTTACAGAAGCGTAGCTGCAATTGTTTAGCTTCATGTTCAAAATCAGTTTCCTCGTTACAATTGTGATGGAGTCTTAGATAATGTCCGTACGGTATGTTTGAAATTAGAGATTTGGGGTGCGAACTAGAGGCATGTAAAAGGGAATTGCCAGATAATGGTTTACGGAATAGGGTTGTTCCTACAGTGCCATCTAGAAATGTCAACCGAGTCTGGCTCATCTCGAAGGTAAATTTAAGGTTGTATTCATTTACCTTCAAGCTGTCCAGAAAGGACATTAGGTCAATGTGAGAGCCTGTCCAGATAAAAAAGATGTCATCGATGAATCTACGCCATAGGGGTATTTGTTCAAATGGTGTCTGCATATTCTCCTGATGGAGAAGAGTCCTCTCCCACCCCCCGGTACAGGTTGGTGTAAGAGGGGGCACACTTGGTCCCAATAGCCACACCCTGTACCTGGGGGAAGTGGGAGCCACCAAAGAGAAAAATATTATTAGACAAAATGAAATCAAGCAGATTTAAAATAAATCTGTTGTTGGAGGAAGAAGCCTCATTGCTCGCAGAAATGAAGCCCTCTACAACCCGAACCCCCAAGTGATGGGGGATGCAGTTGTAGAGGACCTCGTCATCCAGAGCGACCAACCATGAGCCCACAGGAATGCTAATTCCATCGAGGGTTCTCAGGAGATCGCCAGTGTCCTGCAAATAGGAAATCAGACCCTCAACATGAGGTCTTAAATATTCGTCTAACAATTGGCTCGCCTTTTCTGCCATTTCCCGATACGATCGGTCTTCCCGGAGGATTAGAATTTTTTTTGTGTATTTTGGGAAGTGCGTACAAGTTGATTTGGTGATTAGGCCATCATAGTAGGAGGACCCAATTGGATCTTGATATCGTCTGATGGTGAGTTTTAAGTGGGTCTTTGATACCTTTCGTACCATTCCCTATTGTTAAGCAGTGTGAGAACCATCGACTCGTAATTTGACTTGATTACCAGATTCACCCCTTGTCGGAGGGTTTAATAACTATACTGTCATTAGTTTGCAATGACAGTAGAGCTAGTTTCTGGGCCTCAGTTAAGTTGGATTGAGAGGGATTTGACCACTTGGTATGACAAATTTCCTTTGTCACCTGATGGGTAAATGCCCATACACTGGGATTGCCCTGTAGGGTTGGGAACATTTTAGACTTGGGTTTGTATTCTTTGGATTTTGATGTTATAGAGAGAGGGGAGACCGAGGAGGACACAGGGAGGAGGGGGGATGCTGGGCCGACTCCAAGAGATCTGCCTCTCAGAGGTCGGTCTCATCATTGCCCCCCTCCTCCCAGAGCTCCATCAATTCCTCCAAGGCCTGGATATCCTTTAGTGTCATCTAATTCCACAAAGGATTGTCGAAATTTGTGGACTGAATCGAAGGTTTGGGTTTATCAAATAAAACCCTAAGCATCAACTTCCGAGAGAATAGATTTAAATCCTTAATCAGCTCAAAACAATCAATGTCCTGAACTGGACAAAAAGTCAAACCCAAATTCAAAACAGAAATATGGTCCGGTGATAGCTCAAAAGAAGATAAATTAATTACCTGAAAATTATTCACAGGGATGTGAGATTGAATGGTTTGGAGATCCATTACTTTTTTAGATCTGACACTGGTTGTGTGGGAATCAGGACCGGACGAAAATCCGGTTGTGATACAGTAAGAGTGGGATTTGTTACTTGTGATACCAAAGATGGAATTTTAGGAGGATTAAATATATTTGTACCAATAAGTATCCAGCTGAACATGGCCATATAGCTCTGAGATGCCCTTCTGTGAGAAATATTTCCTTCCTGGGACCTTCCATTGTGGTGTTCCAATGGCCACACATTTTCGAAAGGCCTCCGAGTCCACCAGTTTATATGGCAGTAGTTGGAAGCCTGCCTTTTTGCAGAAAAACGTGAGGACGGCATGATGGAAGGTAGAGTGGAGGACAAATGTGAGTATAGAGGAGAAGGAGAAGGAAAAAGAGAAAAGGCTGGATGGTGAGAGCCTGGAGTGTGGCTTTGTGGGTTCTGATGGCCTTGCTCCCACTGGGCTCGGTGATGGGAGGCCAGGTGCCTTCTTAAGGCAGTCGTCCCTAGGTGAGTGTTGGGCTTACTGCGACTTATGCGTTGACTGCAAAGGCTGCAGATGGCAACACTATTGTCAGCAGCGGACACGTCAAAAAAAGCCGACACTGCGGAGCCATGGGCCAGTGTCCTGGGAGCGCCAGATGTGACTGTACATGGTTGATGGCTCGCTCCTGATACAGTCTGGTTTGTCCTTCCTGTGCAATGTACGTTCGGCCTGCTTCTCCTCCCTATCTGCTGGTCCATCTCTCCCTCTGAACTCCCCTCCTCTTCCTCTCTTGTGGGCACCCACGTGACTTCTGTAGACACCTCATGATTGACGTCACCTTCCCCACCACTAACATTAGAGATCTCGGAGTAGGCAGCAACAGCAGGGACCAACCTCCTTGGGCTGATCTGAGTACTGTTGTCAGACTGCTGAGTGGCGGCTCATTGGAAATGTCTTCTGATGGATTGGAAAATAATTCCTGTGACTCAAGCGGAGGGTATATGGTGGTGGTGAGCCACTCAACCAAGTCTGGTGCGTCCTTTGACATAATCGAATCGACCTTGTTCCACTTCCCACTTTGGCTCTGGCCTGGTGCTCCTCCCCTACCCCTACCATCCCTGCAGAAGGGCCTGCCTCTTCCTCTGCCTGTCATTTTTTAAATGACCCTGTGACAAAAGTCTCTAGAGAAGCGCAGTATATGTGGAAGAAGGTATATAACACCCCACTTTAATCTGTCCTTTTGGGTGGGCCACTGGTTTATCGCACCAGTTATAAAACTTTTTTTCAGTAATGTTTGTCACTGTGTGTAGCAGCGGTAACGCAGCAAAACAAAAAAGAAAATTACCAAAAAATAACCAAATACACCACCAGTCACAATGCTGCACAATACAAATCCACTTTAATATGCTTTCTATATTAGAAAGTATATTATAAGTGTATTACACCCCTATATACTGCACACCAAACAATAGTACACCTATACCAGTCCTTAAAAAGACTTTTGTGGACCTGTTAGCTAATGATTTGTGTCACTACAGTCTGTCCCTGCTCCAAACAGCAACCTCTCCCTACACTGACAAAAAGCAGAATGTAAAATGGCCACCAGATCAGGTCTATTTATGAGGTAAAAATGTGCTGAAATGTCTCAATTGGCTGTCCTGTACCACCTGATGGATGTGTCATGGGTCAAAGTTCTTCTCAATGTAAAATTGCAGACCGCCACGAATATCGCCAGATGTCTGCCTGTTTGGCAAACCACGAACGAGCAAAGTTTTCCACGAAATGACCGCCGGGCGAACCACCAGGCCATCTCTAGTGAAGACCAACAAGATACAGACATCTTCGCAGGGCCCGTATAAAGTAGTAGCCCAGTCATTTGATACTACCTAGGTTATTGCCAGCTGTGCAGATGAAAGAATCCAGCAAACCTTTCATGTGAACATGCTGAAGGAGTATCAGGAACGGCAGGAGGATGTTGCTGCAGTATGTGCCCCTGCTGCAGACGACTCAGAAAGTTTACCCCTCCCTGACTTACTGGAGAGAGACCCCCAAACTGACCTCATTGGCCTTGTACAGCTAGGGGACCGGTTAAGCCACACAAAGAAGGAACAGGCTAAGCTGTTTCTGTGGGAGAAACTGGCGTCTTTCTCCCAAAAACTGGGTTACATGACCCTGGCTGTGCATAAGGTAGCGGCCCCTGGATAAGCACCCCTTCGACAGCCCCCCTACTGTATCCCTGAAGCAGTCTAAGAAGGAATGCGTAAGGAGATTACTCAGGAGTCATTGAGCCCTCTGACAGCCCTTTGGCCTCATCTGTAGTCCTGGTGCCTAAGAAAGACGGAACTGCTCGGTTCTGCGTGGACTACAAGCGACTCAATGAGAAGACCACCACGGACGCCTACCCGATGCCCAGGGTAGACAAACTGCTAGATCGTATAGCCAGGGGACATTATTTAACTACAATAGATTTGTGTAGGGGCTATTGGCAGATTCCCCTGGACAAGGATGCTATCCCCAAGTCAGCATGTATTACCCCGTTTGGACTTTACCAGTCATGCCATTCGGGATGAAAAATGCACCGGCTATCTGTATGGTGGATAGGCTCCTCAGGATTTTGCATGTGCATATCTGGATGACATTGCGATCTACAGTGGGTCTTGGGAGGAGCACCTAGTTCACGTAGGGGTGGTTCTGGACAAGATTCGGGCTGCAGGCCTGACCTTGAAACCAGACAAGTGCCATCTAGGTGGCTGAGGTGCAGTACCTGGAACACCGAGTAGGGTGTGGGAACCAGAGACCAGAGCCAGCCAAGGTAGAGGCAGTAGCTAACTGGCCCACACCTCGTACTAAGACCCATGTATTAGCCTTCTTGGAGACTGCAGGGTACTACCAACATTTTGTCCCTGATTATAGTGCTATCGCCAAGCCCCTGACTGACCTGACGAAAAAGAATTTACCTAGGCAGGTCCTGTGGTCTCCAGCTTGGGAAGGCGCATTTAAGCAAGAACTTGTAAAAGCCCCTGTCTTAGCTGCCCCAGTACCCAACAAACATTTCCTTGTCCACACCAATGCTTCCATTTTTGGACTGGGGGCTGTGCTGAGCCAAGTTCAGAAGGATGGAGGAGAACACCCTGTCGCATACCTGAGCAGAAAGCTATTACCCTGGGAAATGAGCTATGCGGCAGTGGAGAAGGAATGTTTGGCCCTGGTTTGAGCCCTTAAAAAGTTGAACCCTTATTTGTACGGACAGGAATTTTTATTTGTCACCAACCACAACCCATTGGTCTGGCTTAACCGGGTCTCAGAAGACGATGGCAGGTTGCTGCGGTGGAGCTTAGCCCTGCAACCTTACAACTTCACCATCAGCTACCGACCCGGTAAGCAAAATGGCAATGCTGATGGGTTGTCCCGGCAAACAGACGTGACTCTGGCCTCCTAGTTCCGGACATCGCCAAGTTGACCTAAGAAGGTTCAAGCTGGGTCTGCCGGATTGTCCCACAAGGAGGGAGCCATGTGATGGGAGTCACTTTTGGGCGCAGGGCAACCAAGAAAATAAGTAAGTAATAAGTTAAAAAAAAATTATAAAGTTTCACATTATGTGCATCCTTGTTTTTTTCTCCTTTTAATCTTCCTCATCCTGAACCTCTGGATCTGTTGATATTGAGCCATATCTTCGTTTATCACTGGCCATTATCTGTTATTGGCTGTCGTCCCCACGGTATACCACATACTACACTACAGTGGAAACCATCCTCCTGTCTGCCATCCAAGTCATGACTAGGGCAGTCAGGTATCTTACTGCACCCAACCGTACACACATATGTGAACCCCTTACTTATCTAACGACAATGACCACACTGACACCTGCTGGATTAAAATGGCCGGTTCGGCCTTTATTTAACAATTAACCAAATAAAATATATATAAAATATAAATGTACAAATATATATATATATATATATATATCCATATATATACAAAAACATTACACAACAATCACTAAATATTAACACATTATAAAACCAGTTTCACCTCACTTCTGGGCCTGTGGTACCTTATAGATAGCATCTGTCCCCAGCCGCAACACCGCCTCGAGGACCCCAACTCACCACCCAACTTACCACCCGGTGGTCCGGACTAAACACCAGACCACCGAGGACCAGAGATGTGCCCCACCGTTTTTCCCATACCACCTGTCTTTTAGCAAAAAACGTCAGGGCACCCACCGCCACCGCGGAACAAGTGTGAAACCTCACACTTGTGCCCGCCGCCAAACCAGAAAAGCCCTACGGATGCCCTCCTGCAAACCCAGGTCCCACAAATCAATTCCGATAGGGTTGAGGTGTACCCCATCCCCTCTCAAATACCTCCATGTCTCCTTCTCAAGATCCGAATGGCGTACCACCACCCCACCCTGCTGGACCAAAAACTTGCCCACCTCCCTGTTAACCTTGATGTGGGCCTTATCCACCCTCTCCAAAGAACGAGCTTCCCTTCAAGATGTGCGAGCCACAATATCGGACCACACTATAATGAGATTAGGGAAAGAAGCTAGCAGGCGCCTAAAATCCCATTGAATGTCCTTAATGACCTGGCGCATGGGTCTAACACACAGGTCTTTACCCTAACTGGGCCCCCCGATGAACTACCGGGACCACCTTCTGCCACATCATACCCGGGATACCAATCCACCTGACCCTGCCCTCTTCTCTAGCCAAGCCCAGCTGCCTGCCCTCTGGCCTGACATCTGCACGTTTTGCCCCCCAAAAAAACATAAGAATGTCCCAAGATCCAAACGAGGCATACTGGGGGACCTGAAACAACATAATAAAGAACATACCCAGCAAAGCGCCCAAGGAAACATACAAAAAACAACAGATAATGCACTTAAGCAACAGGCTATAACAAATGTGGACGAACATACAGTCGATATCTGTTAGATTCCCATCTGCCAATCCGCTTTAACAGAATTTGCAGGCAAACCCCATCGAGACGCCTCCGTAGCTGCCCCTATTCTAAAGGAATGTGCAGAAAATTACCCCGGGACCATACCCCCGACCACTAAGCACTTCCGGAAGACCGCTGTAAATTGAAACCTAGAGAGGCACTCCCCATCCTGGTGTATGAACAGAGCCCCGTCCCTACGCGGGCGAATCTCCAAAAAGTGTTGCAGCGCGGTCACCGGGCAAATCTGAGACCCCTGCCCCCTAAACAACTCGACCTGAAACTCCTTCCTCCTGGAAATGAGATAAAGCATCTGCCAATCTGTTATCCACTCCTGGGACATGCACCGCATAAATCAAAACATTTATCCGCAGACAACTGAGCACCAGGTATTGTAACATCCTAATCACCGGAGGGGAAGAAGCCAAAACATTATTGATGGCGGACACCACTCCCATGTTGTCGCAATTAAACCGCACCTTCTTATTCCGGAAAGCCTCCCCCCACAGCTCAACTGCTACCACAATGGGAAAGAGCTCCAACAGCACCAGGTTTCGAAGGAAACCCGTGTCCCTCCAAGCTGCTGGCCACGGTTCCGCACTCCAACGGCCGTGACAATACAACCCATAACCTGCCGACCCCGCCGCGTCGGTAAACAGAACCAGATCTGCATTACAGACCGGCCCTGACTGCCAAGGCGAGCGGCCATTGAACAAGTCCAAAAAGGTTCCCCAGACCCTCAGGTCATCCCTCATCTCGCCGTTCAACCGCACAAAGTGGTTCAGAACTCTAACCCCAGCTGTAGCCGCAGAAAGCCGCCTGCAAAAAATGCGCCCCATGGAAATAATCCTGCAGGCAAAATTCAATTTACCCAAAAAAGACTGCAATTCCCTCAAGCGAATCTTCCTCTTTCCCCTGGCCAAACTCACCTCTCCGCAAGTCCACCAATTTGTCCTCCGGCAACCTACACTCCATGGCCATGGAATCAATCGTGGTCCCAAAAAAAACAACTCCGAAGTGAGGCCCTCAGTCTTGTCCGCTGCCAAAGGTATCCCGAAACGCTCCGCCAAATATTGCACCGTCTCCAGCAACACCCCGCAACAGTGGGACCCTGAGGGACCGACACACAAAAAGTCGTCCAAGTAATGGATGACCGAATCCACTCTCGCCACCTCCCTGACTGCTCATTCAAATAAGGAACTAAATGCCTCAAACAGGGCACAAGATATCGAACAGCCCATCGGAAGGCAACGATCCACAAAAAATTCACCCTGCCAACAACAACCCAACAAGCGTAAACTGAGGGGGTGCACCGGCAACAAACGAAATGCCGATTCCACGTCCGTCTTAGCCATAAGGACACCCCTCCCGTACTTCCTAACCCAGGAGACGGCCGCATCAAACGATGTATAGGTAACTGCACAACTTTGCGGGTCGATACCGACATTGACCGAATTGCCCTTCGGGTAGGACAGATGATGAATCATCCGGAACTGCCCTGCCTCCTTTTTCGGGAACAAGCCCAAGCTTAGACACAACCAAACCGGACAACGGCGGAGCCGCAAAGGGGCCGGCCATCCGGCCCAGTGCCACCTCTTTGGCCAATTTGGCCGACACTACCCTGGGATGGATCAGGGCCGACCACAAATTCTTCGCCACTGGAGGAACCTCCAGCACCGTACTCGGAATCCTAAAGCCCTCCCTGAACCCTGCCTCCAGGAGGCCCGCCGCCTCCCTATCGGGATACTTACTTAGGAAAGGGGAGCATCCTTTCCAGCCTCACCGGAGTTGTCCCTTTTTCCAGAGTCACTGAGCCATCCCTTACCCTGCTTGAAGCACCTCGTGAAGGCATGGGAACCGCCGCAATTGGAGCACTCGTGCTTGAAACGGCATGAGCCCCCAAAACGACAGGTTTCGTCAATAAACTGCCAGCAAACCCCTTTCTTTTTGAGGGCCAGCGATCCCAAAGAGGAAGTGGCGCCGCCCCCCCCTGGAAAAAAACTGATTCGCAGGCCGGGGAAGAAGCCATCAACCTCATCCACAGTGCAATATCCTTATGGTCCCACCTAATGGTGGGAAGAATTGCCTTCCGCTGACGAAATTGCTCATCATACCGAAGCCATGCCAGACCCCCATATACCCTATGCGCTTCATTAACCACTTCCCGACGGCCGTACGAATATATGCGGCCGTCGGGTGGTTCTGAATCTCTGACAGGGCGCATATATTCGCCCTGTGCCATTCCTGGCCACTAGAGAGCGCGCGCGTGCCCGCTGCATCCCTGAGATACCGATGCGCGTGCCTGGCGGTACATAGGGACACAGCATCAGTCACCTCCCCCAGTCACCCCCCTTCCCCCCACACAGTTATAACACAATTTAGGGTACACATTAACCCCTTCCTCACCCCCTAGTGTTAACCCCTTCAATGCCAGTCACATGTATACAGTAATTAGTGCATATTTATAGCACTGATCGCAGTATAAATGTGAATGGCGCCAAAAATGTGTCAAAAGTGTCCGATGTGTCCGCCATAACGTCGCAGTCCCAATAAAAATCGCAGATCGCCGCCATTACTAGTAAAAAAATAAAATAATAATTCTGTCCCCTATTTTGTAAGCGCTATAACTTTTGCGCAAACCAGTCGCCTTTTGCGTTCTTTTTTTTTTTTTTTTTTTTACCAAAAATATGTAGAATAATACGTATCGGCCTAAACTGAGAAAAAAAAAGTTTTTTTAAAAAAAAAAAAAATTGGCTATTTATTATAGTAACAAGTAAAAAATATTGGCCCAGATTCACAGAGCGATTACGCCTGCGCAACAGGAGATGCGGGTGCGTAAGTCTAAATGTGCGCGTGCGTTTCGTTGCACGGCATTCCCAGAACGAGATACGCCAAAAATCGTCTTTTTTTTGTCCCGCGTAATTTCGTTAGACTGGCGCATCCGTCCGCGCAAAAGTGTGATAGACACACCATTGATTTGCTAGTCAAATATGCTAATGAGGGACTTACGGGGATCCACAAAACAACGTTGGGGCAGCGCAGGCGACGCAGTGTGCGCAATAGCAAAATGTCCTGTCTAAAATTAGAGCTGATAAAAGCTGGTCTAAAAAAAGAAAAAAAGTCTACTTGTCAGATAAAGCAACACTGTTAGTGAGGAGTTCAGCAGTCACACGTGTTGCTCAACAATCTGTATGCCAACATGCCAGGGGCATCGTCGCACATAGCTATACTACTGACTTTAGATGAACAAAGAAGGAGGAAGGCACGGAGGATGGCACTAAGGAGGGCACGGGAGATGTTTTTTTTTTTTTTTTATTTGCTTATATAAAATTTACAATTTAATCTAATCTAATACAATATTCTTATCTGATACAAGCCCCTCACTCTTCACTTGATATATCACACACGCATAGACATCTTTGGCATGAGTGATTCTGAGGTGTCTCGCATCTTCAGATTCACCCCTCATGCCATCCTGGAATTACCACAACCTTGCAGGAGGACATCAGCAGCCCAACACATGGCACCACCCATGACAGCTACATATACAATCAGAGCCCCATCCCCACAGATTTCGAACAGAACATGTATGGGGGCAGCTGGCTGGTTGGTGAGTGACATGGGTGGCAGGCATGACTATCCCCTCCCGTGATGCACACCTCACAAGTGGCACATGCATGACTAACATCCTCCTGTCTTTTCCCTTCAAGGTGACTCTGCATATGCACTGGTACCCCATCTCATGACCCCATCTCATGCCAGCTCACATTATGCATCTTTGCACGTTAAACACACACATTAATCATGGCACAATGAGAATGCATGCATGCACACCACTGTGGTCCCTAGCACACACACACCACATCGTCATCACATTGGATTGGCACCAGTCCACCATGCAGGACTTGTGAGCTGCAACGCCACGCCACGGCTCCAATTATGTCACTGTACATTCATACACCATTCACACAGACCTGGGGATCACTTCTCCACCACAAATGAGGGTGACACCCCTTTTCCCGCAGGAATATCACCCCCACATTCCAAAATCATACACAAACAGAACCAAAAAAATTAAATAAATGACGAGCAAAAAAAAAAATGCCCAGCAAAAATATAATTTAAACAAAATAACAACAAAGAAAACACATAAAAGACAAAAATCACTCTGCAAAACAGTCCCCAAATATCTCAAAGACACGTCACAAACAAACAAAAGCACCTTGCTGTAGAGGGAGGGATACAAAGGGATGTACTTTTGCAAAGGAAGTGCATTTGTGTCTGTCTATTTATGCTGTCTGCGTAGTTCACAAAGTTGCCCTAGTCCATTTCCAATTTCACTGATTGCGCCGCTCCCGAGTTGTGAGCATGCGCACAGCGGAGCTGACCATGGTCTCCTTCAAGCGCGCATGCGCGAGCCGGCTGGCCCTTCATTTGCATGGGGTCACGGCTCATTTCAATGTAACACGCCCACGTCCTTCCCAATTTGTATTTCTCCTCCTTACGCCTCTGGAAAAACGTTACGTATGCGCAATTTCCTGCGCAAAAGCTACGAGAATAGGGTGATTACGCGGCAAAATTGCGCAAGTCTAACGTAAAGGCGGTGCGCTACGCCGGTCCAATAATGCGCAGATGTACGTGAATCTGGGCCATTGTCTTTTTTTCAAAATTGTCGCTTATTTTTTGTTTATAGCGCAAAAAACAAAAACCGCAGAGATGATCAAATACCACCAAAAGAAAGCTCTATTTGTGGGGAAAAAAGGACGCCAATTTTGTTTGGGAGCCACGTCGCACGACCGCGCAATTGTCAGTTAAAGCGATGCAATGCCAGAAGCTGAAATTTCACCTGGTCAGGAAGGGCTATAAGTGCCCAGTAAGGAAATGGTTAATTGCATCAAGGTAGCAAAATAACGCCGGGCCTTTTCCCCGTTCACGCTGGCGAATATCGCGAACGCCTGCAGCCAGTTTGCAAACCTACGTGGAATAAGCCTATACCTCCGCTTCTCCTCCCCGTCCTTCTTGCGCTCGTCCGGTTTTACTCGATCGAGATTACATTTTTCCAAAGGGAGCAGAGAAAACCTTTCCACAAACTCATCCTTCCAAATTTTCTCCCACACCTCCTGCTTGAAATGGGCCCCCAGCGGTCCCTCAAAACAAACATAAACTTTGCACCGCGCTGCATCGGCCGAATGTACCTTCTCCACCTCCTTGTTCTTTTCTTTCCTGGAAACCGAAGCACCCGGTCCCTCGCTGTCCTTGTCCGTTTGCGTCTCCGCCACCCCCGTCGTCGCCGCCGAAGACTGCAGAGGCGGTACCATCACCGCGGGTGCACTGACTCCTATGATGGGAGGGACCCAAGGCCCAACTGGGGACACAACGTGAGGAGCACCTCCTTCTAACCTACGCAAAAGCTCCCGCAAAGCATCCAACACCCCCTTCCCTCGTGGGACTCTGGACCCCCACCCCAAGCCCTGCATTAACCCCTTGTGACATCACAGGCCACCCGCCATGAGTGGTGCATTAAGATCTGGACCTACCAGGCCGCTGTGGACGAAAAAACGCACCCGCCGGTGGCCTCGCTGATCTCCCATCCTTCAGGGGGTCCTCCGACAGCTCACCGTCCTCACTGCTGCTGGATAGCACCGCCGCCTGCCCGCTTGGCTGCCGCCGTTCTCCACCCGATCCACCGCGACCTCTGGACCCTGCTGGCGTGGTGAGTGGTGCCGAGCCGCTGTCCCCCTGATGGCTCCCTCCTCCGTCACTGCTGCCCTTGCTGATGACGTCATCCGTCTGTGCCGCCGACGCGGCCAGAGTTCCCGCACTTCTCCAGCCAACCCCCCCAGGCCCAGAACTAGACCTGGAGGCGGGGCCTCCCAACTGGCGCGAATGTCCACTTGCCGCTCCTCCCCCACTCTGAGAAATGGCCATGCCACGAAGAGGGCCGCCGGCCGCGGATCGGGACAGGCCGGCGCCCGACGGAGGATCCTCCCCGACCAGAACATCGCCAGCGAGGGCTGCCGAGTGCACCTGGGCTCTGACCATCACCGGGGTCGCCGTCCTGGATGCACGGTAAGTCTCCTCCCACCCATGCTGCGTGCTCCACTTCTTCCCAGGCCCCCCGGTAGCTGCAACCGGGGCCTGCTTAGCAGGGGGACCAGACGGGGATCGGCTCGGACTCCAAACCCTACGCTGTGCCCTGGGGGTGTTGTCCGGGCTAAATCGCTCCGGCGGCTTTGACCGCTGAGCACGCATGGACTCAGGCCGTGACGAGGAAGGGCCCTGCTTCACCCCCTGCAGAGAAGTGCTGATCTGGCCCTGAAGCCACTCCGCGCCATGGACCTCCGCAGCAGCTTTAAGCTGCTCTAGCAACTGAGCTACCTCACTCATGTCCCTAACTAGTAAGCTAACCTGCAACAGGGACCTGCACGACTTTCCACTACCGATTCTTCTCTCCCACTGCTGCCCTCTCACTCCTCCTCCTCCCAGAAGTATCTAAATTACTCCTCCCCTTCCTGTGCTACCCCGAATCCTGCAACGCCCCCTAATACCACATAACCCCCCCTACTATTCTTAACCTCTTCCTTACTGTAATCCCCTTATACCCTGTCATGTCTGCCTGTCACTTTAATTGATTTTTGAATAGAATTTAGAACACCTATGATGTTATTTTATGCATGACTTTTTAGATCTGTTTTACAGTCCTCCTTCACATATAATTAGCGCTACACTTTTTTATTTTGCCAAGAAAATAATGAACACTGAGAATATGATTTGTCCTCAATATCTACCAGGATTAGGGATGAGCTTCGCGTTCGATGCAAACACATGTTCGCATCGAACATTGCCTGTTCGATCGTTTGTCGAAAACGAACAAAACGGGTCGTTCGCGCCAAATTCGAATGACGCGCAACAGCCCATAATTCACTGCGGCGTTGCGCGCTGATGATTGGCCAAGCATGCACCATGACCCCGCATGCTTGGCCAATCACAGCGCCCAAAAAACGAAGAGACCTAATTGGCCAAAGCCTGGGTGCTTTGGCCAATTAGGGCTCAGGGCTTTAGCACACGCCCCACACTATAAAAGGCCACCTCCCGGGCGGCCTCGTGTAGTGTGTACCAGCTTACTTTCAGAGAAGTCAGACAGTGAGTTGAAGAGAGATAGATAGATAGATTGTATTGCCTGCATTAGGGTTTACCTTAAACATAGTACTCCGTGTTAGTCAACGTGTGCTAGTTAATTGCACATAGACGCATTACCTGTTACTGCAAGTGTGCTATTTATTTGCACAGAAACACAGTCGCTGTTAATGCAAGTGGGCTATTGAATTGCACAGAAACACAGTCGCTCTGACTGTGCGTGTGCTGTTTAATACCACCTAAATGCAGTTGGTGTCACTGCGTGTGTGCTATTACGTAGCACCTGAGCGCAGTTGGTCTCACTGCACTTGTGCTGTTACATACCACCTGAGCGCATTTGGTGTCAATGCACGTGTGCTGTTACATACCACCTGAGTGCATTTGGTGTCACTGCACGTGTGCTGTTACATACCACCTGAGCGCATTTGGTGTCATTGCATGTGTGCTGTTACATACCACCTGAGCACATTTGGTGTCACTGCACGTGTGCTGTTACATACCACCTGAGCGCAGTTGGTGTCACTGCGTTTGTGCTGTTACATACCACCTGAGCGAATTTGGTGTCACTGCACGTGTGCTGTTACATACCACCTGAGCGCAGTTAGTGTCACTGCGCTTGTGCTGTTACATACCACCTGAGCGCAGTTGGTGTCACTGTATGTGTGCTGTTACATACCACCTGAGCGCATTTGGTGTCATTGCACGTGTGCTGTTACATACCACCTGAGCGCATTTGGTGTCACTGCATGTTTGCTGTTACATACCACCTGAGCGCATTTGGTGTCATTGCACGTGTGCTGTTACATACCACCTGAGCGCAGTTGGTGTCACTGCATGTTTGCTGTTACATACCACCTGAGCGCATTTGGTGTCACTGCACGTGTGCTGTTACATACCACCTGAGCGCAGTTGGTGTCACTGCGCTTGTGCTGTTACATACCACCTGAGCGCATTTGGTGTCACTGCACGTTTGCTGTTACATACCACCTGAGCACATTTGGTGTCACTGCACGTGTGCTGTTACATACCACCTGAGCGAATTTCGTGTCACTGCACGTGTGCTGTTACATACCACCTGAGCGCAGTTAGTGTCACTGCACGTGTGCTGTTACATACCACCTGAGCGCAGTTGGTGTCACTGCACGTGTGCTGTTACATACCACCTGAGTGCATTTGGTGTCATTGCATGTGTGCTGTTACATACCACCTGAGCGCATTTGGTGTCACTGCATGTTTGCTGTTACATACCACCTGAGCGCATTTGGTGTCATTGCACGTGTGCTGTTACATACCACCTGAGCGCATTTGGTGTCACTGCATGTTTGCTGTTACATACCACCTGAGCGCATTTGGTGTCACTGCACATTTGCTGTTACATACCACCTGAGCGCATTTGGTGTCATTGCACGTGTGCTGTTACATACCACCTGAGCGCATTTGGTGTCACTGCACGTGTGCTGTTACAAACTACCTGAGCGCAGTTTGTGTCAATGCTCTTGTGCTGTTACATACCACCTGAGCGCATTTGGTGTCACTGCATGTGTGCTGTTACATACCACCTGAGCGCATTTGGTGTCACTGCATGTTTGCTGTTACATACCACCTGAGCGCATTTGGTGTCACTGCACGTGTGCTGTTACATACCACCTGAGCGCAGTTGGTGTCACTGCGCTTGTGCTGTTACATACCACCTGAGCGCAGTTAGTGTCACTGCACGTTTGCTGTTACATACCACCTGAGCGCAGTTAGTATCACTGCGCTTGTGCTGTTAAATACCACCTGAGCGCATTTGGTGTCACTGCACGTTTGCTGTTACATATCACCTGAGCGTATTTGGTGTCACTGCACGTGTGCTGTTACATAGCACCTAAACGCAGTTGTCACTGCGCGTGTGCTGTTTAATACCACCTAAACGCAGTTGGCGTCACTGCCCTTGTGCTGTTACATAGCACATGAATGCATAAATATGTCTGGAAGGACAACAAAGAGAGGCAGAGAGTCACGAGGGCAAGCAGGCTCTGCATCTAGAGGTAACGCTGGTGGTGGATGTGGTGCATCCTCTTCAGCACGTGGCCGTGGCCGTGGCCGCTCGTCCTTCTTTTCGGGAGCTGGTCGTGTTGAGCCTCAACATGCAGAGAAATTAGTAGATTGGATGACCAAGCCATCCTCATCCTCCTCATCCTCTCTCACACAGACTGATCTAAGTTTGTCTGGCAAAGCAGCTGCCAAGGCGTCCTCTTCCCTCTGCACAATGGCTTCACACAATCCTTCCCTAGTCCCACCATGTCCTCCTGAGGAGTCCCCCGAACTGTTTCAACACAGTGTTGGGTCCATGCTGCAGGAAGATGCGCAGCGTTTTGAAGACTCCGATGACGGAACACAGATAGAGGAAGGCATTGATGTGAGCCCAGGGAGAGGGGGTGGCCGAGAGGGACAGCAATCTGGGAGTGATGTTCCCCCAGCTGGAGCACACTGCCAGGTTTTTGACAGTGATGATGAGGATGGAGGGGATGATGAGGTCACTGACTCCACATGGGTGCCTGATAGGAGAGAGGGGGAGGAAGAGGAGGAGGAGGAGGAGGAGGAGAAGGAGGAGGAGGAGGACGAGGCACAGGCACATCTCCAAAGAGTCAGCTTAAGGGCACACCAACTGCATTACAGCGCACATCTACGGCGCTTGTGCATGGCGCTGCTGTGTCTGACCGATACAGCAAAATGTTGTAGTATATGTAGTGATGTGTTGGGTGTTATATATATATAGATGTAGATATGGATATATATATGTATGTATATATATATATATATATATATATATATATATATATATATATATATTATACTGTATTATGTGAGTCCAAGAATGACCAAGCCAATTCTTAGTAACCTGTAATTGCGTGTTACACATCAAAAGATACTTGTCCATTGTCAAATGGACAAAGAGAAGGATATAGGGAGTCCTTTTTTGCACATCAAACCTGTAATTCACATCAAAAGACACTTGTCCATTGTCAAATAGACGAGACAGGATAAGCTCTTGCTTACATATCAAACCATTTATTAGGCCACAGGTAATATAAATACTTATTAAAAGAGAGCTAATTGGTATACAAGGATGTATACGGGTTGGCTCCCGAATACTAAATTGACTCCTGCTGGGAGTGACAATTACCTGACGATCTGCAAGACAGGACGCTGGATCATGTCTTTCGGATCAAAGATGGCCAATCAAATTGTCAGCTATTCAGTGAAAAGGATATTTATTCTGTTAGTCAGCTTTGCCATCTGAGAGAAGGTACTCCAGGTATTCTCTCTGTATGAGTATGGGGGCGCAGGTAGAAATCTGAATTACTCTGCTGGATTTTTATGTTGTCTGTGGACTTTGGACTTTATTCTGTATTGAAGTTGTTGAATTAAAATTGCGTTTTCTGGAGGGCCTGGTGTGTTGCTACGAGAACAATTTACTAACATCATACTAGACACTATAATATAGAATATACACACTAAAGATCTGAAGACTACACAAAAGTTCTTTGGTGTGGGCCTTTTTTGAAACATGTCCACAAGTTCGTACCTTTGCTATTTGCAACATATGTCGCAAGCGTATCTCGCGTGGCCAAAACATCAACCGCCTGGGTACCACATGCTTGTCCAGACATATGTCGACCTGCCATGCAGCTCGTTGGCAAGCACACCAGAAAGACCCACACCAAAGACAAAAGCGTACCCCCCCTTGCCCTTCTGGGACCTCCAACCCCACTAGACCCCCAGTCCTCTCTGAAGCCTGCAGTGAAGGTGTAGAAATAGGTGTGTCACAAGCTAGTAGTAGCGGGCAATCTACTGATAGTAACAGGCAAATTTCCCTGCCCCAGCTGCTGCAGCGCCGAAAGAAGTACAATCCCAGCCATCCACATGCCCAGCAGTTGAATGCTAGCTTAGCGAAATTGCTAGTACTTCAACTGCTACCTTTTCAGTTGGTGGATTCTGCCCCCTTCCGTGAGTTTGTGCAATGTGCACCAACGCCACTTTTTCTCACGGAAGGCGATTCCGGCTCTCTACCTGCCGGAAGGCAATGTCCATGCCTCGCTGGACAGGGCGGTCAGTGGTAAGGTGCATCGTACCGCTGACTCATGGTCCAGCAGGCATGGACAGGGACGTTACCTGTCTTTTACGGCCCATTGGGTGACTCTGCTGGCAGCTGGGAACGACGCAGGGCAAGGTACAGTAGTTTTGGAGGTTGTTCCGCCACCACGCCTCCAAAACACTACTACTGCTTGTGACACACCTCTCTCCTCCACCCTCTCCTCTTTGTCTTCCTCTGTGGCCTCTTTCTGTGCTGATGTTTCCTCAGAACCAGCCGTGCTCCGTAGGCGTACAAGAGGCTACACAGGAATGCAGGCCAAGAGATGCCATGCGGTGCTAGAGCTGGTGTGCTTGGGAGACAGAAGCCACACTGGGGAAGAGGTTCTTTCAGCTCTGCAGGGGCAGGCTCAGAGGTGGTTGACGCCACGCCAGCTGAAGCCTGGAATAGTGGTCAGCGATAATGGCACCAACCTCCTCTCTGCCCTGCGACAGGGAAAACTCACCCACGTGCCCTGTTTTGCGCATGTCCTGAATTTGGTGGTGCAGCGGTTCTTGGGCAGGTACCCGGGCTTACAGGATGTCCTGAAGCAGGCCTGGAAAGTCTGTGTGCATTTCCGGAGGTCATATAATGCCACTACTCGGCTGACTGACCTCCAAAGGGAATACAACCTGCCCAAGAACCGCCTAATTTGTGACATGCCCACCAGATGGAACTCTACGTTGGCCATGCTGCAGCGGCTTCACAAGCAGCAGCGGGCCATCAATGAGTACCTGTGCCAATATGGCAGCAGAACTGGGTCAGGGCAGCTAGGTTTTTTTTTTCCCCATGCCAGTGGGCCTTGATCAGGGATGCATGCACTGTCCTGTCACCATTTGAGGAGGCCACGAGGATGGTGAGCAGTAACAGTGTATGCATCAGTGAGACTGTCCCTCTTATTCACATGTTAGAGCACATGGAATAATGGACAGGGCCCTTGAGGCAGAACAGAGGGAGGAAGAAGAGGACTTCCTTACCTATCAAGGCCCCCTGTATCCAGACAGTGGGCCTGCTTGCCCACCTAGCACACAGGAAGAGGAGAAGGAGGAGGAGGAGGAGGAGGATGATTGTATCAGCAGCATGGAGGTGGAGCCTAGCACTCAGCATCAGCAGCAGCAGTCTTCAAGGGATCATTTACAGTCCCAAGAAACATGTGGACTTTAACGTGGCTGGGATGAGGTGCCTGTGGATCCTGTCATCCTCAGTGATCCAGAGGACTGTGCCCCGAATGCCTCTGCAAACCTACGCTGCATGGCCTCCCTGATCCTGCAAAGCCTGCATAAGGATCCTCGTGTACGTGCTATCAAGGAGATGGATCATTACTGGCTGGCAACTCTCCTTGATCCACGTTACAAGAGTAAGGTTGCGGACCTTATGTTGCCATCGCAGAGGGACCTGATGCTGATGTTACTGAATAATATTTTTTGGTTGAAATGTCGGATCCCTTTTAGACTGTGTATGCTGATGCTGAGTGACTGTCCTCTTATGCTGCTGATGGAATATCCTTCTCCTCCTCACTTTTCTTGCCGATAGCTAGTAAGAAATGTTGTGTTTCTGGGCTCCGCCACCAGTGCCTAAGGCACAATTTTTCTGCCCCTGTTTAACAGGGGCGCCTAATAACAACAATTTGTGATGCAATCATTTGCACGTGGCTCCTTGTTGCGCTCCTATTGGAGTTATTGGGAGGGGTTGCAGTGTTG
Organism: Rana kukunoris; assembly: GCA_029574335.1. NCBI lineage: Eukaryota > Metazoa > Chordata > Amphibia > Anura > Ranidae > Rana > Rana kukunoris. The sequence goes on along the minus strand of CM056059.1, from coordinate 265,471,453 downwards.
TGTTGTGCCCAAGGCACAATTTTCCTGCCCGTTTAACAGGGGCGCCTAATAACAATTTTTGAGGCAATAATTTGCACATCGCTCCTTGTTGCGCTCCAATTGGAGTTATTGGGAGTGGTTGCAGTGTTGTGCCCAAGGCACAATTTTTCTGCCCCTGTTTAACCACTTGCGGCCCCGCTTATCGTCAATTGACGGCAGCTTAGGGGATCTGAATATCCAAGCTGCCGTCAGTTGACGGCATCGTTTTCTCCGGCCACTGGGGGATGCGCGCGATGGCGGCGCGCGCGCGCACTTGGCGCGTCCCCGAGATGCCGATGCGCGTGCCTGGCGGTCGCGATGGTAGCCAGGTACCCGCTGATTGGCAGTTTTAGAGCAGGGACGTGAAGCTCTGTGTGTAAACACAGAGCTCCACGTCCTGTCAGTGAGAGGAGACAGATGCTGTTTCTCTTGTACATAGGGAGACCGCATCGGTCACCTCCCCCAGTCACCCCCCTCCCCCCACACAGTTAGAACACACCCAGGACTCACATTTAACCCATTCCTCACCCCCTAGTGTTAACCCCTTCACTGCCAGTCACATTTATACAGTAATTAGTGCGTTTTTATAGCACTGATCGCTGTATAAATGTGAATGGTCCCAAAAATGTGTCAAAAGTGTCCGATGTGTCCGTCGCAATATCGCAGTCCTGACAAAATTCGCAGATCGCTGTATTACTAATAAAAAAAATAAAAAATCAGAAATGTCAGAATTCTATCCCTTATTTCCTAGCCACTATAACCTTTGTGCAAACCAATTACTATTGCGATTGTTTTTTTTACCAAAAATATGTAGAATACGTATCGGCCTAAACTGAGAAAAAAAAAAAATTTAAAAATTGGATTTTTATTATAGCAAAAAGTAAAAAAATATTCTGTTTTTTTTCAAAATTGTCGCTCTTTTTTGTTTATAGCGCAAAAAAAAAAAACGCAGAGGTGATCAAATACCACCAAAAGAAAGCTCTATTTGTGGGGAAAAAAAGGACGTCAATTTTGTTTGTAAGGCACGTCGCACGACCGCGCAATTTTAATTTAAAGCGACGCAGTGGTTGAAAGCTGAATTTTCGCCTGGGCAGGAAGGGGGTATATGTGCCCAGTAAGCAAGTGTTTAACAGGGGCGCCTAATAACAATTTTTGATGCAATAATTTGCACGTGGCTCCTTGTTAAGCTCCAATTGGAGTTATTGGGAGGGGTTGCAGTGTTGTGTTGTGCCCAAGGCACAATTTTTCAGCCCCTGTTTAACAGGGGCACCTAATAACAATTTTTGATGCAATACTTTGCACGTGGCTCCTTTTGCGCTCCAATTACAGTATGTTTGAGGGGTGTCCTTTTTTCTAAAATTTCTCTTTCACAAAACAATAATGGCCCCCCACCACCGCTAAAATATTCGACATTGTTGCCACACAGCACGTGCGCAAGCAGTATTATTTACTTTTTTTTATAGTCCTCTAATGCTGTGCAGGGACATTTCTAAACACATGCCACTACTAAAGACACCCAGCAGGTGTGGTATTTAAAGGATTTTTTTTTTTCACTTTAAGCATCATTAAAATGGCTGCTCCGGAAAAAACGGACGTTTTTAAAACTTTTTTTTCCATTGATACATGTTCCCTGGGGCAAGACCCGGGTTCTGAACGACGTTTTCCAACATTGGATTGAAGTTTGGTCTTTAAAATGATCGTTTTTGAATTCGAATGTTCGGGTCCCATAGAATTCAATGGGATTCGAAAAGTTTGTGCGAACCTGCGGTCTGTTTGAACGTTCTGGTGCGAACCGAACCTGGGGGTGTTTGGCTCATCCCTAACCAGGATATATGTAAAGCTTATTCTTTGTTTTATTCTGAACTCAACATGTCAGTTGTGAGGGCTGATCACATTGGCCTCTGTACAATGTAGGAGACGGGCCGACTCCTACTGGAGCTCCTGCTATTGTGAGAAGATGTCCTGTGTTTAAACCTAAGATAATGTATCATCTACTGTGTGAAACTAAACACACAGAATAAATATAGATAAATACACATTGGGTAAATATAAATATCAACCAGGTAGCGCTTATAAGTATTTGTCATAAACATATATACTTTTTCTAATTAATAACCATCCATATTGTGAGATCACACTTATGAAAGAAAATGTGAAAGAAATCCAATCAAAGACAGATGACAGTCCATTTAATCCCAGAGGATGAAGAAATCTTGCTGTTACCAGAAGACAACACCTCCACACGTGTGCTGAAAGGAGAGGGGGACGTGTTGGTGGCTCCGTGGGAACAGTACCAGCTAATATATGCTTTTCCCCGCTGAAGCTTCTTCCTCGTCTGCTTCGCAGAGTGTAGACCGAGGGGATCCCAGTGATTCTAATTGCTCCAGATTGGCCTTGGCGCCCTTGGTACGCCGACCTTGTACGCCTGGTGACGGATGTCCTTTGGCGACTGCCAATGCAGGAGGATCTTCTGTCGCAAGGTCCTATTATTCATCCTGCTTTAGGCCTCGTACACACGATCAAATCTGTCCGCTGGACCATTTCAGCAGACAGATTCGATCGTGTGTACGGCCGAGCCGACGGATTTGTCCACCCGACAGATTTCAAAGCATGCTTTGAAATCTATCGGGTGGGAATCCGTCCGCCTGACATGTCTGCTGGTTAGTACACTTACCAGCAGACATGTCGTCCCGCACCGCTGCCGCACCGCCCCCGAATGGATTTGGCGCATGCGCGGAAGTGTTTTACTTCCTGGTGCGGTGACGTGGCGGCGTCAACGTCACCGCCACGTCACCGACACATCAGCGCACTCTCTGCTGGCGGGGATTTTGGTTTGCTTGTGTGTACACATGAGCAAACCAAAATCCCAGCAGACAGATTTGTTCAAATCTGTCGGACGGACAGATTTGAACGAATCTGTCTGCTCGTGTGCACGAGGCCTTACAGTCGCTGGCTTTAAAAGCATGTCTGTTGAAAGTCAGGTACTGAGGGACCGGGGTCTGTCTGACTCGGTAATTTCCACCATGCTGAGGGCATGGAAGTCATCTTCTCAGAAGATCTATCATCACACGTGGAAGGCCTACATCTCCAGGTGTGAGGAGATGGAGTGGCGCCCACGGGCTTAGTCAGTTTCCAGGATCCTGCTGTTTTTACAGCATGGGGTGGATCAAAAACTTGCCCTAAGCACCATAAAGGGAAAGATTTCAGCCTGGGCTGTTTTCTTTTAATGACCCTTGGCGGCTCATCCACTGGTGAGAACGTTTGTGCAAGGGGTTCGACATGTGGTCCCTCCGGTTTGTCCACCACCACTACTACTACGTCTGTAGCCTCTTTCATGGGAGGGGGTTTGCTCAGGAAAGTGGCGTTCGTGGAGTCTCGCATTTCTAATCTTAAAATAAATTACTCCAAATCTGAAGCGTTAAATATCACACTACCAGAGACAGTCTTGAAATTAGCACACAATAACAATCCCTTTACCTGGGTAGCTTCCACTATGAAGTACCTTGGGGTGTGGCTAACCCCTAGGCTTTCATCGATTTTTGAACGCAATTTCATTACTCTCCTGAAAAACCCTGAAAAAGACTTGAGATCTTAGCATTCCGGACAATTCTCCTAGTTTGGCAGGGCAGCTTTATGCAAAATGACAGTCCTTCCTAGGGTCCTGTACTTGGTGCGGGCCCTACCAGTTAAGATACCCCTTCGTTTTTTCAAAACCCTTCACCTTATTCAAATAAAATTTGTATGGGCACATAAGCCACCCCGTATTAAATCGTCCCTGCTAACTAGACTTAAGGAACGAGGTGGACTGGCTATCCCCGATTTTAAAGCATACTATTTTGCCTCACACATTGCCAGAATTATTGATTGGCACTGCCACTCTGCTTGCAAGGACTGGGTTAAGATTAAATCATGCCTAGTCTCCATCCCCTTGCAGTACTCTCCTTGGATGTCTAGGACCAATTACCAACAGGTTGTGAATTCCCACCCACTGATTGGCACTACGTTCAACATTTTTCATCAGTTGACCAAACACCCCAAGTTTTCCTCCTCTCTGAGCCCTCTTACGCCACTCACAAACAATCCAAGCTTTCCACCTGGGGTGGGGAACCGACTCTTGAGAACTACTAACTCCAAGACCCCTCTCCTTGCATTACAATGCTTCGACAACCAAACAATGAAGGACTTGACTTGGTTTAGGACAGACAAAGACATCCCTATCCTACCCTGGTGGTCGTACCTCCAAATTCGCAGCTTTGTAAATAGCCAAACCCACAGAGATCACTTTACCAGGGATCTCATGGAATTGGAGTCGGTGTGCTTTAGAGGGGAGCAGGTCCCTAGATCAACCTCTATGGCCTTATTCGTTGTTGCAGATCGTGAGGGATTCCAGCCCAAACAGATGCATAGAGAGATGGTCGAATAGCCTCGGTGTGCCTATCTCTGAAGCTCAGTGGACAAGGGCGTGCATTCTATCTCACAAGTGCTCTCTCAGCACAAGATTACAGGAAACTGCTTACAAGATCTTGACACAGTGGTATGCCACTCCGGAAAGAATTAACAAATGGTTCCCCCAGGCCTCAGACAGGTGCTGGAGATGCCACAAGGAGAAGGAAACTATATTGCACATTTGGTGGCAGTGTGACAAAACACCTTACTGGTCGAAGGTAAGGGAGGTAGTAAGGCAAATCACGGAGACCAAGCTTTCCCTTGATGCAGCCTGCTGTCTGCTTCACATCTCGCATCTGTCGCTCAGGTCATACAAAAAATCCCTAACTAGACACCTGTTGAATGCGGCCAAGTTGCTGGTTCCACTACACTGGAACTCCACTGGGGTCCCTGACATTTGTGAAATGGAGGACACTGCAGCCCAGTCCATGGAGAACATAGAAAGATACCATGAGATCTGGTCTCCTTGGTTTGCCTTTAGATACTCGAGGGAATATGAGCTCCTCTTAAATGGTTGAAGCGGGGTCTTCGGGGCCCCCTGTATCCTGTGTTCTACTGACTCAGTTGTTTCTGTACTCAGCTCATTGCTTTAACCACCGCTGTAACCATCTGGATTGAACGCCACCATAGGCATTCGTCTGGCTTTGGATCGGAGATCTACTGCCAGCTGCCTTCCTCTATTCTTTGAGCTAACAGTATCCTCTCGTAGTTATTAACAATCTTGTGACAGAAGTATAGCCTGCAACACCTCACCCCTTTTTCCATTTTTTTTTACTTTTTTTTTTTTGCTTTCTTTTTAATGCCTCTTTTTCCTTTTCTTTCTAGCTTTTCTTCTATTACCTTTTTTCTACTTAACCGCTACCTGGAAAGGTCATTGGATTCTAAGGGGGAACCCTCACACAACTTGTGGGTTCCGAGCATGGCCTCGGGACTGTGTTTGTCAAATATGTTTGTTTCCCTTGTAATAGAATGTGATTTATACGTTTTTATTAAGGCAAACTTACGTGATTTACAGGAAATATGTGTAATTTCCATTTGTGTTGTTTGTAAGGTCCTTTTTAACCCGCACAGTAAATTATTTTGAATTCTTTAATAACGAAGATATCTGTAAATACAAGTCAATCTATATGACATAGGGCCAGATTCAGGTAGTCCAGAGCATCTTTGCTCTGGAGTAACGCTTCTCATTTGCGTTGCGCTGCCGAAATTTTAGGAGCAAGTGCTGTCATTCACGAAGCACTTGCTCCTAAAGTTGCGGCAGCGCATCACAAATGAGCCGGCGGAATTCAAATTTAGCGGGTACGGGGCGTGTAGTATGCTAACTACGCGCGATCCCGCCGCCAACGTACTGCGCATGCGTCGAGTGTCAAAACATCCCCGTGCGCATGCTCCAAAATCTGTGAATGAACGTCAATGACGTCACATTCCCATTCATGACCGTTTTACGCAAGCGACGTTTTTTTTTTTTTTCCGACGCGATGACGACGCCTATACCTAACATAGGATACTCCAACCCCATGTAGGTATATCTATGCGCCGCGTATCCCGTCCGGAAACGTCGTATCGTCATTGCGTCGCGCCGGATTTCGATCGTGAATTGCCGATTTCCGCTCATTAACATATTTTTTGAGCGTAAATCGGCGGGAACGCCCCCGGCGCCATTTTTAAGTTGAAGTAACGATGCGATGGCGAAACTCAGTTACGCTGCTCGCATCGGAACTTCAACCCGGCGTTTCTTGTTTTCTGGTTACAGAAAACAGAAACGCCGGCTCAAAGTCACAGTTAGGCTGGCGGATCACTCGATCCGCCAGCGTAACTGTTCCTGAATCTGGCCCATAGTCTATAATATGAAACGTATTCACGGAGACGTATGATCATATGAAATAGCTAATTTATTGGTAGACAAAATATGAATATTTACATGAAATTAGAATACCAGTTGCCTTACATGAACGACTTGAAAATCAATAAAATACTCCAAAAATGGGCATGTAATACCTTTGATCTGCGTGTCATGGTAAGTTCTCAAAATAACTTTATATAATTGATAATGAAACTAAAGCATCTATTATACTATACTATACTATACTGCAGGTAAGTAAATGATTAACAATGTGAAATATATTGGACGTTGGTTTTGTCAGTAAAATTGGAACTATGTAAAACTAAAAAGATAAAAAAACTTGTATTCTTTAAGGAAAAACCTACCAGTTATTGTTTATGAGAACAGACCATGATTACAAGATATTCAATACTTCAATATTTCAACATTTCTAGGTAATAACAATAGATTTCAGATACAATCAAAAATGGCATAATTACCGATTTCAAAATGGCTATTTGCAAATGACCAAAGTTAAAATGTAATGGCTTTCTATGGTCCTTCATGGGATAACAATATGTCTTTATGCATCGTCCTAGCGTGCCCCTCCCCATCGGAGACAGTCCTGAGTCATCCCTGCATCTCTCTTCTCCTGGGGTCCCCCTATGGATGGGGTCTTCTTCCTTCTTCAGTTCATTGATCCATTTCCCTTTTTTTTCATCTCTCTTATGGGCTCTCTCTCCTTATATATCGATCAGAACAATAGGACTATAATGATTATACTAAGTTCTGCCCATCTGACAACTGTCCTTAAAGGATCACTAAAGGAAACATTTTTTTTTAGCTAAATAGCTTCCTTTACCATACTGCAGTCCTGGTTTCATGTCCTCATTGCTCATTTTTGCTTTGAAGTTGCTGTAATTCTGCTCTGATCTCCACACTTCCTGCTTGTCTGGATCCTTATGAAAAATCTCATATACAGGTTAAGCTTTTATATTTAGTAGGAATGGTGTAAAATGCAACTGTTTTGTTTATCTACTAATAATGATTATAGTGTAGTAACTAACAAAAATATTGTTTTGATAAACATTTTCGCCAATAACATTGTGCCCTAAAAATAATTAGTACCCTATTTGTATTCTACTGGTCATGTGCTTTTAGAAAATAATGGGTTTGGGTTACAAACTTTGAAAGCTGTAAGGGGAAAAAAAATGGAAAAATTGCAAAAATGGCCAGGCCACCGGAGTGTAAAAATGGAGCACAGGGCCTGGCAGCGAAAGGTTGTTGCATATGCATAGAATGCATTAAGGGAAAAAAACTGCCTTTAGAATTACTTTAAATCACTTCCTTCTCCTGCCCATAAGGCATTGCTCCTCACTAGGGATGGGTAAACAGTTTGGCCCGAGCATAAGTTTCGGCCGAACTTTGGTTGTTCTGCGGATCAGATCGGGTGAACACAGACAGATGGTCCATGTTTATCCAATCCCCCCTATAGAGGAGAGTGGAGAAAAGACAGGGGGGGTCCCTGCACAGTGTGTGGGGACCGCCCTGTCATCCACCGGCTCAGCGGGGATCAATGGATCACTGATCCACCGCGTGTGAAAGGGGACCAATTCGTAAACCATATGCAAATACCTTCTTCAATGATTCTTAATATTGGTATAAACAGTAATATTTTATTTGTTCCTAATAAAGAAAGAAAAGAATAATATAAATATAATTTGTAGTATTATTAATTTCTTGAATTGCTTCTAGAGCTTAATATTTTGCATATCATTTACTGACATTATATCTGGAATCGAATACAATCTATTTAATGATTGAAAAAAGGGGGTATAGTACTTAAGGGTGTTTACACGTGTAGATGCAATAGGCATGTCTAATTGGATGGATCCCTAGACAGTAGCAGGCCCAGCCCAAGTATAGCGTATAGCCACAAATAATGATTTTTTAAAATATATATATATATATATATATATTTATGGCCGTGGCCCTCTGGTGTGTGTGTGCCTTGGTGGTCTGGTCAGTATGCCAAGAAAAGGGGGCATACCCAAAGTAATGGGTAGTTAATTGAAGAAGGATATGCTGAGAAGTGCCCTGAAAAAGGGAAGGGCGGGAGGGTGTCGAATGCGATTGAATGCGCAGACTCACGAACATGAGGTGAGCTGGGAAGAGTCGGCCCAGTGACATGTAGTACTGCACACTGAACCGACAAAGAGCATGTGTGAGTGGGCTGCTTAAATACCCTCCGGGCTCCTCCCATAAACTCAGGCCACCATACTGGCCTTCTTATTTATGGTCGTGGCCCTCTGACTGAGAGTGATGTGGATCACATAAACACGCGACAAGACTTACAACATAAATAGACATGAAGTGTGCCTTGGTGGTCTGGTCAGTATGCCAAGAAAAGGGGGCAAAATACTCAGATAGGGAAATAGCTTATATTGATTTCTTGTATTTATTGAGCCAGCTTGGTAAAGGCTTGTGCCATTCCTTCCTGAGGATTTGGGATGTATGTGGCAAAACAAGGAGACTTCCCATCAGCCTGGTATCTTGATTACGTGGTCTGGTACTCCCTGTTGGGAGGCAGTTGAGGCTGCTCTAATTCGGAAAGAATGTCCTGAGAACAGACTGGGATTTGAAGCCCAAGTTGCTTGGGATTCTGACATGCTTGACAAACTGGCTGCCACTCAGGGAGCTGGTTTAGAAAGGGTAGCATCGAGCTACAATCAGATTGGCTGGGTAGATGAAGCAGTAGTCGGTCAAGCACCGTCACTGGGCGTCAGGCATTGTTAGTCTGAAACAGGTTGATGTCAACCCCCGGGGCTGGTTTGTTGCGTTTGCAGACTGAGAGTGTAGGGGTTCGAAAGCGAGTCGGATGTCGTCGGAGCAGTGTCTGACTGCCGGAGCCACTGGCTGTAAATTCACTAGGTCGTAGGGAACCGTAGAAGGCCTGGTAGATGGCTGCTAGGATGACTATGCTGGGCAAGGCCCTAAATGGGGAACAAGTAAGGATTTCAGACATGTCCCTAAAAAGGGCACTCTTGAAAGATAGGCGCTTGCCACTGACTACAGGTTGGTGCTTCTGTATGCTCTGTAGGAGGGACTTGACTGCATGGGCTCGAGAATACTGACAGTTTACTGGGGTCCTGCAGGGACAGGAAATGCTGGACGCCATCTAGATATGGCGTGATAGTATTGTGAGAAAGGGTCAGCTGCGTGTGGCAATACGATATGAGGGCTAGGACGTGTCTAACGTTGCCTATTGCTGCTCTGAGGCAAGTGGCCAAAAATTAGCAGTTAGTGTTTCAAGCAGTGCGATAGGCCTTCAGTGTGTTGCGTGCCAAGGAGTGGTTAATAAGCTGGGTTGAGTTGGTGAGATGCTACTTCAGTCCATCTTCAGCAATGACCAGGGTGGGACAGGGATGGTTATTGGGTCAGCTCCAGGCTCTTGCTGGAAAAACAAATAAGGCTAGAATGGGACAGAGCATCAGCTGCGATTTTGCATTTGCCTGGAATATGACTACAGAAGATATTAAACTGGTGACGGAGTGACAGCTGCGCGAGCCTGCGCAAGAAGGACGTGATGAGGAGAGGCTTGATCTACCTTAATTGTCGGCTGTGGCCTGATTGTCTGTGGTGAAGAACACTGTCTGTCCAGTTCAAGTGTGGCCCCAAACCTGGGCAGCTGCCACAATGGGGTACAGCACGAGACGTGATGAAGACTGGGTGAAGCAGAAAAGTAAGAGAATTTCTGGGGGCCAAGGTTTGGAGAACCAGTGGCGGACGAAAAATGCACGCAAAAGCCTGTGGTGGCTCGGCTGACACTGCCGGGATGAAGATTGAAATGCTGTTCTATCAGGTGGGGAAGTTGTCCCACATAGCTAAGTCTGCTACTGATGCTTGGTCTAGTTTGAGAACTTGGACTGGATCTTGCATTGGTGTGAAAAAATCAAGACAATACACAGGTGCTCAACAAGACGATATACGTGCACTCACTGACCAACGTGCACTCGCTGACCAACGTGCACCCGCTGAGCAACGTGCACCCGCTGACCAACGTGCACCCGCTGACCAACGTGCACCCGCTGACCAACGTGCACCCGCTGACCAACGTGCACTCGCTGGTGCTGGATGGAAACCTGAACTAAGTGCAGGGAAAAAGACAGGGAAAAGATGAGTGGCCCGCGTGCCACTAAAGATGAATGGCCAACTGGGTGCCACTGTGTGTTTGTTTGGCTGATTGTCACTGAGGTGTGTTTGCAAGTTTAGTTTGTATTCGGGTTTGCACGTAGGTGCGTGCTGCAAAGTGTTTTATACTGCTGCAAACAATATTGTGTGGTTGCAAGGGTCTCAGTCTGGTTTGCTGAGACGATATTGCGTGGTTGCAAAGGTCTCGATCATTATGAGGTTTGTTTTGAGATGGCCTTGTGTGGTTGCACGGGTCTCAACAAGTGAGGGGTTGTTGAGACGATGTTGCGTTTGCAATGGTCTCAAGTGAGTGTCGGGCTGCTGAGATGACTATGTATGGCTGCAAAGGTCTGAACGGGTGTCAGGTTGCTGAGATGATATTGCGTTTGCAATGGTGTCAAATGAGTGTCAGTTTGCTAAGACGACTTTGTATGGCTGCAAAGGTCTGAACGGCCGTTGGGTTGCTGAGACGAGATTGAGTGGTTGCAAAGGTCTAGACGAGTGTGAGGTAGCTGAGATGATATTACATTTTGCAAGGGTCTCAAATGAGTGTCAAGTTGCTGAGACAATATTCCCCCCCTTTTTTTTCCTTTTTTTATAAAAACTACTGTAAATGAAACGCTGGTAAACATGAGTTACCACATCTGGCTGTGTTTACAAGCTGTTACAGGCATCAGCGTTTTGAATGCCTTTGAACATCCGTCTGAACCCATTTTTTTTTTTTTTTTTTTCGAGAAGGTTTCTGAACTCAACTGCCTAGAAATTACGATAAATGATCCTGTGTACAAGTACTGATAATATAACATAGAGGAGTGATTGGGGATCCTGTGTAGACGTACTGGTAAGATAACATAGAGGAGAGATCAGGGGCGGCTGAAAAACACCAATTTTTCTGGCTGCAAGGGTCTCAATGAATGCCATGTTGCTGGGGCGAGACTGCGTGGTCACAAAGGTCTTTGATAAGTGGGAGGTTGCTCAAGACGGTATTGCGTGGTTGCAAGGCTCTCGATGAGTGTGGGGCTGCTGAGACGGTATTGCGTTTGCAAGGGTCTCAACAATGGTGTGAGGCTGCCGAGACGGTATTGCGTGGTTGCAAGGGCCTTGATGAATGTGGGGCTGCTGAGACGGTATTGCGTTTGCAAGGGTCTCAACAATGGTGTGAGGCTGCCGAGACGGTATTGCGTGGTTGCAAGGGCCTTGATGAATGTGGGGCTGCTGAGACGGTATTGCGTTTGCAAGGGTCTCAACAATGGTGTGAGGTTGCCGAGACGGTATTGCGTGGTTGCAAGGGCCTTGATGAATGTAGGGCTGCTGAGACGATTTTGTGTGGTTGCAATGGTCCCAACAGGTGTCAGGTTGCTGGGCCGAGATTGCGTGGTGGCAACGTTTTTTTTTTTATATATATATATTTTTCCTTTGCGTCAAGGGTGTCAGGCTGCTGAGATGATTTTGTGTGGTTTCAAGGGTCTCGATGAGTGTGGGTCTGCTGAGACGGTATTGCGTTTGCAAGGGTCTCAACAAGGGTGTCAGGCTGCTGAGACGATTTTGCGTGGTTGCAATGGTCTAAACAGGTGTCAGGTTGCTGGGCCGAGATTGTGTGGTGGCAACGTTTTTTATTTATTTTTTGCACTTTAATATTTAATTTTGCTTTTTTTTTTTTTTGCGTTTTTATATATCTTTTTTTTTTGCCTTTTGTAAGGGTCATGTGTTGCAAGGGTCTTAAGGGTGTCAGGCTGCTGAGACGATATACGAGTGGTTGCAAGGATGTCAATGAGTGTGAGGGCTGCTGAGACGATATTGCGTTTAAAAGGGTCTCAACAAGGCTGCTGAGACTATTTTGTGTAGTTGCAATGGTCTCAACAGGTGTCAGGTTGCCGAGGGGCTGAGATTGCGTGGTGGCAAAGGTTTTTTTTTAATTTATTTTTTTCGTTTATTTTTTTGCTTTTTTTTTTTTGCGTTTTTATATTTATTCATTTTTTATTTTATTTTGCGTTTTGTAAAGGTCATGTGTTGCAAGAGTCTTAACAAGGGTGTCAGGCTGCTGAGATGATTTTGCGTGGTTGCACGGATCTCAATCAGTGTGGGGCTGCTGAGACGATATTGCGTTTGCAAGGGTCTCAACAAGGGTGTCAGGCTGCTGAGACGATTTTGCGTGGTTGTTGCAACGGTCTCAACAGGTGTCAGGTTGCCGAGGGGCTGAGATTGCGTGGTGGCAAAGGTTTTATTTTTTTGCGTTTTTTTTTTTTGCGTTTTATTTTTGCGTTTTTATATTTATTTATTTATTTATTTTGCGTTTAGTAAAGGTCATGTGTTGCAAGGGTCTTAACAAGGGTGTCAGGCTGCTGAGATGATTTGCATGGTTGCAAGGTCTCAATCAATAAGAATTGGGTTACTGAGAAAGGATAGAAACACCTGGTTTGTTTGTACCTTAAGCAAGCAGTATAAGGTAGGACAACGCCTGTTTGAATCGTGGTTCCGTAGGGACCACTAATGAACGATATGGGAGACAACGAATGGTAGCAAATTGATAGGACATAAAGAATGTAATAACATTCTTACTTGCGACAGTAGGCCATGCAAGTGAGTTTGCGGTGGACTGTGGCTGGAGTGAAACATGTCGGGAAGGTGTAGCGTGATGCCGTGCATGGGGCAAAACAATGAGGTTTGGTGTAGAAAATAGAACACGAGAAGTGCGTATCAATGCTTTGTAAGCTCCACTGCGGGAACCAAACATATGGTACGGGTGACACCATGAGTGGCCACGAATTTGACATGACAAACAAGCTAACGAATCCTACCTGGGACAGTGAACGTGCGACTGGGTTTGCTTTGGACTGGAGTGGATGTGCAACACATCCTAAGAGTGTGGTGTGGCGCCATGCATGACGCACAGGCAATAACTTTGGTAAATAAATGAGAGAGAAGAACCATGAACAAACAATTCGTAAGTTCCGCTGCGGGAACTAAAAACACACGGCATGGGGGAACAATGAATGACAACGGTAGAAAGCATGCAATGTATCTGATACAAAACGGTTGTAAAAATGCATGAAACTAATTCGATACGAATCGGTAGTAAGGAGTATTGAACGAATCTGATACGATTTGGTTGTAGAGTGTATGCTACCCCTTGCTTTGAAACCGAACACCTACCAACCACCCATCCCCCCAGGCTAATCAAGTGCAGACAAGGCACCATGTGAGTCCAATTACCACCTCAATCTGCCAAAGAACCCATACAAACACATCCTAATCTCCAAATGGATTTACAAATGAATCGTATGTTTGGCAGAAGGAAGTTACAAATGTACTACGCCTGAGCCAAATGATGTTGGAACATGAGCAACAATAACTCAGAGGCAGATTTTTTTTCCAAAAGAGATGCAGGATTTGCAAGATTGCACAAGATACGAAAAGGTTTGAATCCTACCTGCGACAGTAAGCGGGAACCGCCGGCGAAGACCATGAAGGGAGAAGCCGCAAAGCGATTGCAATGTCGAATGCGATTGAATGCGCAGACTCACGGACATGAGGTGAGCTGGGAAGAGTCGGCCCAGTGACGTGTAGTACTGCACACTGAACCGACAAAGAGCATGTGTGAGTGGGCTGCTTAAATACCCTCCGGGCTCCTCCCATAAACTCAGGCCACCATACTGGCCTTCTTATATATATATAAAGCCTGGCCCTTTAAAAGGGTGAAGATAGTTTCATTATTCCATTGGAAGTTGGAATATTAGATAAAACGGTTCAAGCATAGGATCAGCAGAGGAATGGAACCATGCAGTGCGTCAAGACTCACAGGGATAGATGCAGGCAGAGAGCAAAGAGATCGATTGGAAAAAATATATATATAAATGTATATAAAGAAAAAAAGGAAAAAATGTGTCATCAGCACAATCGAAAACACTGGTGGATGTAAGTACATACCACCAACCATGCAACGCTTGGTGTCCTAGCACAGTGTTTGTAAAGACAACAGATTCCCATACCGTAATTCATAGATTGTAGTATTTTGCATGGATCCTGGCTGTGCAACAATAAAGAGATGACACAGGCAGCTTTAAATGGAACATTTAACATTTTTTCAGATATCTAGAAACAAAAAGTATAGCATAAATGAGGGATAAAATGAAAAAACACATACAAACAAATATAGATGCAAGCACATTACAAACTGCACGTCGAGTCAATTTAAAATATTTTCCATTTCAAATGTAAACAAATAAACAAAAAATTTAAATTAGTATGTTGGACAATCAAAAGATCAAAGACAAAAGACAAAAGATTAAATGTCAGATAATGTACATATCTGCAGGCTAAAAAAAAAAAATATTAAAAATATAAAGACACTCATGTGCGGCCTAAAGTTAGAACCATCCTGGGGTTTGTGTTTTAATTTAGGAGTTATTTATCAAAGACCCCAGAAGAAAAAACAGGTAAAAAGGGTTTGAAATGCAAAGCTTGATTGAGGCCTGGTGGTTCGATAGCATTGAGGTCTAGCTGAAGGAGAATCTTATTGAAATCCCCCCCTCCCCCCCGAGAGCTGCGGTGCACCGGGTCCAGGACTAATAATAGTTACATTTTTGGGCAAATGCCAGCATGAGTCGGGTCCTTGTCTCCCATGGCTTTTAGATGACAGTACAAATGTTGCCAAGAGTTTTTGGGTAGTTTTGCCTACATAGAAGCAGTTTCAATTGCACAGCAGGAGTTAAATCACCTCTCTTGTCTGGCAGTTGGCATAGTGTCTTGGAAAAAAAATTGTACTATTAGGTAGAAAGATGTCTAATGTGAGTAAAATAAACTATTCAAATAATGTTTTGGCCTCAGGTCAATTATTTAGTAACTCATATAATGTACCATCATCCAGGAGTTTATAGAGAATGGGGCCGGAGGATAGAAAGGAAGCAGCTGCTAGTACCGCAATCACCCAGAAAAGATTTTTTATATGGACTTTCTCGGTACTGATTACATAGATAAATATAGTAAAAATTCATTTATTATACATAACATTTTTTTTTTTTTAAAACATATGAATCGACCTCACACTGGTTACAGCAGTCAATTTATAACGGAAACCCATATATTATCTGTTGTTGTGAGGAAAGATCGAGAGAGACCTCTACCGGTTTCGCGGGGAGACCGCTTCTTCAGGAGGTAATCTGTATAATAAATAACATCATATCATAACTAGCAAAAACAGGGTAGAAATAGTTATAAAACAACATTTAATAAATTGCAAAAGATCAATTGTGCAGATTAGCACAGGTCTGCTTACCACAATTTTTGTGAATTGGACAATTGCAATAGATGTGGGTTTCCCCCTCATTTTTTGCCCTTTTTTCCCCCTTGTGTCCCTGTCCTCACCACCAGTTCTCTATTTTTCTATACCAGAAGCTGATAGTTAATATCTAATGCCATTTTGCTGCAATATAATCACAGTTGGTCGACTGTGCATATGGCCCTTTAAATGCAGTGTTTTGGAGGTCCCTGGTATTCGTCCTTCACTGTTTTTATTCCATTCAATATGTGGCGACCTCTTGGCCTGGCGTTCTAGGCTTGAGGTTATTTAATTTAATTCAAATTTAAAGTTATTGGGCCAGATTCAGACACATCTGCCTATTTTTAGGCAGGCATAGCGTATCTCAGATACACTACGCCGCCGTAACTATCAACGTCAGGTTCCTTATTCAGAAACTAATTACGCCGTAAGTCACGGCGGCGTAGTGTATCTGTGGCGGTGCAAGGCCACGCAATTCAAATTTGGAAGAAGGGGGCGTGATTTATGTAAATTAATCATGACCCCATGTAAGTGACGTTTTTTTTGGACGGCGCGAAATCATGTCGTTTTTTATCAATGTAAACGACGTGAACGTAACTAATGTCGAGCCCCATTCCCGAACGATTTACGCAAATGACGTAACCGACGTTCAATTCGACGCTGTCCCGACTAGTGTTGCTCACGAATATTCGCATTGCGAATATTCGCTACGAATATTGCATATTCGAGTATTCACGAATATCGCGAATATCGCGGCGAATATTCGCTATTTCGAATATTCGAATGTTTTAAATTTTTTTTTAGAACAGATCACATCCTAGAGATCCCCATCGACGTCTAAAAGCATTGCTGGTATGATTAGAGACCTTGGGCCGAGTAGCTGCAGCGCTCTTTTAATTGCCGAAAAATCGGCAATGCGATATTCGCAAATAGCAACGAAATTTTAATATATCGAATATTCGCCAATCAGGTACTCCATTCCGCATTTCTCGAAATTTCCGAATATTCTGAGCCAATCAGAGTGCTCCATTCGCATTCTCGAATATTCGCAATTATTGTGTAATCACGAATATTCCATAAGTGCTCCTTCCGCATTTCTCGAATATTCGCAATTATTGTGTATTGTAATATATCACGAATTTCTGCATAGAGTTTCCGCATTTCCGAATATTCGCATTATTGTGTATTGTAATATATCACGAATCTGAGCCAATCAGAGTGCTTTCCGCATGCCGAATGATTGTTATTGTAATATATCACGAATATTCTGAGCCAATCAGAGTGCTCCTTCCGCATTTCTCGAATATTCGCAATTATTGTGTATTGTAATATATCACGAATATTCTGACATCAGAGTGCTCCTTCCGCATTTCTCGAATATTCGCAATTATTTTATATTGAATATATCACGAATATTCTGAGCCAATCAGAGTACTCCACCGCATTTCTCGAATATTCGCAATCGCAATGCAATTCGCATCGCAATTCGCATTCGCGATAGCGAAAATTCCATTTATTTCGAAAATATATCAGAATATTCTATTTAGCGAATATCTGTCGAATATTCGACTATATATTCGAGATATATCGCGAATCGAATATGATATTCTGCTCAAACTACAGCCATACTTAACATTGGCTATTCCTCCTATAGCAGGGGTAACCTTACACCGCTCTAAGGCTTACGCAAACAACGAAAAATACGACGCGGGGCCGCAAGTACGTTCGGGAATCGCCATAAATAGCTCATTTGCATATTTCACCCATCTCTTCTTTTTGCTGATTGTTCTCTTGGAGACTTGACTGACATTGTGTGGTGAATGAATGAAATTACACTTTGGAATTGCTATTTAAGCCCATTTAACAGTCTCCTCCCCGCTCTGATGAAAACAGCGTTTATTGGCTGTTGAAACTAGTCAGCGTGACGTTCAGCACGTCTTCTGGGAACCAGCAGCTGCTGAGGACATCCTCTGTCTCTACCACCAGGCTTCCTGCACTCTCTGTTTGGCTGCCTGATTTCACACGGATCACACCTGAAGCTTGCCTGCTATTTGCATGGTCTTACTGCAGCACGGATTACACAGTGGAGAAGCAGTGTGCTGCTGTCTTTTCCTGTGTGTGTGCCACCCAACATACTGAAAACACAGCTTGTGTCCTGTGAGTATAATGGGGTATTGAGAGGCTACACAGGTGAAGAACTGTTACCAACCAGCTGGTGAGCTCTGTCATCTCTACCTAATGTTTTACATTATGGACATACCAGCCTGACCCCTGTGCCTTATACTCTCCCCCATACCTGCAGCCCAGCACGATATTTGTGCTATATATGCACCTACTGAAGCCTGTGCATACCTGCATTAATCACACTAGGGTTTCTTTATGGACTGTATCTGAGTTATATTACCATTGTGATTAGCAAGTATTTATCCCATTGACAAAGTGACAGATCTACCTCCTCGCATCCATCCAAACAACACCCTTATCTCTGGATTCACCCTTTTCAAATAGCACATTCAGCTCACTGAAACCCCCTCCATACACAGGACTACTCAATATACTAAAGTCTGGGGGTGTTCCCACTCTGAGCTGTGCTCCATTAATTGTATGCCTGAACCAGGTGTTTTGGTCATTGGGTTATGTATGTGTGATGCACAGCTGCGATTCCCTTGATTTTAATTAACAACGTTGTCTTTTTTAACTGTGATACCACTCTGTTTGCCGTTTTCTATATGTCTTTTGTTGCACTATAATTTCTCTACTTAATAAAATTCAGTGTTTTTTCCATAGTGTTCTAATTTTGGTCTTCTTTGGGGGGAACTATTTTCTCTTGTTCTATTGTTATTTGCGCTTGACCATTAGAACTGCATCCCTTGTGGATGAAGCTGGAATATTTTCATTGAATTATTTTTAGATATATGATAACTGTCAATTTTTTTTTAAATTGGTTGATCCAGGCTAAAACCTATTTTTTTTTGTAGAAAGATCTCTTTGTTGGTTTTCATATATTGACAGTAAGTACATGAGCCACAAGGGAATGTACCTAAATCTTTGCAGGGATCTTTTGGAGCCTTAAAATTCACTCTGGACGAGTAGATCTCCTATGGAGGTAGCTTGTTTGTACGTTATAGTAGGTCTAGAAGGCACAAGGGGTCCAACTACAGGGTCAGAAGTAAGTAAATGCCAATGCTTCTGACAGATGTGTGTTATTTGAGCATGGTCATCGGTGTATGTGGTAATGATACGAATGAATTCGAAAGTCTGTTTTGAAATAATGTTATTCTAAAATGCTACATCTAAAAGGCCATATAATTTCTTATTGAAGGCTTTTACAATACCAATACTGACTGGGTGGTACCAGTTATGATTGCCCATGATGTCCAAACCGATCTAGCTATATTGGTTGTTGTCCATTAGGACTATATTGCCCCCTTTGTCGGATGACTTAATAGTAATTTGATGATTTTTTAAAGCAAGTTTTTCCTTCCGAGTGAGATTCATATGGTCTTGAGGTGTAGAGCTTGTAAAGCTTTAGTATCATGAGAAATCATCTTTAAAAAATTAGCAAATCCATGGTTGGAGCTAGGTGCTGGGTATAATGCCAAAGTCTTTTTAAGGGAAGATTCAGGAACAACCTGGGTACTTGTTGACGGGACATCTGGATTTTTAGAAGAGATTCCAAGTCCAATCTATCAATGAGATCACTGGGCTTGTTCTCCTCCAAAAGTGACTTTAAATTCTTCAGTGCTTGTCTTTCACTGAAAGTATGAAATTCTCGTGTATCTGTGTCTGTTTTTTTCAAAAATGCTTCTAAGGAGCAGTTTACATGTGTATAGATGGAGATCTTTAATGACCTCAAATTTGTCAATTGATTCATTAGGGCAAAAAGTCAGCCCTTTTTGATAGTATCGAGATTTCCTCATTCGTAAGAACATGGGAGGAAAGATTATTAATATTGATGGGCGAGGAAGAATGGTGATCTACTAAGGTGGAGTTGGGGTGAGTGCAACCTGGTAATTTCCCTGGTTTCTTGAATACATTGGAGGAACTTTAGGGAGAACAAAGTTGTTAGTTCCCGTTGTTGATACTGTGACGACATCTGCAACATCCAAGGTCGCCAGAGCAGTAGAAACAGTGGGTAAAGATTTGTTAGTGTTGAGAGTAGAAGAGCTTTCAAAGTCACGACTTCTTTTAGCTTGTCTCGTGCGTTTAGATCTAGGTGGAAGGCGTGACATGTTTGATGATGCAGAGGAAGTGTCAGACATATCAGATTGTAGGAACAAAAATTGTCTCTGGACAGCCGCACTCTAAACATATTGTAGCCTTTATTAAAAAAAATATATATCAGATTGTGCTAAATGTTGTGATCCATTTCTACATGGGAATCTAGAGTTATTGTTATGAGACCACTTGTAAGCTCTGCCCTCCTCAAAGGCATGTTTGTCTCGTGAATACTTGAATTCCTTTTTGGATAGAATTGATTTATAAAATTATTCAATATGCGTTTTTAGTTTTTCATTGAGATCCTTGTAGGGGGAATGAGCTTGAAGTGGTTTAATTTTAGAATAGATTTTATAAATGTTAACAATGATAACAATCAAACCTTTTTGATATTCCTCAGTTAGGAGTTTCATCATTCCAAGCGAGCATTGTTTAAGGTTATCTTTCCATGCAATTTTGAACATAGGGTCCAGGTTCTCAAAAGAAGGGAAAATCTGGACCCGTAGTCCAAGAGGATTTTTTTTCCTTGTTCTTCCCCTACATGGCCAAACTGTAAAGTGAATCCTGGGAGTCCTTTGTGATTAAGTTACAATCGGACTATGGGCAAAATGAATCTCGGGAATCGGAGTTAATTTTTCTTTTTTCTAACCTTACAAAATGGCTGGAAAAAAAGTCCTTGATGCACTGCCATGTAAAAACCTTTGATAAATATGCTAGAGTTGACTTGAATCCTCTTGGACTATGGGTCCAGATTTTCCCTTCTTTTGAGAACCTGGACCCTATGTTCAAAATTGCATGGGAAGACAACCTTAAACAATGCTTGCTTGGAATGATGAAACTCCTAACTGAGGAATATCAAAAACGTTTAATATCAATGTTAACATTGATAAAATCTATTCTAAAATTAAACCACTTCAAGCTCATTCCTCCTACAAGGATCTCAATGAAAAACTAAAAACTCATATTGAATTATTTAATAAATCAATTTTATCCAAAAAGAAATTTAAGTATTTACGAGACAAACAAGCCTTTGAGGAGGGCAGAGCCTACAATAACTTAACAATTAACATAACAATAACTCTAAATTCCCACGTAGAAATGGATCACAACATTTAGCACAATCTGATATGTCTGACACTTTCTCTGCATCATCAAACATGTCACGCCTTCCGCCTAGATCTAAACACACAAAACAACCTAAAAGAAGTTGCGACTTTGAAATCTCTTCTACTCTCAACACTAACAAATGTCCACCTAAACAACACTTACGCACTCCTTTACCGGCTGTTTCTACTGCTCCGGCTGCGGCGACCTTGGATGTTGCCGATGCCATCACAGGATCAACGATGGAAACTAACACTTTTGTTCTCCCCAAAGTTCCTCCAATGTTTTCAAGAAACCAGGGAAGCTCACAGGTTCCACTCACCCCAACTGCACCTTAGTAGATCACCATTCTTCCTCGTCCTTCAATACTATTAATCTTTCCTCCCATAGTCTTACGAATGATGAAATCTCGGTACTATCAAAAAGGCTGACTTTTTGCCCTAATAAACCAACTGACAAATTTGAGGTCACCAAAGATCTCCATCTATACACACGTAAACTGCTCCTTAGGAGCATCTTTGAAAAACACACACAGATACACAAGAATTTCATACTTTCAGTGAAAGACGAGCACTGAAGAATTTAAAGTCACTATTGGAGGAGAACGAGCCCAGGGATCTCATTGATAGATTGGACTTGGAAATCTCTTCTAAAAAATCCAGATGTTCTGTCAACAAGTACCCAGGTTGTTCCTAAATCTTCCCTTAAAAAGACTTTGGCATTATACCCAGCACCTAGCTCCAACCATGGAGTTGCTAATTTTTTAAAGATGACTTTTCATGATATTAAAGCTTTACAATCTACACCTCCAGACCATATAAATCTTATTTGGAAGGAAAAACTTGCTTTAAAAAAATCTATCTAAAAATCATCAAATTACTATTAAGTCACCCAACAAAGGGGGCAATATAGTCCTAATGGACAACAACCAATATAGCCAGATGTGTTTGGACATCTTGGGCAATCATGACTGGTACCACCCAGTCAGTATTGGTATTGTAAAAGCCTTCAATAAGAAATTATATGACCCTGTAGATGTAGCATTTTAGAATAACATTATTTCAAAACAGACTTTCAAATTCATTCGTACCCCTTTTCCTAGAATACCCACTTTCTATCCCCTTCCCAAAATTCATAAAAATGCTCAAAGTCCTCCTGGTTGCCCAATAATATTGGGCAATGGTGCCATCTCTGAGAACTTCTCTCGCTTGGTGGACGAACATTTAAAACCCTTCGTCCTCAGCAAACCATCATACGTGCGTGACACTAGATTTTTGCCCGTACTCTTCGGCGGCGTAGTCTATTTCTCACCGCGTAATCGAAATACGCGATTAGGAGGCGTGAAGCATTTAAATTAAGCGCGTCCCCGCGGCGATCGAACTGAGCATGCCCCGTTCAGAAATTTCCTGCCATGCATTGCGCGAAATCACGTTGTTACGTCATTCATTGTTTGAGTAGCGTCGTTTACGAACATTCCTATTCCCGGACGACTTACGTAAAAAATAATAAAAGACGTCGGAAAACTTAGAAATTCGACGCGGGAACGACGGCCATACTTAACATGGGCTGTCTAATATTAGAGCAGCAAAAAGCTGGTATAGTGTTACGCAAAAAAAAGATGACTAAAGGTGCCGTAAGAGATTGCGAATGAAGATCGTAATTTCGGGGATCACCGGCAAAAGCTCATTTGCATACCCCGACGCGGAAAACGACGTGAAGTCCACCCAGTGGCCGCAATTTTATTGCAGCGTAGATCCGAAGGCATACGAACACGTAATCCAGTCGAATTGAAGCCCGCAGCCGTCTATTCATGGTTTGAGGTTTCCGACTAGCTAAAAAACGCGCGTAATTTGAAATTACTCCAGTCTAACACCAGTTAGACAGGAGTTATGCCTCTCTGAATCTGGCCCAGCGTCTTTACCTATAACAGTGGAGCATTTCTCCATGTACAGGGCACTTGCCCCTGACTATGCCAATCTGTAGCTGGGGGAATGGGAACGGGCCATCTTTTCAGATGAGGGTCTCTCTATGTACCTGTGCCACGTTGCTATGGGGATCAGTCACAAATGTCTGAAAAAAGCATTTAATCATAGTCAAACTAAGAATAGACAAGACTTGCTGGCACCTAAACAAGCTAAACCCCTTGAAAACAGTCATTGTATCATTACCACATACACAGATGACCATGCTCAAATAACACACAATTGTTAGAAGCATTGGCATTTACTTACTTCTGACCCTGTAGTTGGACCCCTTGTGCCTTCTAGACCTACTATAACATACAAATGAGCTACCTCCATAGGAGATCTACTCATCCAGAGTGAATTTCAAGGCTCCAAAAGAGGAGATCCTTGAAAAGATTTAGGTACTTTCCCTTGTGGCTCATGTACTTACTGTCAATATACGAACACCAACAAGGAGATCTTTCTACCTAATGGTACAACGTTTTTTCCAAGACACTTTGCCAACTGCCAGACAACAGGGGTGATTTACCTCCTGCTGTGCAGTTGCAACTGCTTCTATGTAGGCAAAACTACCCAAAAACTCTGGCAATGTTTGTACCGTCATCTAAAAGCCATGAGAGACAAGGACCCCGACTCACCTCTGGGCAGACATGCCCTCAAAACTCATGTTGGCATATGTCCAAACATTGAAGTATTAGTCCTGGACCGCAGCTCTCGGGGAGGGGATTTTGATAAGATTCCCCTTCAGCGAGAGCTGAGGTGGATCTCAGGCCTCAATGCTATTGTGCCACCAGGCCTCAATCAAGCTTTGAATTTCAAACCCTTTTTACCTGTCTTTTCTTCTGGGGTCTTTGATAAAGAACTCCTAAATTAAAACACAAAACCACAGGATGGTTCTAACTTTAGACCACACATGAGTGTCTTTATATAATCACTGCATTCAGTGACACTGTGACAGGGGGGAGGGGGTGGGGGGGTGATCGCAAGGGGTTAATGTGCCTACATGTCCTGGTGTCAGTGTAGTGTTGTGTACACTTACTGTTAGATGTGATCTCTCCTCAGCGGTGGTTGAAAAAACCGCCAAGGGAGAGATCACATCACTTCCTCCTTCCTGTGTTTACACAGGAGGAGGAAGTGACAGGGCGGGGGGGGGGCGCGCGCATTGGCTGGGAGCGATCGTGAGGGGGCGGACAAAAACGAATAGCCGCCCCCTCATCCCGGTTCACTTCCAGAGCTGCAGAGACCGTTGCATGTACCGGGGGGGTCCCGATCGGACCCCTGACCCGCATCAAGGCAGGGACGTACAGGTAAGCCAATGTGCCTGTACGTGCCATTCTGCCGACGTAAATGTACATACGGCGGTCCGCAAGCGGTTAAATATTATTATTTTATTTTATTTTGGAGAAAGATGGCAGATTGCCTCTGGGGGATGTCTGCCTACTCCCAACTCCTGCAGTCCGGCTCCTCTCTCGAGTACACGCACAAAATACACTTTAAAAAAAAAATGGCCTTGATTGTCCAACATACTAATTTACATTTTTTGTTTACATTTGAAATGGAAGATATTTTAAATTGACTCGACGTGCAATCTGTCAGTTTGTAATGTGCTTGCATCCATATTTGTTTGTATGTGTTTTTTGCTTATTATCCCTCATATATGCTATACTTTTTGTTTGTAGATATCTGCAACATTGTAAAGCTGTACGGCATGTCATGTCTGTAATGGATAAACCCCTGACGATCTGTAGACTCAGCCCTCTAGTTTGTGATTATATTTACTATTATTTATGAATATGTTTGATCAGCAGGGTTTGGACCATCTGGTGGCGTCGATGCTCCCCAGCACGTATTTATTTTTTCAGAGAGAGAGCCCCCTCCTGAACCGTACAAGGCCACATGCCCTTAACATGGGGAGGATGCTTTGGGGGTCTGTGACTCCCAAAGCACCTTGTCTTCATGTTGAATAGGACAAGGGTCTTATCCTCACAACCCTTGCCCCGGTGGTGTTGGGGGCGGCGGGTGAGGGGCTTATTGCAATCTGGAAGCCCCCTTTAACAAGACAAGAGCCAGCTTGGGACAAGTCCTCTATTAAAAAAAAAATTCCAGCAATGTAAATCCATCTCGAGTTTGGAACGAGAAAAAAAAGAATGAAAAAAGCACTGCAATAGCTCTGCCTCCATGGGCGGCTCCCACTGAGTGACGCGTCAACCACTGAGACATCGGTTATATACCCGAGGGCGTGGTCACCCGGTTATGTGTGCTGGTGACCTCTTCCCTCTCTGATGCCACAGGGAAACGCTGCAGGGTTACCCAGTGACCTGTATGGACGACCCCCGCCCCCTCTGATGCCACAGGAAACCCCTGTGGGGTCAGAGGGGGGTGGGGTCATCTGCACATGTAACCGGGTGGTCCCGCCCTCAGCTATATAACAGCTGTCACAGCTGTAGATGTGTCATTCGGTGGGGGCCGCCCATGAAGGCAGAGCTATTGCAGTGCTTTTTTTCCTCATTTCGGAACTAGAGATGGATTTACATCGCTGGATTTTTTTAAGGACTTGTCCCAAGCAGGCTCTTGTCTTTTTTACATTTTTTTTGTGAAATGGTAGGGGTACAATTTACCCTGTTACCAATTCACATAGGGGGGCTGGGATCTGGGGGTCCACTTGTTAAAGGGGGCTTCCAGATTCTAATAGGCCCCCTAGGCCAGCAGACCCTCACAACCACAGGGCAAGGCTTGTGGGGATAAGGCACTTGTCCCAATCAACATGGGGACAAGGTGCTTTGGGAGTCACAGACTAAAAAAATTAAAACCGACCGAAAATTTTGAAAAACAAATGCTTTTTTTTTTTTTTTTCGTTACAAAACTTTGTAAATAAGTATGTTTTCTCTTTCACTGATGGGCACTGATGGGGCTGCACTGACGGGCACTGATGGGCACCGATGAGGTGGAATTGATAGGCACTGATGATGGGCACTAATATGCAGCACTGATGGGCACTGATAGGTGGCACTGATGGGCACTGATAAGTGGCACAGCTAGGCGGCACGGATGGGCACAGCTAGGCAGCACGAATGGGCACAGATAGGTGGCATGGATGGGCACTGATAGGTGGCACGGATGTACTGTAATATATTGTACTGATGGATGCCAATTAGTGCCAAACAATGCCTGCAAATCAGTGATGCCCATTGTGGGCACAATGGATGCCAATCAGTGCCCACAATGGATGCCAATCAGTGCCCACAATGGACATCACTGATTGGCAGGCATTGTTTGGCATCCATTGTGGGCACTGATTGGCATCAATTGTGGGCACTGATTGGCATCAATTGTGGGCACTGATTGGCATCCCTGGTGATCTAGGGTAGCATACCTGGTGGTGGTCATCCTTGGTGGTCTGGTGGCATCCCTGGTGGTCTAGTGTGGGCATCCTCTGGGGGGGCTGCACTGATAATCGATCAGCACAAACCCCCCTGTCAGAGGAGCAGCCGATCGGCTCTCCTCTACTTGCGTCTGACAGACGCAAGTGAGGAAAAGCCGATGACGGCTCTTCTTGTTTACATCTTGATCAGCCATGATTGGACACAGCTGATCATGTGGCAAAGAGTCTCCGTCAAAGACTCTCTACCTAGATCGGTGTTGCGGGGTGTCAGATTTACCCCAGGGGCGCACAGCAGCTCAATATCCTGAAGACGTCATATGACATCTGGTCAAGATATTGAAACCACTTTGCCGCCGTCATTTTGTAATGACAATTAGGGATGAGCTTTGTGTTCGATGCGAACACATGTTCGCATCGAACATTGGCCGTTCGATCGTTCGTCGAAAACGAACAAATCGGGTCGTTCGCGCCAAATTCGAATGACCCATAATTCACTGCGGCGTTGCGCGCTGATGATTGGCCAAGCATGCATCATGACCCCGCATGCTTGGCCAATCACAGCGCCCAAAAAACAAAGAGACCTAATTGGCCAAAGCCTGGGTGCTTTGGCCAATTAGGGCTCAGGGCTTTAGCACACGCCCCACACTATAAAAGGCTGCCTCCCGGGCGGCCTCGTGTAGTGTGTTCCGGCTTGTTTTACAGAGAAGTCAGACAGACAGTCAGTTAGAGAGAGAGAGAGAGAGAGAGACACAGGGGTCAATTCACAAAAAGAAACGTTATTGGTTTTCTTCAGTTGTTAAATTAGCACTCCTTATTTAACGCTAGCAAACATGGTATTCACGAAAGCTATAATCGTTATTTAACATAGTCGTTATGGTTTTCAACTGACTCTTTATCCAATCGTTATGCTAACTACTCAGACATTATTATTAAGATTGGGATTTGGTGTCATTGCGCTTGTGCTGTTACATACTATGTGAACGCCTAAATATGTCTGGAAGGATAACAAAGAGAGGCATAGAGTCACTAAAGGCATCTAGAGGTAACGCTGGTGGTGGATGTGGTGAATCCTCTTCAGCACGTGGGCGTGGCCGCTCACCCTTCTTTTCTGGAGCGTGTACGTGTGCTGTTACATACCACCTGAGTGCAGTTAGTGTCACTGCACGTTTGCTGTTACATACCACCCTAGCGCAGTTGGTGTCACTGCACGTGTTCTGTTACATACCACCTGAGCGCAGTTGGTGTCACTGCACGTTTGCTGTTACATACCACCTGAGCGCATTTGGTGTCACTGCACGTGTACTCTTACATACCACCTGAGAGAGAGAGAGAGAGAGAGAGAGAGATGCGTGCATATTTTATCCGGCGTAGCGCAGCGCATATACGTTACGCTGACGCGAACTAGCGAGTCAAGTCCAGTATTCACCAAGCGCATGTTCGTTACTTTGCGGCGGAGTAACGAAAAAGCGCTGGCGCAACCCGACGCAAGTGGAAGTGGGTGTGAACATATGTAAATGATGGGCAGAGCCCAGTGCAGTGACTTACGTTCATCGCATCATCCACGGAGCATGCACAGTGAGGGAGGGCTCCCCTGTGCGCATGCTCACAACTTCCGTCGGCACCACTTAATGGGAAACGCCAGCGCAATGTCTTCCGTTGCGCGTATAAAAGCGGCCTTAGATGCGCCTTTCCGGCGCAAAAGTATATCCAGTTTCCCCCACCCCAGGGAAGTAACTTTTGCTGTATGATGGCTGCTCCCGTTCCCCCCAAAGAGAGGAGAAACCTCAATTTTAATGCCCAGGAGCTCACCCTAGTGATCTCCGCTATGGAGACGTACAACAACTTTCTCCACGGCAGGAAAAGTCGGAAGACCAGCCGGAATAGGAAGCAGGGCATCCTGGAGTCCATTGCTGGCAGGGTCAATGCTTTGGGCTACTCCACCCGGACTGCTGCCGATATCGGCAAGAAAATTAATGACTTGAGGCGGAAAGTCCGGGGTAAGGTGGCCACCATCAGGAGGCATGAGAGGGGCATGGGTGGTGGACCCCCATGTGCGGTCAGCCTGACCACGGAGGAGGAGGTGGTCGCCCGCTGCCTGGAGAGGGAGCAGTTGGAGGGGGGCCCGGGATATGATTCCGTGGAGGAAGGCTCCAGGACAGGTAAGTGATTTGTATCCCCTATTTGGTGTGTTGCATGTGGCGGGGGGGGGTACATGTGCCAAGTGTGTGGGACCACCCAACATGTGTCTGCTTTGTGTCATCCACAGATGACAGAGCTGGGCCATCATCTGTTGGCGGCCAGTCCACCCCAACCCCCCAACGGCATCCTGAGCCCGACCCCCTGGGTGGTGAACACCATGAGATGGAGGAGAGTGCCCACACCTCGCCTGATGAGGTGGTTGAGGAGGAGCCTGGCTTTACAGATCAGGACTTTGTTTTAATTTTGGAGGAGTCCTCCCCTTCTGCAGGGCCCTCTGTAATCCCCTCCCCCATTCTAGGAAGCCCCTCAAGGGCGACTCCATGCCCCCGGGGACAACCATCTCCTGGCCCCAGGAAGGCGACCCGGAAGACCAGGGGGGTGTTTGATTTGGTCCATGACCAAATGGCCCGGGACCAGGCCAGGCAGACCCAGCAGATGGGGGAGATTGCTGGGCATCTTGACTGGCTAGTTGACAGCCTGGGCTCCGTGTCCCAGCTGACCAACGCTGTGCAGGACGTCAGCTGCAACTGCGCTGCAGTAGTGACCAGTCTGGGGGAGGTGCAGGCTGATGTTCGACACCTCACAGCAGCCGTCCATGCCAACACTGCTGCCATCCGGACACAGGGGAGGCAGAGGCAGCGTGACCAGTGGCATAATGTCACCCGCCAGCTGAGGATGCAGGCCCAGACCAACCACTATCTTAGCCGGATTGCCATGGCCTTTGAGGGCATGCAGCCAACACCTGCCAGGAGTGGCCCACCCGGGGATCAGCCACCTCCAGATGTCCCCCCCCCCACCCACTCCCTCCAGGCAGCTGAGGAGCCAGAGAGGGCCCACAAGAAAGAGCCCCCGTCAGCCCAGATGAGGGAATTTTTTTTTTTTGTATATTTTTGGCTCAGGTTATGAGTATTTATTCTTTATTTGAACTTTGCTCTGGTTAGGATTTTTTATTTTTATTTTTGCTCAGGCTATGAGTTTTTATTTTTATTTTTGCTCAGGTTATGAGTTTTTATTTTTATTTTTACTCAGGTTATGAGTTTTTATTTTTATTTCGGTTTTTGCTCAGGTTATGAGCTCTTTCTTTTAAGTTTAACTGCACACGGTCAGGAGTGCAGGGGACAGTGTGAATGGTGTGTGAATGTGAGGGGGTGGCACCCTCGGCCGTTGGGGAGAAGTTATCCCCACAGCTGTGTGAATGACGTGTGAATGGTGTATGAATGGACAGCGACATCATTGGGGCCTTGACGCCGGCGTTGCTGCTCCCAAGTCCTGCATGTTGGACTTGGGCTAATCCAATGCGATGTGGATGTGGTGTGTGTGATCTAGGGACATCAGTGGTGTGCATGCGTGCATTGTCCGTGTGATCAATGTTTTTGTTTAGTGTCCAAAGATGACTACGGCGAGGACCCTCCTGACTGCTCTTCCATCAGCTGACTGGGTCTCCTCTGGCGGGGGGGGGGCAGTCTGGTTGGGGGGTCAGGTCATCACGTATGTCAATCTGCAGGCCCTTTCTCATGGCAAAGTTGTGCAGAATGCAACATGCACCGATGATCTGACACACGAAGGTAGGGAAATACAATAGGGCCCCCCCAGACTTATCCAGGCAGCGGAAACGGGACTTCAGGAGCCCAAATGTTTGCTCCACCACTGCACGAGTTTTGATATGTGCTTCATTGTATCTTCTCTCTCCTCAGGTTAGGGGGTTCCGGAAAGGAGTCATGAGATGGGGTCCCAGTGCATATGCAGAGTCACCTGTAAGGGAAAAGACAGGAGGATGTTAGTCATGCATGTGCCCCTTGTGATGTCAGCATCATGGGGGGGACAGTCATGCCTGCCACCCATGTCACTCACCAACCAGCCAGCTGTCCCCATACATGTTCTGTTTGAATTCCATTGGGATGGGGCTCTGATTGTAGATGAAGCTGTCATGGCTGGATCTTGGGTGTTTGGCACGGACGTGCCATATGAGGCGTTGGGCATTGGCTATCACCTGTACGTTGATGGAATGCCAATGCTTCCGATTGCGGTATATGTGCTCTGTGGCACTGGGGGGCTGGAGTGCCACATGTGTGCAATCAATGGCCCCCACGGTGCGTGGGAATCTGGCAATGCTGTAGAAAAATCCTGCATTGCCTTCAGCCGCAGCTCCTCAGTGGTGGGTCTGATGAAGTGGTTGGACATGCGTCTGAGGATTTCAGGGATAACCTGGTGCACACATCTGCTCATGGAGGACTGTGACATCCCAGCCACCACTCCACTTGTACGCTGGAATGATCCACTTGCGAGGAAATGAAGTGTTGCCAGTACCTTCACCAGTGGCTGCACTGCTTGTGAGCGGTGTGTTGGGCTGGTGATGTCATCCTGCAGGGTTGTGGTAAGTTCAAGTATTGCATCTGGGCTGAATCTGAAGAGGCGATACACCTCCTCATCCCCCATGCCAAAGAGGCTCATGCGCGTGCGGTATATCCTCTCAGGTGCCCGCCTCCTCCGTTCCGGGGGACCCATTAGTAGTGCTAGGACCACGGCTGCCCCTGGCATGTTGGCACACAGAGGTGTTGTCCTTGCAAGTGTGGTTGGTCAGCTTGCTATTTTCGTCGGTAACGCTGCTGATGTAGCTGCTCTCCTGCTGACCTGTGGCCGTCTGGAGTAAAGATAAAGCAGCTATTTGTAGTGTTGCTCACGAATATTCGCATTGCGAATATTCGTTACGAATATTGCATATTCGAGTATTCGCGAATAAATCGAATATCGCGGTGAATATTCGCTATTGCGAATATTCGTATTTTTTCAAATTTATTTTTAAAACAGATCACATCCTAGTGATCTCCATCGACGTCTAAAAGCATTGCTGGTATGATTAGAGACCCTGAGCCGAGTAGCTGAGGCGATCCTTTTATGTTGCCGAATATTAGCAATGCGAATATTCGTATTACGAATATTCGCGAATACTTTCTCTGCCCTTCTGTGTTTTGTGTATAAAAAAAAAAAATTGGCTTTAGTTTAGTCATATAAGTTTTTGTTAGTGCATATTAGTTTAGTAATCCAGGAAATGATCTCCGTTTTCGCGTGTTGTTCGCGCGCATGCGCGGACGAGAATTTCGCAATCAATTTGGCATTCGCATTAGCAAAATTTCGCATTCGCATTAGCGAAATTTCGCAAATTTTTTTTGATAAAATATCACGAATATTCGATATTAACGAATATTTCACGAATATTCTTCTATATATTCGTGAAACATCGCGAAATCGAATATGGCGTATTCGGCTTAACACTGGCTATTTGTAGGAATAACTTTGCGACAGATGGACGACTTACGCGCAGCGCATGTAGCCAGCGTCTGGTGCTAATCCGTTGGCGAATCGGGAAATCTCCCTCATTTGCATATTTGCATGGCAAATCAGTAGACGCGACGGATGCGACAAGTGAAAATATGCGCTTACGATACTCTGGCGAGGGAAAGTTAAGCTGATGGGAAAAAGCCCGTTTTCTGTCGCATCTAGTTTGGTGGGTACGACCGCATAGATACTACGGCACATCTTGACAGTTACGCGGCGCATATCGATATACTCCAGCGCAAGTCTTGCTGAATCTGGCCCACGGTGGATAGATAGATAGATAGATAGATAGATAGATAGATAGATAGATAGATAGATAGATCGATCAGGGAGGCTACTAGTTAGTATAGTTAAATGTACAGTTTGTAGAGAATATATTGACATCCCTAGGAGTTGTCAATATATTTATAAACTGTATAGCTTAGCTAGTTCTGCTATAAGTATCTGTCAGGCAGGAGATTGTGCTTGATGCTCTAACGTGTTAGTGTACACGTGTTAGTTAATTGCACATAGACGCATTAATTGTTACTGCACGTGTGCTATTTATTTGCACAGAAAGGCAGTTGCTGTTAATGCAAGTGGGCTATTGAATTGCACAGAAACGCAGTCGCTCTGACTGTGCGTGTGCTGTGTAATACCACCTTAGCGCATTTGGGGTCACCGCACGTGTGCTGTTACATACCACCTTAGCGCATTTGGTGTCACCGCACGTGTGCTGTTATATACCACCTGAGCGCAGTTAGTGTCACTGGACGTGTGCTGTTATATACCACCTGAGTGCAGTTAGTGACTGGACGTGTGCTGTTACATACCACCTGAGCGCATTTGGTGTCACCGCACGTGTGCTGTTATATACCACCTGAGCGCAGTTAGTGTCACTGGACGTGTGCTGTTATATACCACCTGAGCGCAGTTAGTGTCACTGGACGTGTGCTGTTATATACCACCTGAGCGCAGTTAGTGTCACTGTACGTGTGCTTTTATATACCACCTGAGCGCAGTTAGCGTCACCGCACCTGTGCTGTTATATACCACCTGAGCGCAGTTAGTGTCACTGGACATGTGCTGTTATATACCACCTGAGCGCAGTTAGTGTCACTGGACGTGTGCTGTTATATACCACCTGAGCGCAGTTAGTGTCACCGCAACTGTGCTGTTATATACCACCTGAGCGCAGTTAGTGTCACTGTACGTGTGCTTTTATATACCACCTGAGCGCAGTTAGTGTCACTGTACGTGTGCTTTTATATACCACCTGAGCGCAGTTAGTGTCACTGGACGTGTGCTGTTACATACCACCTGAGCGCAGTTAGTGTCACTGGACGTGTGCTGTTACATACCACCTGAGCGCAGTTAGTGTCACTGTACGTGTGCTGTTACATACCACCTGAGCGCAGTTAGTGTCACTGTACGTGTGCTGTTACATACCACCTGAGCGCAGTTAGTGTCACCGCACCTGTGCTGTTATATACCACCTGAGCGCATAAATATGTCTGGAAGGACAACAAAGAGAGGCAGAGAGTCACGAGGGCAAGCAGGCTCTGCATGTAGAGGTAACGCTGGTAGTGTATGTGGTGCATCCTCTTCAGCACGTGGCCGTGGCCGTGGCCGCTCGTCCTTTTCGGGAGCTGGCCGTGTTGAGCCTCAACATGCAGAGAAATTAGTAGAGTGGATGACCAAGCCGTCCTCATCCTCCTCATCCTCTCTCACACAGACTGATCAAAGTTCATCTGGCAAAGCAGCTGCCAAGGCGTCCTCTTCCCTCTGCACAATGGTTTCACACAATACTTCCCTAGTACCACCATGTCCTCCTGAGGAGTCCCCCGAACTGTTTCAACACAGTGTTGGGTACATGCTGCAGGAAGATGCGCAGCGTTTTGAAGACTCCGATGACGGAACACTGATAGAGGAAGGCATTGATGTGAGCCCAGGGAGAGGGGGTGTCCGAGAGGGACAGCAATTTGTCAGTGATGATGTTCCCCCAGCTGGAGCATACTGCCAGGTTGTTGACAGTGATGAGGAGGGAGGGGATGATGAGGTCACTGACTCTACCTGGGTGCCTGATAGGAGAGAGGAGGAGGAGGAGGAGGAGGACGAGGCACAGGCACATCTCCAAAAAGGCAGGATGCCCTCCAGGGGTCAGCTTAAGGTCACACCCACTGCATTACAGCGCACATCTACGGCGCTTGTGCATGGTGCTGCTGTATCTGACCGGTACAGCAAAATTTCTTTGGTGTGGGCCTTTTTTGAAACATGTCTACAAGATCGTACCTTTGCTATTTGCAACTTATGTCGCAAGCGTATCTCGCGTGGCCAAAACATCAACCGCCTGGGTACCACATGCTTGTCCAGACATATGTCGACCTGCCATGCAGCTCGTTAGCAAGCACACCAGAAAGACCTACACCAAAGACAAAAGCGTACCCCCCCTTGCCCTTCTGGGACCCCCAGTCCTTTCTGAAGCCTGCAGTGAAGGTGTAGAAATAGGTGTGTCACAAGCTAGTAGTAGCGGTCAATCTACTGATAGTACCAGGCAAATTTCCCTGCCCCAGCTGCTGCAGCGCCGAAAGAAGTACAATCCCAGCCATCCACATGCCCAGCAGTTGAATGCTAGCTTAGCGAAATTGCTAGCACTTCAACTGCTACATTTTCAGTTGGTAGATTCTGCCCCCTTCCGTGAGTTTGTGCAATGTGCAGTACCTCAGTGGCAAGTACCAAAACGCCACTTTTTCTCACGGAAGGCTATTCCGGCTCTCTACCGGCATGTGGAAGGCGGTCAGTGGTAAGGTGCATATTACCGCTGACTCATGGTCCAGCAGGCATGGACAGGGACGTTATCTGTCTTTTACCGCGCATTGGGTGACTCTGCTGGCAGCTGGGAAGGACGCAGGGCAAGGTCCAGTAGTTTTGGAGGTTGTTCCGCCACCACGCCTCCAAAACAATACTACTGCTTGTGACACACCTCTTTCCTCCACCCCCTCCTCTTCTTCTTCCTCTGTGGCCTCTTCCTGTGGGGATGTTTTCTCCGAACCGGCCGTGCTTCATAGGCGTACGCAGCAGCAGGCCATCAATGAGTACCTGTGCCAATATGGCAGCAGAACTGGGTCAGGGCAGCTAGGTTTTTTTTCCCCACGCCAGTGGGCCTTGATCAGGGATGCATGCACTGTCCTGTCACCATTTGAGGAGGCCACGAGGATGGTGAGCAGGGACAGTCCATGCATCAGTGAGACTGTCCCTCTTATTCACATGTTGGAGCACACGCTACGTGGAATAATGGACAGGGCCCTTGAGGCAGAACAGAGGGAGGAAGAGGAGGACTTCCTTACCTCTCAAAGGGCCCCTTTACCCAGACAGTGGTCCTGCTTGCCCACCTAGCACACAGGAAGAGGAGGAGGAGGAGGAGGAGGATTGTATCAGCAGCATGGAGGTGGAGCCTAGCACTCAGCAGCAGCAGTCTTCAAGGGATCATTTACAGTCCCAAGGAGCACGTGGAGTTTTACGTGGCTGGGATGAGGTGCCTGTGGATCCTGTCGTCCTCAGTGACCCAGAGGACTGTGCCCCGAATGCCTCTGCAAACCTACGCTGCATGGCCTCCCTGATCCTGCAAAGCCTGCGTAAGGATCCTAGTGTACGTGCTATTAAGGAGAGGGATCATTACTGGCTGGCGACTCTCCTTGATCCATGTTACAAGAGTAAGGTTGCGGACCTTATGTTGCCTTTGCAGAGGGAGCAGAAGATGAAACTTCTGCGGGAGGCCTTGCAGAAGGGTCTGTGCAATGCGTTCCCAGAACCGGGGGGATTACCAAAACCTGGCTCTGGACAACGTCTTGCTGAGGCTTCGGTGAGTCACAGAAGGGGCGGTGGAGAAGGTGGTCGTCTGACGGATGCGTTCAGGCAGTTTTTTAGTCCGCAGCCCCAAGGTCTGACCGGTTCCAACAACCATCGCCAGCATCTGGTTTACATGGTCCGGGAATACCTAGGGGCAAGATCCGACTTGGACACCTTCCCCACCGAAAATCCTCTGGCTTACTGGGTCTTGAGGATGGATCACTGGCCAGAGCTTGCTAGGCATGTGCAAAAGTGAAAAATTCGTTTCGTTTCGTTTCAATTCGTCATTTAATAAATTTCGTTAAGTTAGGTTCGTTACATGTGTTGAATTCGTTTTCGGAATTCGTTCGTTTTCGACCGAATTTCGAAAAATACGGTCAAAATCGAAAATATTTCGACCGTTTTTCGAATTCGTTCGTTTTCGACCGAATTTCGAAAAAAACGGTCGAAATCGAAAATATTTCAACCAGATTAGAAAACAAATAGTCTCTTTTTGAATAGAATTTTTTTCGAATTAAATTCGAAAATATATATTTTTTTTTTTCTTCGAATTCCGATCGAATTTAGTCCGCGGGTATTCGATTCGGAATTCGAAAAAAAAAATTCGACCATTTTTTTTTTTTCGAAATTCGGTCGAAAATGAACGAATTCCGAAAACGGTCGAAATTTTTCGCTATTATAGCAATTCGGAAATTCGTATGCATCCGAATGTCCGAATAATGGAAAATTCGTCCGAATTTCGATTCGGAACGAAACGAAATGCACATGCCTAGAGCTTGCCCAGTACGCAATTGAGCTACTGGCTTGCCCTGCATCCAGTGTTCTTTCAGAACGGACATTCAGTGCTGCTGGAGGCTTTGTGACTGATCACAGGGTGCGCCTCTCCAACGGCTCTGTTGATCGACTGACCTTCATCAAAATGAATCAGGCTTGGATCAACACCAGCTACCACGCACCTGATGCTGATATTAATGAATAATATCTTTTTGTTGAAATGTCGGATCCCTTTTAGACTGCTGATGCTGAGTGACTGTCCTCTTATGCTGCTGATGGAATATCCTTCTCCTCCTCACTTTTCTTGCTGATAGCTAGTAAGAAATGTTGTGTTTCTGGGCTCTGCCAACAGTGCCTAAGGCACAATTTTTCTGCCCCTGTTTAACAGGGGCGCCTAATAACAATTTTTGATGCAATACTTTGCACTTGGCTCCTTGTTGCGCTCCAATTGGAGTTATTGGGAGGGGTTGCAAGTGTTGTGTTGTGCCCAAGGCACAATTTTTCATCCCCTGTTTAACAGGGGCGCCTAATAACAATTTTTGATGCAATACTTTGCACGTGGCTCCTTGTTGCGCTCCAATTACAGTATGTTTGAGGGGTGCCCTTTTTTCTAAAAATGTTCTTTCGCAAAACAATAATGGCCCCCCACCACCGCTAAAATATTCGACATAATGTTGCCACACAGAACTTGCGCAAGTAGCATTAATTACTTTTTTTATAGTCCTCTCATGTTGTGCAGGGACATTTCTAAACACATGCCACTACTATAGACACCCAGCAGGTGTGATATTTAAATGAATTTTTTTTTCACTTTAAGCATCATTAAATTGGCTGCTCCGCAAAAAACTTTTGTTTTAAAAAAAAAAATCCCATTGATACATGTTCCCTGGGGCAAGACCCGGGTTCTGAATGACGTTTTCCAACATTTAATTGAATTTTGGTCTTTAAAACATCCGTTTTTGAATTCGAACGTTCGGGTCCCATAGACTTCAATGGGGTTCGAAATATTTGTGCGAACCCACGGTCTGTTCGAATGTTCTGGTGCGAACCGAACCCGGGGGTGTTCGGCTCATCCCTAATGACAATACCAGGCATATAATCCTTTAAAATGGGCACTTTTGATTTTTCATGTTCGTGTCCCATAGACTTTAACGGCGTTCGTATGAATTTTTTGCCTGTTCGGCAAGTTCTGGTACGAACCGAACCGGGGGGTGTTCAGCCCATTCTTACTCCTCACATATTCATATGTCCTTCTTTCTATCTGTACCTAGATGTTACATCAACGATGGGGATGCAATCAACTTTCCTTGCGCTAAGAAACTAATCTTCAGCTTTTTGGATAACACAATAGTGCTCACATTGGAAGCTCCTCAGACAGTCCTGTGTAACAATGGGAGCTCTGTTTATTTATAGGACTTTGAACAGGGGTAACAAAAGGGGTTTGGTGACTATTCAGTTCCGACAATCAAGCCTATGTATTCCTTCAAACAGTAGGTGTTATATGAAACTCAAACAATGAAAACACACGTGTACATTCAAAAAGAACAATGACTAGGGCAGTGTCTGGTCGTGCCTGTGGTGACCAGTCTGCACAATTTCCTGCTGTTTGTACTTGAAAACTGTGCTTTACACACATTCCCGCTTTTACCATTGGCGTGAATCCTTATTATGCATTGTTCAGAGAAGATTGCATAGTTGATTGTTCAGAGAACAATGCATAGACGGAATATACTACCATTCCTATGGACGTGAGGCTATCTGCAGGGACATGCTATGGTCTCGCCACGTGGTGATCAGACACATAGACACAAGCGTACATTCCTCCAAAAATGCAGATTGGCATCAAACGGATAATGTCTTGTGGGAGCTAACATATCCCCACCATAACAAACAATTTGCGCATAACACAGGGGCCCTCTGGGTGAAAACCGCTCCACATCCACAGGAAGCTTTTCACTACCTAAGATCCTTGACTGTTGCCTGTTAGCTGAAGCTCTTATGAGCGAGCCGCAAGTAGAACTAACACTGGGAGACACTGTGACAATACATATTAAATACATCTTCATGTTAACTGTTGCTTTTGTTGGAAGGCATTATAATAACTACTGTATATCACTTAGAGACTTTTTTTACTTAAACTGGGTATACATGCTCAGCTTATTTTTTTTTTAGTTCAACCAGAGTGTTAAATAAAAAACAATACTGACAGTTCCCCATATCAACACAATCAGTGTATGTTTTAGAGGGACCTCCTCTGCTGCACTATTGTATTCTAATAGGAGGGACTCATACTCTATCCCATCAGAATACACAGATCAGCTCTTACAGCTATTGGCTGAAATCGCTGATCGAATGCTGGTTTTCCAACATGATCACTCTAATGACTGGCTTCTATTGAAAAGACAATAGTATACACGGACCAAAAGTCAACCAGTTCCAATTTTCAGTCTCTGTATACCCTGCTTTAGCAGCACAGTGGTCTTGTTTGTTTTGTAAAAAAAAAAACACATGTATCTGCATGGAGTTGTATGTCCTGGATGTTTTTACATGGAGGATGTGTTTGTGTTTTTGACTCTGATAAGAAGAAAATAGTCTATACAGGTTAAGGGAGTGGAAAGAACAATCAAATTTTGACTATAAAATAATTATTATGTATGCTATATGTCACATACAGTATCTAAAAAGAATAATTAGTGGGAATGCTTTAATAAGCATTCCCAGTATTGTTATTCGTTTTTTATTAGTGGGAATGCTTTAATAAGCATTCCCAGTATTGTTATTCGTTTTTATTAGTGGGAATGCTTTAATAAGCATTCCCAGTATTGTTATTCGTTTTTTATTATTAGTGGGAATGCTTTAATAAGCATTCCCAGTATTGTTATTCGTTTTTTATTAGTGGGAATGCTTTAATAAGCATTCCCAGTATTGTTATTCGTTTTTTATTATTCTTATTAGTGGGAATGCTTTAATAAGCATTCCCAGTATTGTTATTCGTTTTTTATTATTCTTAATTAGTGGGAATGCTTTAATAAGCATTCCCAGTATTGTTATTCATTTTTTATTATTCTTAATTAGTGGGAATGCTTTAATAAGCATTCCCAGTATTGTTATTCGTTTTTTATTATTCTTAATTAGTGGGAATGCTTTAATAAGCATTCCCAGTATTGTTGTTCGTTTTTTAGTGGGAATGCTTTAATAAGCATTCCCAGTATTGTTATTCATTTTTTATTATTAGTGGGAATGCTTTAATAAGCATTCCCAGTATTGTTATTCGTTTTTTATTATTAGTGGGAATGCTTTAATAAGCATTCCTAGTATTGTTATTCGTTTTTTATTATTAGTGGGAATGCTTTAATAAGCATTCCCAGTATTGTTATTCGTTTTTTATTATTAGTGGGAATGCTTTAATAAGCATTCCCAGTATTGTTATTCGTTTTTTATTATTAGTGGGAATGCTTTAATAAGCATTCCCAGTATTGTTATTCGTTTTTTATTATTCTTATTAGTGGGAATGCTTTAATAAGCATTCCCAGTATTGTTATTCGTTTTTTATTATTCTTAATTTTAATTTTAATTTTATCCTTTATTCCGTACGTTTTTTGGCTCTGCGTAACTTCGCCATACTTTCAGCGATTGAGACCATTCAACTTTTAAAATGTTCATCTCATTCAGCTAACGATGGGACTTCTTCAAGTTTTTTTGTGCTATTTATACTTTTTAAAATATTAAGCTTTTAGTCGCTTTTTTTTAACATTGAAGTCAATGAGAACATGCTTTTCCCTGCTTCAAAACTCATGCCGTTCAAAATGTATCTCCTCCTTCATACTTTCACTGACAGACACCAAACAAACTTTACCACGGTCACAAAATATTCAGCTATCCGGCTATGACTTTTCAGATCGAAATCTTTTATAGTTTTTGTGAAAAAGCAATTTACGTTTAGTGATTATTTCAGAAAATTTTATCGATTAAACAGTCTTTCTATGGACATGGCTCAGAGTGAGTCATGTGACCTTTACAGTGTGAGTTTTGAAAAGAATCGTATTATCTATAAAAAAGGGGGAACAAATTGCTCTCACGCCCACAAGATCTACTTGTCATACACAATTTATATATCAAATGGAAGGTATTTTTGTCTGCTTTCAGGCAATGTGATCAGTTTTGTGATGCGCATTTTACTTTTCGTTGCTGGAGCTTCTAAAGGACAAGAGTTCCAAATTTTTCCCCATAGACCTTCATTATAACGCACTTTTAAAATTTGTTAGTAAGACACACAAAGATACTCTTTTCTAAATCGCTGACATGGCCACATTTTTAAGTTTATCAACATAAATTTCATATCGATGCGTTCACAAGGGTCTTGTCTTTTATACGGTGAAGTCGCTGTATCGATCGCATGTACGGTTGTGGATTTATTAAGGTTTGTTTGAAGGGTTAGGTAACGCATTTGGTCTGTGAATACAGGTGTTTGTCATGGTAATTCTTTCCCTAAATAGCTTCCTTCACCTCAGTGCAATTATCCCCCTCACACACCTGGGGGAGGGGAGAAAACGTCTTGAGGGGGGAGGGGAGAAAACGTCTTGAGGGGGGAGGGGAGAAAACCTCTTGAGGGGGAGGGGCGACCAGGACACTCTCTACTTGCAGATAAGAGAAAGAAGCTGTGTGTTAGTGGGCGTCCTGCTCACCCCCTCCCCCCTCAAGAGGCTTTCTCCACACCACCTCTCCTGTCACTGGGCAGTCATATAAGGTCAGGTCTGGACTCGCCTTTGGATTCTCCTCAGCCTTCCATCTGGATCTATTAAACTTCTCTCAGTCCATATTCTATTCTACCTCAGTAACTACTTTAAAGGGCTAAAAAAAGTAAAAAAAAAAATATGAAAAACATAATCAGTGGGAAGAATGTCCCTTACATTGGTGGTCAGTGAGAAGAATTTCCCTTACATTGGTGGTCAGTGGGAAGAATGTTCCTTACATTGGTGGTCAGTGGGAAGAATCTCCCTTACATTGGTGGTCAGTGAGAAGAATCTCCCTTACATTGGTGGTCAGTGGGACGAATGCTCCTAACATTGGTGGTCAGTGGGACGGATGTTCCTTACATTGGTGGTCAGTGGGAAGAATGTCCCTTACATTGGTGGTCAGTGGGAAGAATGTCCCTTACATTGGTGGTCAGTAGGAAGAATGTCCCTTACATTGGTGGTCAGTGGGAAGAATGTCCCTTACATTGGTGGTCAGTGGGAAGAATGTCCCTTACATTGGTGGTCAGTGGGAAGAATGTTCCTTACATTGGTGGTCAGTGGGAAGAATGTCCCTTACATTGGTGGTCAGTGGGAAGAATGTCCCTTACATTGGTGGTCAGTGGGAAGAATGTCCCTTTACATTGGTGATCAGTGGGAAGAATGTCCCTTACATTGGTGGTCAGTGAGAAGAATGTCCCTTACATTAGTGATTAGTGGGAAGAATGTCCCTTACATTGGTGGTCAGTGGGAAGGATCTCCCTTACATTGGTGGTCAGTGAGAAGAATCTCCCTTACATTGGTGGTCAGTGGGACGAATGCTCCTAACATTGGTGGTCAGTGGGACGGATGTTCCTTACATTGGTGATCTGTGGGAAGAATGTCCCTTACATTGGTGATCAGTGAGAAGAATGTCCCTTACATATGTGGTCAGTGAGAAGAATGTCCCTTACATATGTGGTCAGTGAGAAGAATGTCCCTTGCATTGGTGATCAGTGAGAAGAATGTCCCTTACATTGGTGGTCAGTGGGAAGAACGTCCCTTACATTGGTGATCAGTGGGAAGAATGTCCCTTATATATGTGGTCAGTGAGAAGAATGTCCCTTGCATTGGTGATCAGTGAGAAGAATGTCCCTTGCATTGGTGGTCAGTGAGAAGAATGTCCCTTGCATTGGTGATCAGTGAGAAGAATGTCCCTTGCATTGGTGGTCAGTAGGAAGAATGCCCCTTACATTGGTGGTCAGTGGGAAGAATGTCCCTTGCATTGGTGATCAGTGAGAAGAATGTCCCTTACATTGGTGGTCAGTAGGGAGAATGTCCCTTACATTGGTGATCAGTGAGAAGAATGTCCCTTGCATTGGTGATCAGTGAGAAGAATGTCCCTTGCATTGGTGGTCAGAGAGAAGAATCTCCCTTGCATTGGTGATCAGTGGGAAGAATGTCCCTTACGTTGGTGGTCAGTGAGAAGAATGTCCCTTACATTGGTGGTCAGTGAGAATAATGTCCCTTACCTTGGTGGTCAGTGAGAATAATGTCCCTTACATTGGTTGTCAGTGAAAAGAATGTCCCTTTACATTGGTGATCATTGAGAAGAATGTCCCTTACATTGGTGGTCAGTGGGAATAATGTGCCTTACATTGGTGGTCAGTGGGAATAATGTGCCTTACATTGGTGGTCAGTGGGAAGAATGTTCCTTATATTGGAATTCAGTGGGAAGAAAGTCCCTTACATTGGTGGTCAGTGGGAAGAATGTTCCTTATATTGGAATTCAGTGGGAAGAATGTCCCTTACATTGGTATTCAGTGGGAAGAATGTCCCTTACATTGGGGGTCAGTGGGAAGAATGTCCCTTACATTGGTGGTCAGTGGGAAGAATGTCCCTTACATTGGTGGTCAGTGGGAAGAATGTCCCTTACATTGGTGGTCAGTGGGAAGAATGTCCCTTACATTGGTGGTCAGTGGGAAGAATGTCCCTTACATTGGGGGTCAGTGGGAAGAATGTCCCTTACATTGGTGGTCAGTGGGAAGAATGCTCCTTACATTGGTCTTAACTTCGATAGGGTCTCCTATCTATACAGTGTGGGGCTGGTCCCCACCACCCACAAAATAAACAACAACGCAAACCTTTTTCTTGCAATGTCTTTAGAGAGCTCCTCACACTTAGGTTCCCTCCTCAGTGTCCCAAAACCAGAGAGCTCCCGTCTGATCTCTTCCTGGTTGTTTTTAAGGTCCACCTGACATTGAACTCCAGTGGACCCAAATATCCGGACCGGAACACAAGAGGCCGTAAAACCCGGCCCGGATTCCGGTTCAGCTTCTCAAAATAGAACGTATGCGTGGTGAAATATATCTATGGTCAAGTATCTCAGCTCGCATGCCGTCACAACATTTAAAATCAAAATCAAAGGATGAGGTAAGTAAAGGAGGACTGCACTAAGGTAAAGGAAGTTATTTAGGGAAAATGATTTTACCTTTACAACACCTTTAATGATTAAAGAGAGGCTTTATAAGTACTGAAGGAACACTGCTTGTATGTCCTAAAGATAGTATAGTGGTTATGGTGAATGGGATTTGTGCGGGCTTAGCAATTCAGCTATTCAGCATTCCCACG
This sequence comes from Rana kukunoris, assembly GCA_029574335.1. Taxonomy (NCBI): domain Eukaryota; kingdom Metazoa; phylum Chordata; class Amphibia; order Anura; family Ranidae; genus Rana; species Rana kukunoris. The sequence goes on along the minus strand of CM056059.1, from coordinate 265,427,550 downwards.
TATTTTCCTCAGGAAATGCATTTTCTAGTTAGTGGGAATGCTTTAATAAGCATTCCCAGTATTGTTATTCGTTTTTTATTATTCTTAATTTTAATTTTATTCCGTACGTTTTTTGGCTCTGCGTAACTTCGCCATACTTTCAGCGATTGAGACCATTCAACTTTTAAAATGTTCATCTCATTCAGCTAACCATGGGACTTCTTCAAGTTTTTTTGTGCTATTTATATTTTTTAAAATATTAAGCTTTTAGTCGCTTTTTTTTAACATTGAAGTCAATGAGAACATGCTTATTCCTGCTTAAAAACGTACGTGATTCAAAATGTATCTCCTCCTTCATACTTTCACTGACAGACACCAAACAAACTTTACCACGGTCACAAAATATTCAGCTATCCGGCTATGACTTTTCAGATTGAAATCTTTTATAGTTTTTGTGAAAAAGCAATTTACGTTTAGTGATTTTTTCAGAAAATTTTATCGATTACACTGCGTGTCTATGGACCTGGCTTAGAGTGTGTCATGTGACCTTTAGAGTGTGAGTTTTGAAAAGACTCGGATTATCTATAAAAAAGGGGGAACAAATTGCTCTCACGCCCACAAGATCTACTTGTCATACACAATTTATATATCAAATGGAAGGTATTTTTGTCTGCTTTCAGGCAATGTGATCAGTTTTGTGATGCGCATTTTACTTTTCGTTGCTGGAGCTTCTAAAGGACAAGAGTTCCAAATTTTTCCCCATAGACCTTCATTATAACCGACTTTTAAAATTTGTTAGTAAGACACACAAAGATACTCTTTTCTAAATCGCTGACATGGCCACATTTTTAAGTTTATCAACATAAATTTCATATCGATGCGTTCACAAGGGTCTTGTCTTTTATACGGTGAAGTCGCTGTATCGATCGCATGCACGGTTGTGGATTTATTAAGGTTTGTTTGAAGGGTTATTTCACTTATTTTGTGTGTAGATAAAAAGCGTTTGTAATGGTAATTCTTTCCCTAAATAGCTTTCTTTACCTCAGTGCAATTATCCCCCTCACACACCTGGGGGAGGGGAGAAAACCTCTTGAGGGGGGAGGGGCGACCAGGAAGTCAGGACGCTCTGTACTTTGCAGATAGAGAAAGGAGCTGTGTGTTAGTGGGCGTCCTGCTCACCCCCTCAAGAGGCTTTCTCCACACCAGGGAAAAAGCCTTGCATTACTGTGTGGAGTTACAGACAGAAGAACAGGAAGTGAGGATTTCTCAGAAGAAATAAGGACATTTAAAAGCAAAATCAAAGGATGAGGTAAGTAAAGGAGGACTGCACAAAGGTAAAGGAAGTTATTTAGGGAAAATGATTTTACCTTTACAACACCTTTAATGATTAAAGAGAGGCTTTAGAAGTACTGAAGGAACACTGCTTGTATGTCCTAAAGATAGTATAGCGGTTATGGTGAATGGGATTTGTGCGGGCTTAGCAATTCAGCTATTCAGCATTCCCACGTATTTTCCTCAGGAAATGCATTTTCTAGTTTTAATTTTAATTTTATCCTTTATTCCGTACGTTTTTTGGCTCTGCGTAACTTCGCCATACTTTCAGTGATTGAGACCATTCAACTTTTAAAATGTTCATCTAATTCAGCTAACGATGGGACTTCTTCAAGTTTTTTTGTGCTATTTATACTTTTTAAAATATTAAGCTTTTAGTCGCTTTTTTTTAACATTGAAGTCAATGAGAACATGCTTTCTCCTGCTTCAAAACTCATGCTGTACAAAATGTATCTCCTCCTTCATACTTTCACTGACAGACACCAAACAAACTTTACCACGGTCACAAAATATTCAGCTATCCGGCTATGACTTTTCAGATTGAAATCTTTTATAGTTTTTGTGAAAAAGCAATTTACGTTTAGTGATTTTTTCAGAAAATTTTATCGATTAAACAGTCTTCCTATGGACATGGCTCAGAGTGAGTCATGTGACCTTTACAGTGTGAGTTTTGAAAAGAATCGGATTATCTATAAAAAAGGGGGAACAAATTGCTCTCACGCCCACAAGATCTACTTGTCATACACAATTTATATATCAAATGGAAGGTATTTTTGTCTGCTTTCAGGCAATGTGATCAGTTTTGTGATGCGCATTTTACTTTTCGTTGCTGGAGCTTCTAAAGGACAAGAGTTCCAAATTTTTCCCCATAGACCTTCATTATAACCAACTTTTAAAATTTGTTAGTAAGACACACAAAGATACTCTTTTCTAAATCGCTGACATGGCCACATTTTTAAGTTTATCAACATAAATTTCATATCGATGCGTTCACAAGAGTCTTGTCTTTCAAACGGTGAAGTCGCTGTATCGATCGCATGTACGGTTGTGGATTTATTAAGGTTTGTTTGAAGGGTTATTTCACTTATTTTGTGTGTAGATAAAAAGCATTTGTAATGGTAATTCTTTCCCTAAATAGCTTCCTTTACCTCAGTGCAATATTCCCCCTCACACACCTGGGGGAGGGGAGAAAACCTCTTGAGGGGGAGGGGCGACCAGGAAGTCAGGACGCTCTGTACTTTGCAGATAGAGAAAGGAGCTGTGTGTTAGTGGGCGTCCTGCTCACCCCCTCCCCCCTCAAGAGGCTTTCTCCACACCAGGGAAAAAGCCTTGCACTACTGTGTGGAGTTACAGACAGAAGAACAGGAAGTGAGGATTTCTCAGAAGAAATAAGGACATTTAAAAGCAAAATCAAAGAATGAGGTAAGTAAAGGAGGACTGCACTAAGGTAAAGGAAGTTATTTAGGGAAAATGATTTTACCTTTACAACACCTTTAATGATTAAAGAGAGGCTTTAGAAGTACTGAAGGAACACTGCTTGTATGTCCTAAAGATAGTATAGCGGTTATGGTGAATGGGATTTGTGCGGGCTTAGCAATTCAGCTATTCAGCATTCCCACGTATTTTCCTCAGGAAATGCATTTTCTAGTTCTTAATTTTAATTTTAATTTTAATTTTATCCTTTATTCCGTACGTTTTTTGGCTCTGCGTAACTTCGCCATACTTTCAGCGATTGAGACCATTCAACTTTTAAAATGTTCATCTCATTTAGCTAACGATGGGACTTCTTCAAGTTTTTTTGTGCTATTTATACTTTTTAAAATATTAAGCTTTTAGTCGCTTTTTTTTAACATTGAAGTCAATGAGAACATGCTTTTCCCTGCTTCAAAACTCATGTCGTTCAAAATGTATCTCCTCCTTTATACTTTCACTGACAGACACCAAACAAACTTTACCACGGTCACAAAATATTCAGCTATCCGGCTATGACTTTTCAGATCGAAATCCTTTATAGTTTTTGTGAAAAAGCAATTTACGTTTAGTGATTTTTTCAGAAAATGTTATCGATTAAACAGTCTTCCTATGGACATGGCTCAGAGTGAGTCATGTGACCTTTACAGTGTGAATTTTGAAAAAACTCGGATTATCTAAAAAAAGGGGGAACAAATTGCTCTCACGCCCACAAGATCTACTTGTCATACACAATTTATATATCAAATGGAAGGTATTTTTGTCTGCTTTCAGGCGATGTGATCAGTTTTGTGATGCGCATTTTACTTTTCGTTGCTGGAGCTTCTAAAGGACAAGAGTTCCAAATTTTTCCCCATAGACCTTCATTATAACGCGCTTTTAAAATTTGTTAGTAAGACACACAAAGATACTCTTTTCTAAATCGCTGACATGGCCACATTTTTAAGTTTATCAACATAAATTTCATATCGATGCGTTCACAAGGGTCTTGTCTTTTATACGGTGAAGTCGCTGTATCGATCGCATGTACGGTTGTGGATTTATTAAGGTTTGTTTGAAGGGTTATTTCACTTATTTTGTGTGTAGATAAAAAGCGTTTGTAATGGTAATTCTTTCCCTAAATAGCTTCCTTTACCTCAGTGCAATTATCCCCTCACACACCTGGGGGGAGGGGAGAAAACCTCTTGAGGGGGGAGGGGCGACCAGGAAGTCAGGACGCTCTGTACTTTGCAGATAGAGAAAGGAGCTGTGTGTTAGTGGGCGTCCTGCTCACCCCTCCCCCCTCAAGAGGCTTTCTCCACACCAGAGAAAAAGCCTTGCACTACTGTGTGGAGTTACAGACATAAGAACAGGAAGTGAGGATTTCTCAGAAGAAATAAGGACATTTAAAAGCAAAATCAAAGGATGAGGTAAGTAAAGGAGGACTGCACTAAGGTAAAGGAAGCTATTTAGGGAAAACGATTTTACCTTTACAACACCTTTAATGATTAAAGAGAGGCTTTATAAGTACTGAAGGAACACTGCTTGTATGTCCTAAAGATAGTATAGTGGTTATGGTGAATGGGATTTGTGCGGGCTTAGCAATTCAGCTATTCAGCATTCCCACGTATTTTCCTCAGGAAATGCATTTTCTAGTTAGTGGGAATGCTTTAATAAGCATTCCCAGTATTGTTATTCGTTTTTTATTATTCTTATTATTCCGTACGTTTTTTGGCTCTGCGTAACTTCGCCATACTTTCAGCGATTGAGACCATTCAACTTTTAAAATGTTCATCTCATTCAGCTAACGATGGGACTTCTTCAAGTTTTTTTGTGCGATTTATACTTTTTAAAATATTAAGCTTTTAGTCACTTTTTTTTAACATTGAAGTCAATGAGAACATGCTTATTCCTGCTTAAAAATGTACCCGATTCAAAATGTATCTCCTCCTTCATACTTTCACTGACAGACACCAAACAAAGTTTACCACGGTCACAAAATATTCAGCTATCCGGCTATGACTTTTCAGATTGAAATCTTTTATAGTTTTTGTGAAAAAGCAATTTACGTTTATTGATTTTTTCAGAAAATGTTATCGATTACACTGCGTGTCTATGGACCTGGCTTAGAGTGTGTCATGTGACCTTTAGAGTGTGAGTTTTGAAAAGAATCGTATTATCTATAAAAAAGGGGGAACAAATTGCTCTCACGCCCACAAGATCTACTTGTCATACACAATTTATATATCAAATGGAAGGTATTTTTGTCTGCTTTCAGGCGATGTGATCAGTTTTGTGATGTGCATTTTACTTTTCGTTGCTGGAGCTTCTAAAGGACAAGAGTTCCAAATTTTCCCCCATAGACCTTCATTATAACGCGCCTTTAAAATTTGTTAGTAAGACACACAAAGATACTCTTTTCTAAATCACTGACATGGCCACATTTTTAAGTTTATCAACATAAATTTCATATCGATGCGTTCACAAGGGTCTTGTCTTTTATACGGTGAAGTCGCTGTATCGATCGCATGTACGGTTGTGGATTTATTAAGGTTTGTTTGAAGGGTTATTTCACTTATTTTGTGTGTAGATAAAAAGCGTTTGTAATGGTAATTCCCCCCCCCAGAGTTTCCCTAAATAGCTTCCTTTACCTCAGTGCAATTATCCCCCTCACACACCTGGGGAGGGGAGAAAACCTCTTGAGGGGGGAGGGGCGACCAGGAAGTCAGGACGCTCTGTACTTTGCAGATAGAGAAAGGAGCTGTGTGTTAGTGGGCGTCCTGCTCACCCCCCCCCCTCAAGAGGCTTTCTCCACACCAGGGAAAAAGCCTCGCACTACTGTGTGGAGTTACAGACAGAAGAACAGGAAGTGAGGATTTCTCAGAAGAAATAAGGACATTTAAAAGCAAAATCAAAGGATGAGGTAAGTAAAGGAGGACTGCACTAAGGTAAAGGAAGCTATTTAGGGAAAATTATTTTACCTTTACAACACCTTTAATGATTAAAACCCACTTAATAACCAGAGAGGCTTTATAAACACTATAACCAAATGTACTGAATTTTATCACCTCTGGAACACTGCTTCATTTCTATTATAAAATTTTGTATTTTTCTTCATAAATTTGTCCTAAAGAACAAAACAAAAAAAATAGTATAGTGGTTATGGTGAATGGGATTTGTGCGGGCTTATCAATTCAGCTATTCAGCATTCCCACGTATTTTCCTCAGGAAATGCATTTTCTAGTTATGTCTTAATTTTATTCCGTACGTTTTTTGGCTCTGCGTAACTTCGCCATACTTTCAGCGATTGAGACCATTCAACTTTTAAAATGTTCATCTCATTCAGCTAACGATGGGACTTCTTCAAGTTTTTTTGTGCTATTTATACTTTTTAAAATATTAAGCTTTTAGTCGCTTTTTTTTAACATTGAAGTCAATGAGAACATGCTTTTCCCTGCTTCAAAACTCATGCCGTTCAAAATGTATCTCCTCCTTCATACTTTCACCGACAGACACCAAACAAACTTTACCACGGTCACAAAATATTCAGCTATCCGGCTATGACTTTTCAGATTGAAATCTTTTATAGTTTTTGTGAAAAAGCAATTTACGTTTAGTGATTTTTTCAGAAAATTTTATCGATTAAACAGTCTTTCTATGGAGACATGCTAGAGTGAGTCATGTGACCTTTAGAGTGTGAGTTTTGAAAAAACTCGGATTATCTATAAAAAGGGGGAACAAATTGCTCTCACGCCCACAAGATCTACTTGTCATACACAATTTATATATCAAATGGAAGGTATTTTTGTCTGCTTTCAGGCGATGTGATCAGTTTTGTGATGCGCATTTTACTTTTCGTTGCTGGAGCTTCTAAAGGACAAGAGTTCCAAATTTTTCCCCATAGACCTTCATTATAACGCGCTTTTAAAATTTGTTAGTAAGACACACAAAGATACTCTTTTCTAAATCACTGACATGGCCACATTTTTAAGTTTATCAACATAAATTTCATATCGATGCGTTCACAAGGGTCTTGTCTTTTATACGGTGAAGTCGCTGTATCGATCGCATGTACGGTTGTGGATTTATTAAGGTTTGTTTGAAGGGTTATTTCACTTATTTTGTGTGTAGATAAAAGCGTTTGTAATGGTAATTCTTTCCCTAAATAGCTTTCTTTACCTCAGTGCAATTATCCCCCTCACACATCTGGGGGGAGGGGAGAAAACCTCTTGAGGGGGGAGGGGCGACCAGGAAGTCAGGACGCTCTGTACTTTGCAGATAGAGAAAGGAGCTGTGTGTTAGTGGGCGTCCTGCTTACCCCCTCCCCCCTCAAGAGGCTTTCTCCACACCAGGGAAAAAGCCTCGCACTACTGTGTGGAGTTACAGACAGAAGAACAGGAAGTGAGGATTTCTCAGAAGAAATAAGGACATTTAAAAGCAAAATCAAAGGATGAGGTAAGTAAAGGAGGACTGCACAAAGGTAAAGGAAGTTATTTAGGGAAAATGATTTTACCTTTACAACACCTTTAATGATTAAAGAGAGGCTTTAGAAGTACTGAAGGAACACTGCTTGTATGTCCTAAAGATAGTATAGCGGTTATGGTGAATGGGATTTGTGCGGGCTTAGCAATTCAGCTATTCAGCATTCCCACGTATTTTCCTCAGGAAATGCATTTTCTAGTTTTAATTTTATCCTTTATTCCGTACGTTTTTTGGCTCTGTGTAACTTCGCCATACTTTCAGCGATTGAGACCATTCAACTTTTAAAATGTTCATCTCATTTAGCCAACGATAGGACTTCTTCAAGTTTTTTTGTGCTATTTATACTTTTTAAAATATTAAGCTTTTAGTCGCTTTTTTTTAACATTGAAGTCAATGAGAACATGCTTATTCCTGCTTAAAAACGTACGTGATTCAAAATGTATCTCCTCCTTCATACTTTCACTGACAGACACCAAACAAACTTTACCACGGTCACAAAATATTCAGCTATCCGGCTATGACTTTTCAGATTGAAATCTTTTATAGTTTTTGTGAAAAAGCAATTTACGTTTAGTGATTTTTTCAGAAAATTTTATCGATTAAACAGTCTTCCTATGGACATGGCTCAGAGTGAGTCATGTGACCTTTACAGTGTGAGTTTTGAAAAAACTCGGATTATCTATAAAAAAGGGGGAACAAATTGCTCTCACGCCCACAAGATCTACTTGTCATACACAATTTATATATCAAATGGAAGGTATTTTTGTCTGCTTTCAGGCAATGTGATCAGTTTTGTGATGCGCATTTTACTTTTCGTTGCTGGAGCTTCTAAAGGACAAGAGTTCCAAAATGTTCCCCATAGACCTTCATTATAACGCGCTTTTAAAATGTGTTAGTAAGACACACAAAGATACTCTTTTCTAAATCGCGGACATGGCCACATTTTTAAGTTTATCAACATAAATTTCATATCGATGCGTTCACAAGGGTCTTGTCTTTTATACGGTGAAGTCGCTGTATCGATCGCATGTACGGTTGTGGATTTATTAAGGTTTGTTTGAAGGGTTATTTCACTTATTTTGTGTGTAGATAAAAAGCGTTTGTAATGGTAATTCTTTCCCTAAATAGCTTCCTTTACCTCAGTGCAATTATCCCCCTCACTCACCCGGGGGAGGGGAGAAAACCTCTTGAGGGGGAAGGGGCGACCAGGAAGTCAGGATAGAGAAAGGAGCTGTGTGTTAGTGGGCGTCCTGCTCACCCCCTCCCCCCTCAAGAGGCTTTCTCCACACCAGGAAAAAAGCCTTGCACTACTGTGTGGAGTTACAGACAGAAGAACAGGAAGTGAGGATTTCTCAGAAGAAATAAGGACATTTAAAAGCAAAATCAAAGGATGAGGTAAGTAAAGGAGGACTGCACTAAGGTAAAGGAAGTTATTTAGGGAAAATTATTTTACCTTTACAACACCTTTAATGATTAAAGAGAGGCTTTATAAGTACTGAAGGAACACTGCTTGTATGTCCTAAAGATAGTACAGCGGTTATGGTGAATGGGATTTGTGTGGGCTTAGCAATTCAGCTATTCAGCATTCCCAGGTATTTTCCTCAGGAAATGCATTTTCTAGTTCATATATAATTGTATATCATAATACCATATCCAATTATACCGTACTGTCTGTGTATGATAATTAGTGGGAATGCTTAATGGCATTCCCAGTATTGATATTCGTTTTTTATTATTCTTAGTCCGTACGTTTTTTGGTTCTGCGTAACTTCTGCATACTTTCAGCTATTGAGACCATTCAACTTTTAAAATGTTCATCCCTTTTATCTAATGATGGGACTTCTTCAAGTTTTTTTGTACTTTTTATACTTTTTAAAATATTAAGCTTTTAGACACTTTTTTTTAACATTGAAGTCAGTGAGAGCATCCTTTTTACCCCTCAAAATCGTATCTGCTACTAAAAGTTTCAGCTCCTTCATACTTTCACCTACAGACACCAAACAAAACGTTCATTCTTTTCAGTTTGATATCTTTTACAGTTTTTGTGAAAAAGCAGTTTAAGTTTAGTGATTTTTTTTTCAGAAAATGTTATCGATTACACAGGGGGAACAAATTGCTCTCACGCCCACAAGATCTACTTGTCATACACAATTTATATATCAAAACATAGGTATTTTTGTTTGGTTTCAAGCAATGTGCTCAGTTTTGTGATACGCATTTTACTTTTAGTTGCTGGAGCTTTTAAATGACAAGAGTTTCCAAATTTTCTCCCATTGACTGTCATGTTAAAAGTTCTATAAAATTTCCCAGCAAAACGCACAAAGAACCTCTTTTATAAATCGCTGAGATGCCCAAATTTTTAGGTTTATCAACATAAATTTCATACCAATACGTTCACAAAGGCTGTGAGTTTCCAACGGTGAAGTCGCTGTTTCGATAGCATGTATGATTGTGGATTTATTAAGGTTTGTTTGAAGGGTTCTGTCACTCATTAAGTGTGTGGATTAAAAGGGTTGTAAAGGTATTTATTTCGCTAAATAGCTTCCTTTACCTCAGTGCAGGGGGAGGGGCGGCCAGGACAGTCAGGACACTCTCTACTTTGTAGATAGAGAAAGGAGCTGTGTGTTATTAGGCATCCTGCTCGCCCCTCCCCCCTCAAGAGGCTTTTCCCACACCAGGGAAAAAGCCTTGCATTACTGTTTGTAGTTACAGACAGAAGATCAGGAAGTGAGGATTTTGCAGAAGAAATAAGGACATTTAAAAGCAAAATGGAAGGATGAGGTAAGTGAAGGAGGACTGCACTAAGGTAAAAAAAAGTGATTTAGGGAAAATATTTTTACCTTTACAACCCCTAATGATTAAAGAGAGGCTTTATAAGTAATGAAGGAACATTGCTTGAATGTCCTAAAGATAGTGTAGTGGTTATGGTGAACGGCTTTGGTGCAGGCTTAGCAATTCAGCTATTCAGCATTCCCATGCATTTTTCTCAGGAAATGCATTTTCTAGTTATGCTATATCAGTTAAACAATATTTTATAATTGTCTTCTTCATTTAAGCACCTAAGTGTCACATATGAAGTATATGGATAGTACTAACTCAGTGAGACTAGCAACTTGCAACAACTGCAAATCGCATGCATTATTATTATTAACTGTGTTTCTATCTACATTTAACCTCTAGGTATATACACTATGTCTTTGATCTTGGGAATGGTCCATCCTTGATGAAAGGCAACTCGGAAAGAGCTTTAAATGATAACCAGTGGCATAGTGTTGCTGTCTCCAGAGATCCCGGAAATGCACATACTTTGAGAATTGATGGAAGGACAGTTACGCAACACTCTACTGGTGCCAGCAATCTAGATCTAAAGGGTAAGGAAATGTATTACCAGTATTTGAGAGTGTGTGTATATATATGGAATATACAGGGTTTGTAGGTTTGTTCTTAAGTTAAATTTGTTTGTAAGTTAAAACAGGTACATTTTTTAAGTGTAGCTCCAGCCAAAAAAAATATATTTTTAAGCTTTTTGGATTGTTAAAGCGGAAGTAAACCCATCGATTTAACAGTTTCAAAAAGCAGTTACATTTCCGGCATGCCGGGATTGCCAACTGTCACATTGGTTGTGCTCTCAACCAAACTGTCAAACCATCCAATGGCTGGTGTCATAACTGATCACATGTGCAGCACCACGGCAGTTGAAGATTAAACATAGGCCAACATAGGCCTTGGCTGAAAATGATAGAAGGGTTTACTTCCACTTTAAGGGAATGGTTAACACCCCTGTAACGTTTGTTTTACTGTCTGTGCCCCTGTTCAGAATATTTCAACTCTCTTTCTGTCCCAATGATAATTGGATTTTGAAATATTTTGGGTTGTTGTGGAAACAAGCCTTGGTGACAAAGCATCAATAGAAGACACCTTTTTCCCATAATAACTCTTACAGGAGTGAATTTCCCTTTCTAGGGGTAGATTTCCTCTCACTTGTTGCCTCCCTCCGTTTGTAAGTTGGATGTTTGTAACTAGGGGACCGCCTGTATTTATTATCTATTTGAACAAAATGGTGGAGCATTTATAAGAAAATGTACAAAAACATGTTCATATAGAGGCGATTCAGAGATTGTGAAGTGATTTTTTTTCATGTGTGGGGGAGGTTTGGGAAGTTTTTCAAGTCCACTGTGCTGCATTTGTCACATAAACTAGGATGGAGAGGCAGTAAGGCCTGGTTTACACTGGTGCAATTTCAGATGTGAATTCAGTCGTACAGGATTGCACGACAATGGAAATCACATTATTTTCAATGATGCCCATTCACATCAATGCAGTGCATTCCCAAACAAGATTTTGGCCCCATAGACTTCAATGGAAACACACCAAAAACATGTGTAGAACGCATGTAAAATTAATGTACATGCATGTTTAGTGCATTTTTGTGTTTAAAATCCAGTCTCCATGCATTAGGCATGAAAGATGCTTCATAAACGCACAAAAAGCTTGCATTGAAAATTGGATCACATTGCAGCTGCACCCGTGTGAACATAGTATTAAACCTGAAGCATCTGTGTGGTGTTTTGTCACATGAACAAGGAACAGTGAGTGCAAGCCTCTCTGCCCCATGTGTATAGTACTAATTTCCATCGCTGAGATTTCAAGTAAGATCCCTGCACAAACAACATGACCTTACTGTAAGTGGGTAATTCTGTACAGTCAGAATGATCTGAAATATTAAAATAATGTTGTATTTATGAAATTATGCAAATCTTTGTTTTTTTTTTAAAATTCACAATTACAACCAAATAATTCAAGTTTGTTTATCCGTGCTATTTTGAAGACAAGTGACACAAATGATATACTAAAACCATATATTTATTAACTAAAAATTCAGTGCAAATAAATATTGGGTATATTTTGTGATAATACAAAAAAAAGGATATACTTTTAAATATCAAAGAATTATGATGATACAGATGATAATAATTTCAGTATTGAAATATGGTATTTTGTAATAAGAGTTTATGTATACAAGCCCTTTTTACAAAATACCATATTTCAATACTTGAATGATAACTCAGTAAATTTAGACTTGGTAACTCTTTAGTGATTAGCTTTCCGTGACTTCGCGAACTTATAAAAATAAACTGGTACTTACTTTACATTTCTGATTCGTTCTCAAAACAAACATATCTTAAAGCTAAAACCACTTTTTCAATATATGGACCATTTGGTTAACCATATACAAATTTGGTAATTTTAACCAAGATTCACTCTTAACTACTTGCCGATCAGCCGCCGATCTACGTCGCTTCGCGAATCAGCCACTAGGGTGCGTGCGTCCCCTGATCCCGGCACGCGTGATCACCGCCGGGCACCTACAGAGCGAGAACCGGGAGTTGTGTGTGTAATAGTAATTAATGCATTTTTTTAGCACTGATCGCTATAAAAATGTCAATGGTCCCAAAAATGTGTCCGAAGTGTCCGCCATAATGTTGCAGTACTGATAAAAATCGCTGATTCCCGCCATTACTTGTGAAACATATTAATAAAAATGCCATAAAACTATCCCCTATATTGTAAACGCTATAACTTTTACGCAAACCAATCAATAAACGCTTATTGTGATTTTTTTTAATGAAAAATATGTATAATAATACGTATCGGCCTAAACTGAGGAAAAAATTTTTTTTTATATATTTTTGGGGGATATTTATTACAGCAAAAAGTAAAAAATATTCATTATTTTTCAAAATTGTCGCTCTATTTTTGTTTATAGCGCAAAAACTAAAAACCGCAGAGGTGATCAAATACCACCAAAAGAAAGCTCTATTTATGGGAAAAAAAGGACGACCACGCAATTGTCAGTTAAAGCAACGCAGTGCCGACTCGCAAATAGTGGCCCGGTCATTGACCAGCAATATGGTTCGGGGCTGAAGTGGTTAAAATAAGAATGAATCAATGGTTTAACACATACTATTAACCAATCCAATTCTAAGGCCTCGTACACACGATCAAATCTGTCCGCTGGAAACGGTCCGCTGGACCGTTTCAGCAGACAGATTCGATCGTGTGTACGGCCGAGCAGACAGATTTGTCCACCCGACAGATTTCAAAGCATGCTTTGAAATCTATCGGGTGGGAATCTGTCCGCCCGACATGTCTGCTGGTTAGTACACTTACCAGCAGACATGTCGTCCCGCACCGCCGCGGCACCGCCGCCGAATGGATTCGGCGAATGCGCGGAAGTGTTTTACTTCCTGGTGCGGTGACGTGGCGGCGTCAACGTCACCGCCACGTCACCGACACGTCAGCGCGCCGTCTGCTGGCGGGGATTTTGGTTTGCTCGTGTGTACACGCGAGCAAACCAAAATCCCAGCAGACAGATTTGTTCAAATCTGTCGGAGGGACAGATTTGAACAAATCTGTCCGCTTGTGTGTATGGGGCCTAAGACTTTGAAGTCAGTTTTGTGAGATATGACAATATATGCATTTCCCTTGTGAAATGAAACAAATTCATACTGCAGTTAGAATTTGCTTGACTCCAAAACTGAACTGCCAATATTGATTGGATTAGTCAAGCTTATACTCAACCAAACTTCAATTACCTAAAAAGTTAAATAAACAGAATAATACTTTACCAGGACTTAAGAATTCTGTCGTTTTGAGAAGCATCAAGTACTGTAGGTGTGCCGAAGGACCTCTTTCAACATTGGTGCATCTCTTTGTTATCTCTTTCTCCTCTTGTCTAACAAGACTCTCTGGCTTTTCTTTAGATCTTGGCATCCCAGAATCCCCTCTCTGCTGTGTAACCACTTTTATCCCACCCAAAAAGTGTGTGTGTGTCACTACTACGTAATTGATGATGTAAATTGACGGGCTGTTTACATGTTACAGAATAAGCAAAAAGGATACCGCGCTAATGATAAACTATAAGCTGCAACTAGACTAGTGAGATACACACCAAACAGAAATATACAAAGAATAAAGCTGCGCTCTAACGAATCCCTACAAATTGGAAATATTGACATGTGATAGATTGAATAAATTGACCAATCACCATAAATGACATACATGACATACATGTAATGACATAATAGCATAAGTAAATTTAAACAATGTGGGTGGGAACGTTCATGTATAATAAGTGAATATAATAGCCACTATGGATAGAAACTGTCCATAGGTAGTGAATATATGACAATCCCCAAAACACCAAATGGTAATCAAAGTGATAAAATGTTCCACCAAACGTAGATTGATATGTGCACCTCCACTGTGCGAAGTATGAGCTTACCAAAAGCAAGCTAGTTCAAGCCTGCGGCTATAACCCAGCCTGGGTCCTGTGACCAGAGGATAACAGCAACACGCCAGATGATCCAGGGGAATAGACCCCAGAAAATCACCAGGGGGATATCCCAATTGTTATCAAGACTCAAACAGATCGATGGATTACTCAAAAGTAAGAAGGAGCTCACATAGTGTAAAACCATTACAGGTTGAGATTATTAATGCTATACTGTCCTCATAGGCCGCGTACACACGATCGAATTTTTCTGCTGAAACCGGTCCGACGGACCTTTTCAGCAGACAAATCCGATCGTGTGTACGGGCGAGCAGACAGGTTTTTCCAGCAGACAAGTTTTAAAGCATGCATTAGAACTTGTCTGCTGGAAACCCGTCCGTCCGACATGTCCGCTGGTTAGTACGCCTAACCAGCGGACAAAAATCTCCCGCATGCGCCGAATGGATTTGACGCATGCGTGGAAGTTTTTTACTTCCTGGAGGGGTGACGTGGCGGCGTCAACGTCACCGCCACGTCACCGCGCTGTCTGTCCGCGGGGATTTTGGTTTGATCGTGTGTACACTGATCAAACCAAAATAGCCCAGCAGACATATCCGATTAAAACGGTCTGTCTGACCGTTTTCATCGGATTTGTTTAGTCGTGTGTACGCGGCCATACACGTTAGCACTGTGTGTTATCTGACATGTAGCTAAACCAATTCTGTCTTCAGGAAGAGAAACTGTACTGCTTTAAATTCCTCTTGTATTGATAGTAGAATGACAGGAAAGCAGTGAAACTACAGAATAAAACAGTAGCATTTAGAACATAAGATCCATGGTACATGGCCTAAGACACAGAATTATCTGCTATACATGCGGCACATGGTAATACGATGATAGTAACTAGCTATGCAAAACAAGTAACAAATATAAGCCAAGATAAATGTCATAAGATAGTATTCTTACCGACTATGCTTGAAAACAGGATAATAGCAGATGATGGTCAGGAACCGAGTAATAATGTTTTGGCTCCTGAGACACATGGTGACTGTTTGCTGAACAGGAAAAGACTAACAAAAAGAACCAGGAAGTTCCCACAATGCCCTGGGATTCCCACAATAAGTGAGAAAAATAAGCTGAAGGAAATACATAAATTGGTCAGTAGATGATGCTGTTACCACACAATATAATACACATGAATTTCAAGACTGGAAAAAAAGGTGCAATGTCAACTGATAACACACAAACAACTGGACCTATATCTAGGGACAGAACAAATGCACTTACATGTTAAAAAACATCACAGGGTACAAAAGCAAAAAGCCAGCCCGACGCACATTTCAACACACACCGACGTCATCTTGGGGAACAGGTGACACACCACATTATATAGGAAGGAAGGTAACCAAGCCTTGGTTTGAGTCACGGACAAAGAACACCTAAAACTTCTGTATAGGGATCTGGAAATTCAGATCCTCCATCTTTGAAATTGGCAAAAGGGTTAAACCCTTTTAATTAAAAAAATAATAATTTACAAATTGTTACAATAGGTAACTAAAACTTAATAAGAGGACACAGAACCAACAAAATATATAATAGATACTATTTTAGGAATGTTGATCATGTAAGAAAGCTAAAAATAAGTTGTCAAATGGAAATTGATCTAACAAATATGCTGTATAATAAAAATGCACTTCAATATAAATGAAACATGACTACAATAATCCATATAGTGGTAATAGCCTATGGCTAAATGCAAAATATGGGCCTTAAAGGGGGCATCCTGATTGATTAATTATAGGATGGTAATCCAGGGCTCGTAAACCAAGGAAGGCAATAAATAAGGTACAGACCAGGAAATAAATGTCATGGATCGTGAGATATTAAAGTGTTTCTACGTGAAATCCAAATTCATGTATTGCAGAAGATGAGACATTGTGGAGTACATATTGCAAGAGATACTGGAAGTGGCTTAATTTGTCCTGACTAGGTCACTAGGACAATGACCCTTCAATGCTTGGCTCCGACTAGTGAAATAAGTGGAGCCGGGCTTGTGAGAGACATTTTATTGTCCAGTGTGTAGAGGTGTTAATTGTTGTTCTGATTGCTTCATTGTAGTGATTACCCCCTGGGGGCTTCTGTCTCAACACACATAGTCAGGCTATTCAAGCTTTGGGACCAATCTCTGCTGAGACATTTTGAAGTCCTCATTTGCATGGAAGAGGACCTAAGTGAAAAAACACAAATGTACTTTACAATTGATGGGCGGGATGTTCCAAATTCTGTATAAAATTGTGCTGTGTACTTCCAATAAAGAGTTCTGGTTGAACATACATACAACTCGCTTGGTGTGTGTTCTTTATGGATCCAATCGGCACATAGCTGTAGGTTGGATCCCAGAATCTTGGATGACTAGACCATCAGATGTTGAAAGCTGCAAGCTTGCAAGCTGCAATCTGATCAAATAGAAGCAGAGGAGTGTCGGGAGAGCAGGACCTGGGCAAGAAAGGGTCTCGTCACAATAACTTTAGCTGGTAGCTAGAAAAATCCAATCTGGATATTGCAGAACAAATCCTAACAATAACTGTATCCAGGTTGGTCTAAATCTGAGAAGTCCAATGACAGAATAAATTAATATAATGGGAGATGGTCCCAAAAAGTAATCGTAAAAGACCAAAAACGTAGTCAAGCAAACATTGTAAAAAAATCTGCCTGTAATAAGGCAGCTAGAGGCAAGTAAAAACCCTCCAGCCTTAGTGAGGGGAGCCTACTAATCTCCCCACACTATAGGCATTCCCACCACTGACTCAACCGAGTGTAAACCAGTACATCTATATAATATAAAACTAAAAGTTGGAAAATACTCAACAATAGAACAAAATGGGGGGGATGGAAACGCTCATGAATTGTCTATAAACGCATTGATATCCACGTCTGTATTCAAACCAAATGGAGCATAGTACTTCAGTCTATATATCCAAGACATTTCAAGTCTGAATATACTCCACTCCACTGAGGATGATATTTATCAATACCCAGAAAAATGGTTTTATAGGGGTCCTCATTGTGGGCTAACAAATAATGTTTGGACAACGAGTGTTTTGGAAAACCACTTATAATGTCTGTGATGTGCTTGTTGAGTCTCACCGAAAGGGGGTGCTTTGTCTGGCCCACATAATGAAGCCCACAAAGGCACTGAATCTAATAAACCACTGACTCAGTGGCACATGTAATGAGTAGGGATGGGCTATCTGTTCAAATCGAACATGAGTTTGAATCGAACATCTGCTGTTTGATAGGTGTGACGAAGATCAAACATTATGGGCCAAAAGCGCCAAATTTGAGCAGCGTGTCACAGCCCATAATGCACTGCATCTCATCGCAGTGCATTGCTGGCTGATGATTGGCCAGGCATGCACTATGACCCGCATGCTTCGGCCAATAACAGCGCTGTCAGCAAGGAAAGCCATAATTTGAATATCGTGCAAAAGTTCTTTATTTCACTAATGCAACTTAAAAAGTGAAACTAATATATAAGATAGACTTATTACATGCAAAGCAAGATAGTTCAAGCTGTGATTTGTCATAATTGTGATGATTATGGCTTACAGTGCATTAAAACCCCAAATCCACAATCTCAGAAAATTTGAATATTGTGAAAATGTGTAATATTCTAGACTCAAAGGCCCAGATTCACAGAGCGATTACGCCTGTCTAACTGGTGTTAGACAGGAGTAATTTCAAATTTCGCGTGCCGTATCACTAGTTTGAATCCTCAAACCATGATACGGCGGCGTTGGGCTTCGATCTGACAGGCTTACGTCTTCGTACGCCTTCGGATCTACGCTGCGATCTTTTTGCGGCCGCTGGGTGGAGTTTGCGTCGTTTTCAGCGTCGGGGTATGCAAATGAGCTTTTTACGGAGATCCACGAAGTTACGAGCGTCGTTCGCAATCGCGTACGTCATTTTTTCGGTACGTAAAGTTAAACCAGCTTTTAGCTGGTCTAACGTTACACGGTCCATGTTAAGTATGGCTGTCGTTCCCGCGTCGACTTTCAATTTATTTTTTATTTTTTGCGTAAGTCGTCCGGGAATAGGAATGTCCGTAAACGGCGCTACTAAAAAAAAAAATGACGTAACAACGTGATTTCGCGCAATGCACGGTGGGAAATTTCTGAACGGAGCATGCGCAGTTCGATCGCCGCGGGGACGCGCTTAATTTAAATGCCTCACGCCCCCTATTCGTGTAGTTTGAGCCAGGTAAAGTACGGCGGCGTAGAGTATCTCTGATACTCTGCGGGAATCGAATTCTTTCTAAATCTGGCCCAAAGTGTCCCACTCTAATTAGCTAATTAAGCCATTACACTTGAAAAAAGGTTCCTAAGCCCTTAAATGGTCTTTCAGTCTGGTTCAGTGGGAATCACAATCATGGGAAAAACTGCTGACCTGACAGTTGTGCAGAAAACCATCATTGACACCCTAAGTAGTGAAAGCCTCAAAAGGTAATTGCAAAAGAAGTTAATATAAAGTTATTAATATAAAGTTATGTGGAAGGGAAAAGTGTGGAAGAAAAAGGTGCGCAAGCAGCAGGGATGACCACAGCCTGGAGAGGATTGTCAGGAAAAGGACATACAAAAGTGTTGGGGACTTTCACAAGGAGTGGACTGAGGCTGGAGTCAGTGCACCAAGAGCCACCACACACAGACAGATCCTGGACATGGACTTCAAATGTCGTATTCCTCTTGTCAAGCCACTCCTGAACAATGTCAGAAGTGTCTTACCTTGGCTAAAGAAAAGCAGACCTGGTATGCTGCGGTCCAAAGTCCTTTTCCAAGGAGAGCAAATATTGCATATCATTTGGAAACCAGGGACCCAGAGTACAGAGGAAGAATAGAGAGGCACACACTGCAAGATATCAAAAAAATATATTTTCTATATTTTCTGATGGCGCAAGGGGAGATGGATAATAGAACTACCTTGGCAAGTAATCTAAATGTCAGAATAAATGTTCGTGAAAAAGAAAAAGAAAATATATAATGAGTTCATGAGTCCATAAGAAATCCAAGTTTGCACTTCAGCGGCAGCAATCCCAGAAGAGCAGAAGCATACTCTGTACAAAGATAGACAAAAAGAAACAAGGATGCGCCCAATCTAAGTGCAGTAACGCATTTAATCGATATAATAAGAAGAAGCAGCTGGACTGTGAAACGCGTTATCCTATTGGTTCCCTCGTTTTGAGCCCGCCACGTCACGTCACGTCACTTCCGGTGAGACTGGCTTGTGTTTGCGCTCCATCGTGAGACGCACGCCGTCGTACACGGCGCTTCCAAGTTCCTCCAGGCTGTCCCACTCGCTGGTTCCCATCTACAGCACCTCACCACCAGGAGCGGACACCCCTCATACACCGGATGATGACTACATCCATGGTCTTATACATGCCCAATATTCACTTTTAATGTGTGAGTAGCCATTTGGCCGTTCTCTTATTGTATTTTATTATATCGATTAAATGCGTTACTGCACTTAGATTGGGCGCATCCTTGTTTCTTTTTGACACACTGCAAGATGCTTGAAGTCCAGTGTGAGGTTTCCACAGTCTGTGTTAGTTTGAGAAGCCGTGTCATCTGCTAGTGTTGGTCCACTGTGCTTCATTAAGTCCAGGGTCAACACAGCCGTCTACCAGGAGATTTTGGAGCACTTCATGGTTCCTTCTGCAGACACGCTCTATGGGCATGATGACTTCATTTTCCAGCAGGACTTGGCACCTGCCCACACTGCAAAAACACCAAAACCTGGTTCAATGACCATAGGATTACTGTGCTTAATTGGCCAGCATTGCCAAGAGAAAGATGAGACATGAGACCGAACAATGCAGAAGAGCAGGATGCTTCAATAGGAGCCTTCAGGTCTTCCATAACACCTCAGCAGTGCTACAGGCTGATAGCCATGCCGAATTAAGGCAGTAACTGCTGCAAAAGGTGTCCAAACCAAGTACATATCCATGCTTATACCTTTCAGAGGTCCGATATTGTTTTATGTACAGTCCTTGTTTTATTAATTGCATGTAATATTTAATTTTTTTGAAATTGTGGATTTGGGGTTTTCATGAGCTGTAAGCCATAATCATCACAATTATGACAATGCACGGCTTGAACTATCTCGTATATTCATTTCACCTTTTTCAGTTGCATTAGTGAAATAAATGAACTTTTGCACGATATTCAATGTTTTTGAGTTTCACCTCTGTGTTTATATATATATATATATATATATATATATGCATCCCGGTTTTGTGTGTGTGTGTGTGTGTATATATATATATATACATATATATGTATGTATGTAGCGACTGTGTACTTTCAGTTCAGGTGCTATTTCAAATTTAGATGAAAGAGTTATGTAGCTCTCATCCAGGTTATTTGTACAAATTCATCTTCCGTTCTAGCTGGGCTGTGCTGTCAGTTCATTCTGTAATCCTGAGGTGCCTTTCCACTCCGGGGCGGCAGGTGGCGGCAGTGGAGTTCAGGTCAGAGAACCTTCTTGCCAGCAGCCAATCGGAGGGGTTTTTCCCTTGCGGGGCATGCTGGGGGAGGGTACTTCTTGAGCAGACGCCATTTTGGCGGGGAAGTTTGTGACTGGATCCTGGTGCGGCTCCCACCTATAGGGTGTGCGCACATCACGGGCCACGGCGATATGGCCTACCAGGCCGGGGAGCACGTGCCACGCATTGTTCTTGGTTCTGGGACCATGTTGGCCCGAAGCAACTGAAGCTGTGATGGGGCCCAGTGACTTATTGGGTCCCCAATCTCTAAAAAGGAAGATCCCAAGCGAGTTGTGCTGTTCGGTGGGGAGTCAGTCTGAGGAAAGCCCGGAGGCAGGCAATCCAATAGGGCCTAGATGAGCCATCTGGGATCGAGGTGACTGGACACTGGGAGTTTGTTTATTGACACCTGTCAGTCGGTGACTATTTGAAGAAAACTACCTGAGGGAGATTCAGACATCAATAATTTTGAGAAGGATTCACCTCACAAATTGTGTTCTAAAGCAAAGGGCCTGTGGCAGAGGTCTCACTCCTATTTTCTATTTCAGTCAAGTCTGTGTCAGAGACTTGTTTTCCTTCTCAAGATTCTCAGTGATATTCTGGCTGCAAGTTCTGTGAGAGAGACTGTCCAAGTACGTTGTACCCACTCTGGCTGGAGTGGTGACGAAGTTAAAGTCCCATTGGAAGCAGGATTGTTCCGTCGTTCTTAGGCCTAAATCTGCAAATTCTCCTTTTCACCCATCTCTATTCTATCTACCTCAAGTTCACTGTTTTGCCGTGTTGGGCAAGAATAAAAGCACAGAAAGACACCGGCTGTTTGGACATTCCGTCATTGTTCTCATCATCATCACCATCATACCCCTAGACATTCATACAGGTAACAGACCGACCCAAATCTATCCAGCGCTACATATATGTGCAAACAGTTCCTGGTGTACCGTTTCTAAATTACTTCAGGCAGGCAGTTGATTAAATTAGCTGCAGTGTATTCAATATATATACATTCCAGCTTTGTGTGTGTGTGTGTGTGTGTATATGTGTATATATATATATATATATATATATATATGTGTGTGTGTGTATATATATATATATATATATATACTATATCCTGTGCAGCTAGATCTCACTGCAGACCGTTCCTGGTGTACTGTTTCTAAAATACTTCAGGCAGTTGATTCGCTTAGCTGCAGTGTATTCTATTTAGTGTGTGTATTGTGACAGGAAGTCAGGTAAATCTGTGTGTGTTGTCACAGACGGGAGATATATTTATGCCTTGTTTAGACAATACACCAATTACTATTAGGCGTCGGCTGCAGAGATGGCCAGAGAAGTTTGGGGCGTGGGAAGGCTTCACCTGTTCAGAATGAAGCAATTAATGCCTCTAGACAGCCTAATGGCCCATACACACGATCCGAATATTGGCCGATGGATCGTACGACTTTTTTCGCTTAATAATCGCGAGTAAAATAAAATAGGTTATTAAACTCACGAAAATTATCGTACGATAGAAAAAAATGATCGGAAGTGATGTCATGTGTTGTAATGTATTTGTATTGTATTGTCGGACGACGGCTGTACTGACTAAACGAAAATCGTCCGATCTGACATCGTACGAGGAAAATTTTCGAGCTTGTCCGATCGAATAATATCGGATGAACGGTCGTGATCGGCTGTCGAAAGTAGTGTACACACGATCCGAAAATCGTACGATCCATCATCGGACGATCGTTTTCGTCCGATATTCGGATCGTGTGTATGGGCCATTAGGATGACAACTGATTTCTGCATCCTGAGGCTTTGGGGAGTTAAGGAGCAGTCACAAACACTACTGAAGAGGTGAGGTGCTGATTGATATTTCTGTGTGATAAATATCAAAGAGACTTTTTGTTTTCTGCTGTAGGACCAGCAGTGTCTGCCCAGCAGTAGGCTGTGCCAGACTCCATGGGTGGGTGTGGCAAACCTAGCCACTTCTGGAATGCTGGACGTTACATATCAAAAGGTTGTCTGTATTATATGCTATGTATTCTGCTGGGTCTTATGTGGGCATAGTAATTTGTATCCAATATCAATAAAAAATGTTGCCGCAAATGATGTTGTTTCGCTTTGAGCTCCCTCCGTTCGGCACACTTCCGGGTTTTTCTCAGTTAAATGACCCGCACGATGCGTTCCAGGAACATTTCCCATGAGTAAGTCATGTTGGCGGTGACGCAACGCGTAGGGAGGAGCCTAGCGTACTGAGACCTGAGGAGAGGGTTTCTCTTACGCATCTCAGCGAGTACTGAGCGGCTTGGATTTTTCGCTTGAACGCCTATTGCTATTGGGGATCCGTGAGTGAAACTAACACATGAGTTACATTGTAACGGTGTTATCATTATGCTATGTATGTTTTTTTGTCCCCTTTTTTCCTTACATGTATCAGGAATCGTATGAACTTTATCCATTGAGACTGCATATGGTTCAGGAGTCATTTCACCCTGGGTGCAAGCTATCCATGAATGTTATTGTCCCAGCAATGCCTGAGTGACTGCATATGGTTCTGGAGTCATTTCACCCTGGGTGCAAGTTATCAATGAATGTTATTGTCCCAGCATTGCCTGATTGGTATTGTTTTTTCAACATTAATTCATATGGTTGGACTGTTTTTGACGCATCCATTGTTTAAATTGGTCTGATTCCATTTGTAAGGGTTATTAGTCCCATGGATGGAATACAGCATTTAAGGTCTGAATAAGGTGACGCTATTCAGAGCACATTCAGTTGGACACATATCATTATTAATTTATATTTATTTACCTCTTGGCCTTTGGCCTCAGAAAATATTTATTTATTTATTTATCACTGTTTGGTATCACTTAATCAGTTGTATATTTAGCGCATATTTATATATTTTTATTTATTTATTCTCTTGGTTAGTGCACCATTTTTGATTGCTGCTTTTTTACATTTGGTCATTGGTTATGTAGTGTAATTATTAGGTTTAGTAGCGCTGTATCTATTCACTAATATAGTAATTTGTATGCTAGCAGCCATAAGCCACTAGCATTCAAGTACTTTGTTTTATGTTGCCCAATCGGTGTTCGGCAGTTTTAAACCAAACTCCCACAACACATAACCCCAGACCCCAGCTATCAACCGACTTTTCCCTCGTGCAGCAATGCCTGATGGGAGAATTATCCAAAATGTTAAGTTCCCCATGTGGTCCTCACTGTATTACCCCTGCTAAATCTGTTTGGCTGTTTGGAAACCCCTTGCATGGGGAATTATATAAATATGGAAGCCGGTTAATAAAAAGTCAGTTGACTCTCAGAGCTGTGTTTCGTCCGGTTACTGGGGGGGATTTGGGACATTGCCTTACTTTTCAACGCTGACTGTGGATTTACCCTGGTTACCAGCGGAGATCGTGGAGTTTAATATTGTACTCCACTACAATTGGTGGCAAGCAACGGGATCCAACCTTACAGCCGATAAGCGCAATTCGTGCAATGTGAACTACCGATGTAAATGGAGACGGATTATTCTACGCTAAAGCGGCAGACATTAAAGGAACTGCTAGAAGCCAGGGGTAAGATAGCCAGCATCAAATCCAAAGCTGTACTTACTGCCGAGCTAATGGAGGGAGACAGAGCCCGCAGCGCTACACCACCAGCAGCCATGGAAGAAACCCTCTACCAGAGAGAAATGAGGACCAGGCTGGAATTTTTGCCACAGCCTATATCAGATGCCATGCTGCACATGGTAATGGCGAATGTGCAGGAGTACGTGATGGCACACAGTCCGCAGTATACACAGTCTCGAGCAGAATCCACTACTGGGTCACTCTACAACCAGGTAAAACCCCAAATTCCCTATCATGCCTTTAAAATGTTTTGCGAGGAGAAGGATGAGATTGATGGGTATTTACAGGATTTTGAGAGACTGTGTGATTTACATGACTTGGAACGGGCCATATGGGTTCCATTGCTAGCAGGCAAGCTGGCAGGTCGGGTAGCAGAAGCATATCGCGCTGTACCCAGTGAGGACAGCAAGGATATGATAAAGTGAAGCAAGAGATATTAGAGAGATACGCCATTACAAGCCAGCCAAGCCACTACTTTGGAGGAATTGCGACAGTTAATGCTGTTGGAGCAATTATTCAACGGTTTGTCCCCAGAGGCACAAGAATGGGTGCGAGACAGGAAACCTCTCACCCTAACCGAAGTGGCTCGATTAGCAGCTCAGCATTTTGATGCGAGGAGACATCATGGGCCCCTAACCAAGAGTTATCCTCGACCCGCGGGACCACCCAGTACTCTACCACCCCCCGCTCTCACAGCCTCCCCTTTTCGTCAATCTCAAGGGACTTTACCACCACCCTCCAGATATAACGGACGTGCCAACATCCAATGCCACACCTGCAAACAGTGGGGACATATGGCATGCGAGTGCACCCAAAACCGGGGCAGACCTGCCTGGAACCAAGGCCGACCGAACCCGGCACCAAGGGCTGCTGCCCATCATTATCAACGGGAGCCGGCCACTCAAGAGATGTTGAGCATTCCAGCGGAAGAACCCCTGGGAATCTTGCATGAGGTGATAACAGTCCGAGCCACGGATAACCGGCAGCATCATCGACAGCCAGTGACCTTGGAGGGGAAAGAAGTCCAGGGGCTTCGGGATTTAGCAGCTACTTTAACCTTGATAGCACCCAATTTGGTCCCTGACTTGGCACACACTGGCGGATCCGTGGCAGTACGAGTGGCAGGGGGAGCAGTGTACTGAATACCCACTGCCAAAGTACATTTGGATTGGGGTGTGGGAGGGGGGACGGTAGAAGTGGGCCTCATGCAAAATTTACCAGCAGATGTTGTGCTGGGAAATGACTTGGGCCAGATGACCTCTGCTTTTGTACCCCAGGCCCCATACCAGGAAGCCCATCCAGTGACCACACGGCAACAGGCTCGCACCACGGTTCCACCGACACACTCTGAGGCTCCGGTAAGAGACCATGACCCCCACACGACACGTATGTCCTGGGATACCCCAACTAAGTTTGAGGTAGAGGTGAGGTCAGACCCCACGCTACAGGTTTACAGGGACAGGGTACACGCTGACAAGGCTGGGCTAGAGGGGGAGCGGTACACCTGGGAGAAAGGGCTACTTTACCGCATTGCTGAAAGAGGAGTGGGAGGGTCGGCCACAGTGACGACTAAACAGTTAGTGGTTCCCCAGAAGTATAGGGAAGAACTGCTTCGGATTGCCCATGACATTTCCCTGTCTGGGCATCTGGGGATGACACGTACCCGATACAGGTTGACCCACGCTTTCTTCTGGCCAGGGATTTCCAAGGATGTGAGGCAATACTGCACCTCCTGTGACATTTGCCAGCGAGTAGGCAAGCGAGGTGACCGCCACAAAGCCAAGTTATGTCCTCTTCCCATTATTGAAAAACCCTTCAGTAGAGTGGCCGTAGATATAGTGGGGCCCTTACCAAAACCCAGTCCCTCCGGGAAAATATATATTTTAACTGTAGTGGACTATGCCACCCGGTACCCCGAGGCTATAGCCCTCACCAACATTCATGCCAAAACTATGGCAGAGGCCTTAATGAAAATATTTTCCAGGGTGGGGTTCCCCCAATAAATCATATCCAATAGAGGCACCCAGTTCACCGCCAAGGTAACCCAACAACTATGGAAGATATGTGGCATTAAGCCAATAGTAAATTTGGCGTACCACCCCCAATCCAATGGTCTATGCAAAAGTTTTAATGGTACGCTGAAGCAGATGCTCCGTACATTTGGAGAGGCTCATAAAGACTGGGAGCGCTTTCTACCCCATCTGCTCTTCGCTTATAGAGAGGTACCCCAAGAGTCAACAGGGTTTTCCCCTTTTGAATTACTGTTTGGGAGAAGGGTGCGAGGGCCACTAGACCTAATTAGAGAGCATTGGGAGGGGCTAACCCAGGCTGTGCGCACCAACCTCCGGGCGGCCCAACAACGTCAGCGCCGCTGGTACGATAGGGGAGCCAGAGACCGCAGCTTTCAGGTGGGACAAAAGGTTTTGATTTTAAAACCGGTCCACACAGACAAGCTGCAGGCCATCTGGCAAGGCCCATACCAGGTGGTGGAACAGAGATGTGACACCACCTTTGTGATTGGCCTCTGCTCAGGGGTAGGGGAGAGACGCATGCTCCCTGTGAATATGCTCAAACCATACCATGCGAGGATAGAGGACGTGGCCGCCATATGCGCTACCGCCTCGGAGGATCAGGAGAATCTGCCACTACCTGACCTCTTAGAACAGGAGGGACAGACGGAGCCCTCCAAGGGGGTTCAGCTGGGGGAGCGGCTAAGCCCTCAGGAGCGTGCCCAGGTACAAGAGCTGATTGTAGCTAAAGGGGCTACCTTCTCCAATTTACCTGGGAACACTCCGCTGGCCACTCACCGAGTCGAGACCCCGGGACAGCTACCTATGCGGCAAACCCCATATTGTGTCCCTGAAGCAGTCAGGACGCATATGAAGACTATGAGATTGACGAGATGTTGCAGCTGGGAGTTATCGAACCTTCTGATAGCCCCTGGGCATCGCCAGTAGTGCTGGTACCAAAGGACGGCACGACAAGTTTCTGTGTCGACTACCGGAGGCTAAATGACAAAACGGTGTCTGATGCCTATCCGATGCCCCGGGTAGACGAGCTGCTGGATAAGATGGCACGGGGCCAGTATCTCACTACCATAGACTTATGTAAGGGATACTGGCAGATTCCACTGGCTGAGGAGGCTATCCTCAAGTTGGCGTTTGTCACCCTGTTTGGCCTGTGTCAATTTCGGGTCATGCCATTCGGGATGAAGAACGCTCCGGCAACTTTTCAGCAGATGGTCGATCAGTTATTGGAGGGATTCCAGGAATATGCATGTGCCTATTTAGACGACATCGCCATATTTAGCCAGACCTGGGCAGAGCACCTACAACACACAGGGGCCATTCTAGATCGTATTGGAGAGGCAGGGTTAACACTGAGACCCAGCACGTGTCATATAGGGATGGCCGAAGTGCAGTACTTGGGCCACCAGGTGGGGAGCGGGCGACAGAAACCCGAACCAGCTAAAGTTGAAGTCGTAGCTAAATGGCCCACCCCCAGGATAAAAACCCAAGTGCTAGTGTTTCTAGGTACCGCGGGGTACTATAGAAAATTCGTACCCAATTATAGTGCCCTGGCCAAACCCTTAACTGACTTGACACGCAAGAACCTGCCCCGACAGGTTGTCTGGGCCCCAGAGTGTGATCAGGCATTCCAACAACTACAGACTGCTCTAACTAATGCCCCTGTACTTGCTGCTGCTGATCCAACTAAAAGATTTCTTGTCCACACAGATGCTTCAATGTTTGGATTGGGAGCAGTGCTGAGCCTAGTGGGAGCCCATGGCGGAGAACACCCCGTAGCTTACCTGAGCCGAAAGTTATTGCCACGAGAAGTAAGCTATGCCGCCATTGAGAAGGAATGCCTGGCCGTGGTGTGGGCCACCAAAAAGTTGCAGCCATTTTTGTATGGACAACCTTTTTCGCTACTCACAGATCACAACCCGTTGGTGTGGCTAAACCATGTAGCGGGAGACAATGCCTGGCTGCTGCACTGGAGTTTGGCACTGCAGCCGTTTGACTTTACAATCCACTACCGACCAGGGAAGCAAAACGGTAACGCCGACGGGTTATCTAGACAAACTGAACTTGAAAAGTGATCTGTGAGTACTTCCCCGGACATCCCCAAGCCGATCCGTTGGGATCAGACTGTGTATGCCGGCTTGGTTCTGGGGGAGCATTGTGGCAAACCTAGCCACTTCTGGAACGCTGGACGTTACATGTCAAAAGGTTGTCTGTATTATATGCTATGTATTCTGCTGGGTCTTATGTGGGCATAGTAATTTGTATGCTGGCAGCCATAAGCCACTAGCATTCAAGTACTTTGTTTTATGTTGTCCAATCGGTGTTCGTCAGTTTTAAACCGAACTCCCACAACACATAACCCCAGACCCCAGCTATCAACCGACTTTTCACTCGTGCAGCAATGCCTGATGGGAGAATTATCAAAAATGTTAAGTTCCCCATGTGGTCCTCACTGTATTACCCCTGCTAAATCTGTTTGGCTGTTTGGAAACCCCTTGCATGGGGAATTATATAAATATGGAAGCCTGTGAATAAAAAGTCAGTTGACTTTCAGAGCTGTGTTTCGTCCGGTTACTGGGGGGGATTTGGGACATTGCCTTACTTTTCAACGCTGACTGTGGATTTACCCTGGTTACCAGCGGAAATCGTGGAGTTTAATATTGTACTCCGCTACATTAGGTTCCTGTGTTGGGAAGGTAGACGCCCCAAGTGACAAGGGTTTATTTTATGTTTTTGTTTTGTTTATGCTGTTTTGATGCTTGCACGTGTATCCAGCAATATGGAAAAATAAACCATACCATTTGTTTTCAATCATCCTCAACTGCCTTTTTGTACAGTTCAGCATGTAGTGAACTGATCCAGAGGGTCACGCACATCCGCTACCGCTATAGCAAGCCCTCTCTGAGAATCCAGAGGACCATAATACTATAGAGGTTACCGCGTCTGTTGTTGAGACGGAATCATCACCGGAGTGTATTTCTTCACCAGAGGAACAAGAAGTGGAGCCAGAGGAGTGTGCCCTGGCAGAGCCTGAAACTCCCGAAGTAAAGGAGCCGCCATTAGTAGTAGAAGAGTCTGTAGAGCCTGTTGAATCCAATGTTGTGAATGGCGTTCCAGAAGTAAAAACCAGACGAGACCAAACCAGAAGAGAAAGACCCTCATGTACAAGAAGATGCTGAGGAGGTCCCGGCTGTCCCCGCAGTAGCAGCTCCTATGAAGCTGAATCGACGGTCTGACAGTTCTGCTAAATACAGTAGAGAACCTTTATGATCCAGCTACCAAAGCTGTTACCTTGGAACTGGAACCCAACAAGTTTATGGGCAAGATTTTGTATTGCTCCAGATCTTTTCACAAAGCCAAATTGCTGCATTACCATATGAAGTATTTCCATGGCGTTGAGAAGTCAGAGCAGGATCAGAGTCCTTTCACGAGGCATATGCAGACAAGAGGCTCTTTAGCTCACGAAAAGGCCAGTCAGCAAAGCTCAAAGAGAAGACGCACCACAAACAGTTCAAATTCCCACCGACCGTCCCTAAAAGACAAAAGCAAGGAGAACTTAATCCAGAATTCTCATCGCAAGCCAGACAAGCTGTCTGAAAGTGTTAAAGAAAAAGTAAGAGAAAAGTTCAAAGATTTCTTGAGTCTGAAGTCAAAGAAAAAAAAGAAAGCAAAGTCAGAGCTGTCTGGTAGTGAAGAGAACATAGAGGTTTCTAAGGAGCTCTCACCAAAAAAATTACAACCTTCAGAGCTCAACAGTGATTATAAGGTCCCGTGTTACGGTAAAAGCAGCGATCAGGGATGCCGACCATATACAAGACTAAGTGATGAGGAGACGCTCAGCGATTCTTGCACGGAAAGCTTACTTTGGAGTGATGAGGATTACAATGAAGAGATCGATGTCACGCATGCTGATGGCTTTCTAAATGTTGGCCGCAACAGGAGCAAGTACAGCTCTGCCAAGCAAAGACTTGTGATGGACAATATGGATGAGTTGCTAGGACTCTGCTCTGGAAAATGTGTCTCTCAAGATGATGGTTCAAATCAAGAATCTTTTAGTTGTACAAAGGCTCATGCTGAAAATGAGAAAAAATGACCTAATGTCTGAAGCAGTTGCTCTCTGTTCCGGTTCTTTCACCAACATAGAAAATGAAGAAAGTGAGGCCGGGCTTGAGGATTTCCATCTTCTACCATGTGATGATTCTGATAGCGGAGAGCTTGCAGAAATTGAAAGTGGTACAGAAGATGAAGAGAAGAGGAGCGCCGAGGAAGAGCCGATCCTGTCACTGCTGGATGTCCTGGAGGAGGATGACGCCCTGCAGGATGGGGCGTCTGCTGTGCTGGCGGGGAGCAATTCCGAAAAGTGCTCCTACCCCCTGGGTTATGTGAAGAGACAAGCGCTGTACGCCTGCAGTACCTGCACCCCGAATAAAAGGAGCCTGCTGGGATATGTCTGGCCTGTACATACAAGTGTCATGAAGGCCACGACCTGTTTGAGCTCTACACCAAGAGGAACTTTCGCTGCGATTGTGGAAATGCCAAATTTAAACAGCTGGAGTGCAAGTTATATCCAGATAAAGAGAAGAAAAACCTGCCTAATAATTACAATGACAATTTCTTTGGCCTGTACTGCACATGTAAGAGACCGTAGCCCGATCCTGAGGATGAGACACCAGATGAGATGATCCAGTGTGTGGTGTGTGAGGGCTGGTTTCTTGGTCGGCACCTAGGGGCAGTTCCATCGGAGCACGTTGAGTTTCATGAGATGGTGTGCCAGGGCTGTATGGATCACTGTTCATTACTTTGGGCCTACTCTGCCAAGTTAGGAGTTCCTGGTGTCACCAAGATTACCAAAGCAGAAACGGAACATGAAGATGTTAAAGTTGATGATTGTCTTACGGAAACAGCCAACACTCAGAATGGACTAACAATAAATAATGAAGAATGTGTGGAAGATAACGACGATGAGGAGGAGGCAATTCTTAGAAAGCTAAATCTGAAGGACTTTATGGGAAATAAAGATGAAAAACTTAATTCTGACACTGCACTAAATGATGTAGAAAAAGAGTGTCCAATATCCACTGAGCCTTGTGAATGTAGTAAGGCAGGTGATATTCATGACTTTACCATAAGTGAAAGGCTGACCGAAGGTTTTCTTGTGTGTGGGGTTTCTGGGTATTGCATGTCACTTCCTGTTTCTGTTCAGAGCAATGGAGGCAGCTGCTGCAGGTGTCCATTGTGCTCTCCTCAGGATTCCCAGTGGACCGGACTGTCTGTACCCCATCCTCCTCTGTCAGCTGAGCACCGCTCACCCTAACCGCTCCGCCGCTTCTCCCGATGCTTGCAGGGGGGGTGCAGGTCTGTAGTTGTGGCAGGCACCATTGGGGGGGCTGTCCACCATGTCAGCCAGGCCCTTGTCAGCATCATAGGGGCCGCCTGCTTCTCCACTCGGGCTCACGCTGTGGGGGGTCCCTCCATTCTCCCTCCTGCTCCTCCGGGCATACTCGGTGAGAGGGGAGCCAGCCGTCCTCCCTCTCACTCCTCCGGGCACCCACGTCCACGTGGTACAGGGCTCCATGGAGACCACCCGCCTGTTCCTCCCGCCCCCCGTTTGCTCCAATGATGTCACCCGCTCCATGGCTCCTCAAGCTAGTCTAGTACCTCACATGGGGGGATGTTGGTTGGGTCAGGTGCGGTAGTTTGGTGGGCTCAGTCAGCATCGGAGGTCGCATCCCGGTGCGGGGGGGGGTCGGGTGTGTGGGCATGTGCTTTCCCTGTCCGCACTCTGCTTCCTCCTAGCTGTGTAATGTAGCTGAGCGCTGTTTGGCTGAAGGAGCATCTTCCCTAGCGCGGCCTGTTTCCTCCCCTGTGACACATGTCTCCCAGTGACAGCCCAGTGGGTGCTGAGGGCTCCCTGTCAAAGTTTGAGTTTCTCCTGCTAGTTAAGGTTCTTCTGATGGTTACGTTTCTCTTATGTTATGCGATTAATGTTAGGCGATTCATGTTAGGCGATTCATGTTAGGCGATTCATGTCAGGCGACTCATGTCAGGCGATTCATGTTAGGCGATTCATGTTAGGCGATTAAGTTTTTCATGCTAGTTATGTCCTCATGCTATGTGTTCTTATGCTAGTAATGTCCTCCTGCAATGTGTTTCTTATGCTAGTGATGTCCTCATGCGATTATGTTTCACGTGCGGTCACGTTCTCATGCGATCACATTCGCGTGCGATCGTGGTCATCGTGTTACGTTTCTCATGCAATCACGGTTTTCATGGTGGTTCTCATGCGATTACGTTTCGCATGGTAGTTCTCATGCAATTATGTTTCCCATGGTTTCTCATGCGATCATGTTCAGGTGCGGTCACAGTCCTCATGTGTTACGTTTCTAATGCGATTACGTTCTCATGCGATTACGTTTCTCATGGTGTCTTCTCATGCGACTGTTTCCCATGCAACTATGTTTCCCATGGTATCATGTTTCCCATGCGACTATGTTTCCCATGGTATCATGTTTCCCATGGTATCATGTTTCCCATGTGACTACATTTCCCATGGTGTGTTTCTGACTCGATTACGTTTTTCAGGTGACTACGTTTTCCATGCGACTATGTTTCCCATGGTATATGTTTCTAATTCGACTACGTTTCCCATGCGGCGACTACGCTTCCCATGCGGCGACTACGCTTACCATGCGACTACGTTTCCCATGGTATGTTTCTGACTCGATTACGTTTTTCATGCGACTACGTTTCCCATGCAACTACGTTTCCCATGGTATTATGTTTCTGATACGATTACGTTTCCCATGGTATTCTGATGCGATTACTTTTTTTTTCATGTGACTACGTTTCCATGCGATACGTTTCTCATGGTGTCTTCTCATGCGGTTACGTTTCCCATGCGACTACGTTTCCCATGGTATGTTTCTGACTCGATTACGTTTTTCATGTGACTACGTTTCCCATGCGACTACGTTTCCCATGGTATATGTTTCTAATTCGACTATGTTTTTTCATGCGACTCCATTTCCCATGCGACTACGTTTCCCATGGTATTATGTTTCTGATATGATTACGTTTCCTATGGTATCATGTTTCTGATGCGATTACATTTTTTCAGGCGACTGTTTTTCATGCGACTATGTTTCCATGCGATTACGTTTCCCATGGTATTACGTTCTCATGCAATTACGTTCCTGGTGCGATTGCAGTTTTCATGCGGGTTTGTTTCTCATGCGATTATGGTTTTATGTTCTCATGTGAGTTTTTCGGATGCGTTTACGTTTTTCATGCAATTATGTTTTTCATCGTTTCTCATGCAATTGCTTTCTCATGGTTCCTCATGCGATTACGGCTCATGTGTTTGTTACTGATGCAATTACGTTTCTCATGGTATCAAGTTTCTCATGGTTCTCAGGCAATCACGTTTTTCATGCGTTACGTTTCTCATGCGGTTACGTTCTCATGTGATTGCGTGACGTTTCTTAGGATGTCATGTTCTCATGTGATTACGTTTCTCATGGTTTACTTGTGTGTTTTCATTTCTCATGTCCATGCCGTTAAGTTTCTCATGTGCACATTTCTCAAGCTAGTTACGGTTCCCAGGCGATCACGTTTCTCATGCTGGTCATTTTCCCTTGCGATTACGTTTCTAACGCTAGTCATGTTCTTTCTAACGTGCTTTGCTTTGCACTTTCATGTGTCGCGTTTCTCAGGCTAGTTATGTTCTCATGCTATTTTACATTGTTTCATGCAATTATGTCTCATGTTTTTTCATTCCTCAGACAATTTTACGTTTCTACGGTGCGTTTTACGTTACGTTTCTCATGCTATTCATGTTTTCTCGTATTTACGTTTCTCTTGCAGGTTTTAGTTGTGATGCAATTATTGGTTATTAATGTATGTACAGTATGTACGATTACGCTTCTCATACGTTTTACGCTTCTCATACGTTTTATGCTTCTCATACGTTTTACGCTTCTCATACGTTTTACACTTCTCATACGTTTTACACTTCTCATACGATTACACTTCTCATACGATTACACTTCTCATACGTTTACGCTGTTCTTGGTATTATGTTCTCAAGTGTATTACGCTTCTCATGCTATTCGTGTTTCTCATGTTTTTTTTTTGTTTCTCGTACTATTCACGTTTCTCGTACTATTCATTCTCATGCTATTCGTGTGCTCGGGTGCTTATGTCTCTCATGCTACTTCACGTCGCTCATGCAACTTCAGGTCTATCATATAGATTTACGCTTCTCACACGATTACACTTCTCATACGTTTACGCTGTTCTGGGTATTGTGTTCTCAAGTGTATTACGCTTCTCATGCTATTCATGTTTCTCATGTTTTTTCGTTTCTCGTTCTATTCACGTTTCTCGTACTATTCACGTTTCTCGTACTATTCACGTTTTCTCGTTCTATTTACTTCTCATGCTTTTTTACTTCTCATGCTTTTTTACTTCTCATGCTATTCGTGTGCTCGGGTGCTTATGTCTCTCATGCTACTATCTGTCACTCATGCAACTTTAGGCCTATCATACAGGTTTCAGTCGTGATGGTTTCTAGTTGGTAGTTTGATATCATCATTGTAGATTCATGGTGTTTCACCGCTGAGGGGGGTCACCTATCACGTCTATGGGTGCTTACGGATTGAGATGATCGTTTTTAATCGGCTTGTACGGTGGCAAGTCTCCTCATCCGTTTCTCATACGTTTCATGCATCTCGACATACTATGACCTGACACGTCTTCAGGTTCATCGGGCCTGAGTGTACGTTTTTAATTTGCCTGCTACGCCTCAGGTTGTTCGGCCTTTGCAATTCATGGGTTTGTCTCATTCTCAGTCCAGCTGCATTAGTCCACACTTACCTACATTTTATTTTCATAGTCTGTGCATTCATATTTGTTCATGGCCACTCTCCACTGCTGGTTACCTGTCACGTCTACGGGTACTGTTCTATGCATGGTAGCACGCTCTCTTTGAAACTCCTGATACAGCCTTTTTTACAGACGGAGCTTGATCTTCAAGTCCTGGGTTCTTTTTCTCACTGACATTCAGTTCCTACTTGCCTTTTTGCTTCTTTTGCCACTTTCAGCTCAAACGGGTTTTCAAGCTGGGCCCAGGACAGTCTGGGCACTAGACTTTTGCGGATGTACTCGGGTATAGGCCACTTTACTTTCCCTAGTACTCCCTTCTCTGCTAGCACAGGGCATGACTCGTAGCCATTCCCTGCTGCTTAACCAGGGTAGAACTTCAATATCCTCTCTGGGCCGTGCTTGCAGTACTGCTCTGCTGCCATTCGTCGAGGGGTCTGTATTCTCGTTGTTGAGAAGTTAGATTGGCGGTAGTCAGCTTACTTTTCCGGACATATGTCAGCTCCACATGTCTGTCACAGGCATTCTTACATTGGGGGCTTGTGGTTGCATACAGTTACTTTCATTTCGAATCTCTTGGCTAGCTCATCCTACTGTTTTATTTTTTGCCCCCTTTTAGGCATACTGACCACGTGACCCCGGCACACCTCAGGTCACTTTCCCACCTCAGATCAATTTCCCTGTTTTCCCCTCAGACCTTTCCTTAGCACGATCACCTGAGACTCCGAGTACAAGTGAAAGGCTGACCGAAGATCAGCCTTGGTTTGTAGGAGGAGTCGGGAGGTATTTAAACCCGCCCTCCATCCTCCTTCTGGGCGTCGGTTTTCTTGTGTCCCACCCACCCATCCCGTTTTTTATTGCTATTTCTTCTTTTACTTCTACTTGGGTATGCCCCCTTTTAGGCATACTGTCCACGTGACCCCGGCACACCTCAGGTCACTTTCCCACCTCAGATCAATTTCCCTGTTTTCCCCTCAGACCTTTCCTTAGTACGATCACCTGAGACTCCGAGTACAATTGATGATCAGCGGAGCAGGGTCATTGAGGAATCTGAATTGCAAGAAATATGCACCCAGACTGAAGCTATTTTTGCCTCTGTGAATTATTTGCATGTTGAAGAGCAGTGTGTTAATTTTTATGTTAATGAAATGAAAGCAGTAAATACAATGTCACCCCTACCACAGGCAGGATCTGTAGAGAGGGGTTTAGTGTCCACCGAAGTAGAAAAAAATTGTTTTGAATCTTCAGAATTAAAAGTACCAGCATGTCATGATCAGAATAGTATTCAGGAAATCATCTGTAAACCCTAAAATCGGCAGAGTGAAGACATCTGGGATTTTGAATCTGGAAAACCACGCTCCCACAGTGAGGATATTGCAAAGTCTGATATAACCAGTGCAGTTTCTGTCCAAGACTTTGATAGACCACCCTCTGTGGCTGAAACACAGTTAGATGATGCAGGAAGCCATGTAGTACAGTGCTGCCAGTCCATACATGATGAAATCGGAGTTGAATATAAAGGTAATGTCACATCCTGTGAAACCCAGTCTTTAGACTGTGTTCTGTCAGAGCAAGTAACGCAGGATAATACTTTGGACTTGACTACCAAGTTTCCTACCAAGAAGTTAAATCTATTTTTCAAAGTGTAGGATCTGTAATGGCAGATGAGCCCTCTGAACGTTGTGAAACCTCCATCACTATAGTGGTCAGAGAGGCTAATTGTACTAATTTAATGGATGTTTTTTCCAAATGTCTTGAAAGGAATAAAGAATATGAGAATTTGTGTCCAATAGTCGATGGTTTCAAAGAAACAAATACTAAAATATTTTTGGGAGACTATGAGGCAAAGACAGTTGAACAACTAGCCATAAACATAATTTCAAAAGTGTTTGTAGCTGCTAGACAAGAAATTGTGTCTAGCTCAGTTAATGATGTGTCCGATAGCAGTTGTCAAGTTCTTGGTGGGAGTAGGGATGTGCGAACAAGTGATGCACAGAGTAAGCAGTTGGTTCAAGAAAGTGACGAGGATTCCGTTTCTGAAAACCTTACATTGGGTTTGATAGATTTTCACCATACTTGCGAGTCTGAACTATCACAAAGTAAGGAACTTGGAAATACAGAATTGACAAGTAATGATTTCAGTCTAGAGCACCAAAGGGAAGAAAAAACGCCTAGTACATCGGTTTATCAGAGGTCATATGCGTCAGACATTAGTCCAGTTCATAGAAGAACAGATTTTATTGAGTGTCATCATGTCTTGGAGGATTCCAGTCTTAGTGTGTTTACATCTGAAGAAGGCATCCACATGGATGATCCATTGCAGAGCACAGTGTTATCAGCTCTTGGTATTAGTTATGACTCGCTGAGTTCTTTAGGGATTGAGCAATGAAGCAATTAAAGCCCCTATAAAGACAGCCTAAGGATGACGACTGATTGCTGCATCCTGAGGCTTTGGGGAGTTAAGGAGCAGTCACAAACACTACTGAAAAGGTGAGGTGCTGATTGATATTTCTGTGTGATAAATATCAAAGGGACTTTTTGTTTTCTGCTGTAGGACCAGCGGTGTCTGCCCAGCAGTAGGCTGTGCCAGACTCCATAGGTAGGTTCCTGTGTTGGGAAGGTAGACGCCCCAAGTGCAAAGGGTTTATTTTATGATTTTTTTTGTTTATGCTGTTTTGATGCTTGCACGTGTATCCAGCAATATGGAAAAATAAACCATACCATTTGTTTTCAATCATCCTCAACTGCCTTTTTGTACAGTTCAGCGTGTAGTAAACCCATCCAGGGTCCACACACCCGCTACCGAGCTAATCCCTCACAGTATGTACAGTATGTGTGTATATATATATATATATATACAGTATATATATATATATATATATATATATACACACATATATATCCCAGCTTTGTGTGTATATACACTATGCACATACTGTATCCTGTGGAGCTAGATGTCACTGCAGACTGTTCCTGGTGTACTAAAATGCTTCAGGAAGGCAGTTGATTCAGTTAGTGTTATATCCTCTGTGTTGTGAGAGACACAAGACTCTGGTCTAGATGGAACAATGGATGTTTATTTCAGGTCATCTGTACACTTCAACATGCATCTCAGGACAGTACATCTTATCAGATCCTTTACATGTGCTCTCTCTAAGATGGCTACTATTCCCCTTGACCCTTGTCATCACTCCTGGGGTGGAGCCAGCCTTAAAGTGCCAGTACATGTGGAACCCTTCAGGTATAACACCTTCCATCCATCCCTAAAAACAAACAAAAACCAAAAAAAAACAATAACAGGCACAAAACATTAACTGATAACTGTCCAATCACAGTCCTCCAAACACAGGAGAATTACAGGACTTCTCCCAGATCCAGATGGAAGACCAAGCTTCTAGGGACAGTTGCGGGGTTAATATGTCATCGGATCGCTTCCGTCGACCCTGTCGAAAGTCTCTTAGCCGCTCTTGCAACTGAAACCGGTCAGGAGGGTGACAGTGTCATTGAGGCCAGGCATCCAGCGATTCGGGACCAGAGGAAACATGGCTGGCCAGTAGGGATGAGCCAAACACACCCGGGTTCGGTTCGCTCCAGAACGTTCGAACAGACCGCGGGTTCGCGCGAACATTTCGAACCCCAT
The DNA here is from genome assembly GCA_029574335.1 of Rana kukunoris. Taxonomy (NCBI): domain Eukaryota; kingdom Metazoa; phylum Chordata; class Amphibia; order Anura; family Ranidae; genus Rana; species Rana kukunoris. Next base: position 265,388,328 of record CM056059.1, on the reverse strand, counting down.
TGAAGTCTATGGGACCCGAACGTTCGAATTCAAAAACAATCATTTTAAAGCCCAATATTCAAGTTATTGTTGGAAAACGTGTTTGAGAACCCGGGTCTTGCCCAGGGAACATGTATCAATGGAATTTTTTTTTAAAAAAACTGAAGTTTTTCCGGAGCAGCCATTTTATTGATGCTTAAAGTGAAAGTGAAAAAATTCCTTTAAATATCACACCTGCTGGGTGTCTATAGTAGTGGCATGTGTTTAGAAATATCCCTGCACAACATGAGAGGACTATAAAAAAAAAAGTAATTAATACTGCTTGCGCACGTGCTGTGTGGCAACAATATGTCGAATAACTCCAATTGGAGCGCAACAAGGAGTCACGTGCAAATTATTGCATCAAAAATTGTTATTAGGCGCCCCTGTTAAACAGGGGCTGAAAAATTGTGCCTTGGGCACAACACAACACTTGCAACCCCTCCCAATAACTCCAATTGGAGCGCAACAAGGAGCCACGTGCAAAGTATTGCATCAAAAATTGTTATTAGGCGCCCCTGTTAAACAGGGGCAGAAAAATTGTGCCTTGGGCACAACACAACACTGCAACCCCTCCCAATAACTCCAATTGGTGCGCAACAAGGAGCCAAGTGCAAAGTATTGCATCAAAAATTGTTATTGCAGGTGTCATCGCCCTCTTCTCCGCAAACGAACCCCACCCTAGTTGGGCGTATACGGGCTTTGCTGGCCGATCTGGAAATGGATTCCAACGAGGCTCCGGTGACAGAGGGAATGTCTCTGCCATCTCAGGACAGCACTGATACTATCCTGGCTGCGATCGAGTGGAGCAGGACTTCGCTGCTGGTGCGCATCAATCACCTTGCCGAGGAGTGCAACTTCATACGAAATGACCTGGATAAGATAAGAGGGAGAATGTCCGAAACTGAATCCAGAGTGTCGGCTACCGAAGACCTCACGGCTACTCATGCCGCCTCCATTACCGAGCTCCAACGCACGGTTCAGTCTCTTGCCGCAAAATCGGACGATGCTGAGAACAGGCTGCGGCGCAACAATGTCAGAGTCCTAGGTCTGCCTGAGGGAGAAGAGGGGGACCATCCAGCGGTGTTCGCAGAGGAGTTTTTTAAGAACCTCCTGGGCTTTACTGATGTTCCCCCTACTTATGTGGTCGAGAGGGCCCATCGGGTGCCCACGGGCCGAGCCATTCCCGGAAATATCCCCAGGCCTTTCTTGGTCCGCTTCCGAGACAGAGATAAGATTCTCTCTGAAGCCCGCAAACACTCCACTCTCAAATATGGCAACACCTCAGTTCTTCTTTTTCCGGATTTCTCGGCCGAACTGCAGAGGAAGAGGAAGACCTTTGCTGATGTCCGCAGGCGTCTCAGGGAAAAGGACATTAAATACAGCATGCTCTATCCTAACCGCCTATGTGTCCAACACGGCGGATCAGTCTGCTTCTTTGATACCCCATCGGATGCTGATATCTGGCTGACCACCCTGCGCTGAGGAACTTCTTCACTACTCTGCTGGATCCAAGTGTTTTTTTCCCCTCTCCTTTTTTATTTTCCTCCCCTTTTTTTTTTTACATCCTAGTTTGCTACGTCCGAACTTATTCCTTCTATGAGGCCGGAGTTACACCCAGAAGTACCTCTACATGCGGACAGTACTCGACCCCCCCCCCAGTTTTGTTTTGTTTCTCTTTCTAGGAGTGGAGGTTCCGGTGTTAGTTCCCTGACTTTGGCTGGAGTATTCAAGTACCCTGGAGGGAAGATTTCACTGTCCCGGACTTTCCGGTCCCCCACATCGTGAAGGGATACAACCTCCACCCATTTGCCTATTGATACAGGTTGAACTCACGCTGGGACTGACCCTGGAACTTTGAGCCTTCAGTAGGCATTATCTGTTAGTAAGTTTAGGGTAAGAACTGCCTTGGCGATAGTTGGGGTTATGCCAGGCGGTAGGGAGTTATATGTACTTTTGGTTGGTTTTCACACCTCTTCCGGTTCCACACTATTTACCTTGTTGAACTATGTAGTCTTCATCCTGCTTGTCTCTTCCGATCACCTCTTTTCTTTTCGGACTCCATGGACGAATGCATCGCTTAGCCCACTTCTACAATGGGCCCTTGGTAAGGACATATATGTGTGTTGCCTGGTACTACTCCTACTGTTACTTTGCTTTGCTATTATAAATGGGTGTAGAGTTAAAGTTGATATCTTGGAATATTAGGGGTCTGAATGACAAGATAAAACGGTCGCTATTGTTTAAATATTTGCAGTCTCATAAACCTCATATTTTGTTCCTCCAAGAAACTCACCTGACAGGCAGTAAGATCCTAGCACTCAAACGGGCATGGGTTAAGCAGGAATTTCATGCCACTTATTCCTCCTACGCCAGGGGCGTGACTATTCTGCTAAATAAGTCGCTCCCCTACTCAGTCGAGCAAGTCTTCATTGATCCAGGGGGTAGGTACCTCATCCTCATTGTTGAACTGTATGCACAACGCTGGGCGATAATCAATGTGTATGTCCCTCCCCCGTTTAATCCAGCTATCCTGTACACCGTCCTTACGAAAATAGCTCCCCTACAGGTTCAAAACATTATAGTGGGAGGGGACTTTAATGCGATCCTAGATCACGCCATGGATACTACTCATCCCCTCCTCTGATTTGGCCCTCTGGGCGGATGCTTTTGGCCTCCAGGAGATCTGGCGGTGGAAACATCCAGAGGATAGGACGTACTCGTGCGTCTTAGCGTCACATAGATCTGAGTCTCGCATTGACTTAATGTGTGGGTCGGTTTCTGGTTTCTGTTTCTCATGTCGGGCGGGGTTTCCTATCTCCCGGCCGGTCTTTCGGACCATTCGCCGCTGGAGCTGGGCCTGACTCTGGGTACCTCCCGTGAGCCGGGATGTTGGAGGCTGGGTCCCACTGGATAGATGGGACCCCATCAGGAATTGGTTGAGCCCAGGCTGGCAGAATACTGGGCGACGAATGAGGGGTCTGCTTCCCTTGGGGTGGTCTGGGAGGCGGGCAAGGCTCATGCTCGAGGTGAATATATCTCCTCTATTAAAACAGTGCGGGCTGGGTTTGCCAATTGGACCCACCCAATTGGAGCAGAATGAGGGGGAGGCATTGAAACTCTTTTTGGACATCCCACGCCGAGAATTATTCTAACCTGGCTCAGACGAGGAGGGAGTTGAAGCTTCACTACGCATCGCTGGTACACTCTGATACGAAGACAGCTGGCCGCCAAGATTTTCGAGTCAGGAGATAAGAATGGCAAGCTCCTGGCCAACTTGGTGGCAGAGCCCCACACTTCAGACAGTAATCCCCAGAATCCAGTCTTCCACTGGTGTCCCAGTTACTGACCCTGAAGGTATATTGAATGAATTTCATCTCTTCTACAGCAACCTGTACGATGACCATTTCTCTGGCTCGGCTGGCGCCGGGTTGGAGGAGCTGGGGGGAATCACCTTACCTCTCCTTTCTGAGGAGGACATGGCGGAGGTAGCTAGACAGACCCCTATCACCAAGAAATAGAAGATGCAATTTATTCCTTGCCTAACAACAAAATCTCCGGGTCCTGATGGTCTTACCCGGGGACTGGTATAAAACACATGCTGCCCTATTGGTCCCTAAACTAACTCAGTTGTTTGCCGATTGCCTCGAATCTGATAGGCTACCGGACAGTATGTATCAGGCCCATATAGTGTTGTTGCCCAAACCAGGGAAGGATCCCAATTGCTGCTCCTCCTATAGACCCATTTGTTGCTGAACTACGACCTCAAAATACTCACTAAAGTACTAGCCAACAGAATCATGAAGGTCCTCCGTCCCTAGTCAATATAGACCAGACCAGCTTCATGCCCGGTAAATCCACAGACATAAACCTCAGACATGTCCTTACCCATCTCCAGCTCCCATCTGAGGAGAATGCCTCCGGGTTTTGGTTAGCCTTGATATCGAAAAGGCTTTCGATACAGTTAGATGGTCCTACATGATGCAGGTTCTGGAGAGTTTTGACTTTGGCCCTACTTTCCGGAAATGGATTGGTTTACTTTACAAGGCCCCTACGGCTCATATCAAATTGAATGGCAGGCTCTCGCCCTCCTTCCTGATTAGGAGGGGGACGAGGCAGGGGTGTCCTTTATCCCCTGCGTTGTTTGCCCTGGTTATGGAGCGCCCTGGCTGAGGCCTTGCGGAGGTCGAGCGAGGTATCTGGCATACAGGTTGGTTCGGGGTCGAGAAACTGGCATTGTACGCAGATGATTTAATCCTCTTCCTCAGGGACCCTGGTCCCTCGCTAGCCGGGGCACTTCGGTTCCTGGATAGTTTTGCGTCCCTTTCTGGCCTCCAAACCAACTGGAACAAATTGCTCGTACTGCCCATAGACCCTGAGGCGGGGAGATTGAGGGACCCTGCTTCACCCCTGCAGTGGGCTGATTCTATTAAATACCTAGGGATTAACATTTCTTCTAATACCCAGGATTTTCTTAAGCTTAATTTGTCATCGGCGCTGCAGTGGTGTAGATCAAAATTAAAGGCTTGGTCAAACCTCCCATTATCTCTTATAGGGAGAATTAACTTGATTAAAATGAAGCTCCTACCGGTCCTGTTGTATATTTTACGGCACTCTCCGGTCTGGATCCCGAAATCTTTCTTTCAGCAGTAGACTCCTCGGTGGCCTCTTACTTGTGGCAATCGCGACCCCGGCCAGATTCAGTAAGAAGACTATGCGGTAGGCCGTGGACGCAGGGGGGACTTGCCTGCCCTGACTTTCACACATACTACTTGGCGGCAATGCTCACCCAGCACACAACTGGCTGATATCGGACGATACTAATGCGTCAGTCGTTCTGGAGGCCCTTCGCAATGCCCTTTATAAGGGTTTGGGGGGTTCTCCTGTGATTCTATTAACGGCTATGAAAGCGATTATCAAAGCATGGGTGTGTGGTAGTGATCAAACCTAATTTGGCGAAGGCCAGATGGTCCCCCAATACGCCACTCTGGTGTAACCCAAGGCTATGGGAATTTCACTCTCTGCAGGATCCAGGATTGTGGGCTGGTAGAGGCATCAAGTATCTGAGGGACATATGTGACGAGTTGGGTCTGTTTACATTTGATAGGCTTTAAAAATAAATTCCAGCTTCCGAACTCTTTCTTCTTCAGGTTCCTGCAGCTCCGCCACGCCTTTAATTCGCAGTTTGGATCACCCCGGCTTCGGCTGGAACTCGATGACTTGGAGGTTCTCCTGGTTAAGGTCAATCTCTCCAAGCCACTATCCCAAATTTATCGCGCACTCCTGCCATCTATTCAGGTGGGACTGGATGTTCTCCGCGATACGTGGCGGCGGGCGGAGGCGGGAGAGCTAGATGGTGAGGATTGGGAAGATATGTGGGACTATCCATTCCAGCAGCTGGTTGCTACTAGGGACAAATTGATCCACTTCAAGATCCTCCATAGGATCTATTACACGCCCCAGCACCTGCATGGCATTTACCCGACCCTGTCGGCCAGCTGCTGGAGATGCTCTGGTACCCCAGCAGATTTTGCGCACATATTTTGGGATTGCCCCCAAATTAGAGACTACTGGAGGGAAGTGACTCAATGTATTCATGGCTTAACCACCATCCCTATTCCCCTAACAATTAGTGTGTGCATCCTCGGCCTGGTGGAGCAATTGGCACTTGCTAAGGCCACACGCACTCTCATAGGTATCCTTCTTTTTTATACAAGGAAAGCCATAGTCCTGAGGTGGAAGTCCACTGCCCCCCCCACTTTGACTACATGGAAGCAATGTTGGTCAATGCAACTGTGCCCCTTTACAAGGCGACGTATCTGTCCCGAGGATGCCCTAAAAAATACAAAAAGTCTGGCATCTGTAGATAGACTCAGAATCCACAACAGACGACCGGCCCCCTGGGGAATAATTGCTCAGGTAAACTTCGCTGGTACCCACTTGTAACACTCTTGTGAGGAGACCCATATTCTAAGCTGGTTAGGGGGAGGCGATATATTGATGAGGTGACAACCTAGTAATTACTCCCAAGGGCCCCTGCAGCTACTAACTCAATTACTGAGGAATGGAGGAGGTTTGACAAGATGCAATAGCTCCTTGTATATTCCTGACATGTGCAATCTGAGGAGGTGTTGCTAGGTGTGTAGTTAGGTGTGAAGACTAATTGTTCTGTTGTTTTTGTTGTTTTTCTCTGTTCTTTTTTTTGTGCACGTCGCTACTTGCAATGTTTGGCCGGGTATGCCCCTATGGCCCTGTTTTGTACTCAAGACTTTAAAAATACCTTAATAAAAACAATGTTAAAAAATAAAAAAAAATGTTTTTGGCGCCCCTGTTAAACAGGGGCAGAAAAATTGTGCCTTGGGCACAACACAACACTGCAACCCCTCCCAATAACTCAAATCGGAGCGCAACAAGGAGCAACGTGCAAAGTATTGCATCAAAAAATTGTTATTAGGCACCCCTGTTAAACATGGGCAGAAAAATTGTGCTTAGACACTGGTGGCGGAGCCCAGAAACACAACATTTCTTACTAGCTATCAGCAAGAAAAGTGAGGAGGGAGAGGATATTCCATCAGCAGCATAAGAGGACAGTCACTCAGCATCAGCACATATGCAGTGTAAAAGGGATCCGACATTTCAACAAAAAAAATATTATTCAGTAGCATCAGGTGCTTGGTAGCTGGTGTGTTCATGAGCCTGATTCATTTTGATGAAGGTCAGTCGATCAACAGAGTCGGTGGAGAGGCGCACCCTGTGATCGGTCACAAAGCCTCCAGCAGCACTGAATGTGCGTTCTGAAAGAACACTGGATGCAGGGCAAGCCAGTAGCTCAATTGCGTACTGTGCAAGCTTTGGCCAGTGATCCATCCTGAAGACCAGTAAGCCAGAGGATTTTCGGTCGGAAAGGTGTCCAAGTCGGATCTTGCCCCTAGGTATTCCCGGACCATGTAAACCAGACGCTGGCGATGGTTGCTGGAACGGTCAGACCTTGGGGCTGCGGACTAAAAAACTGTCTGAAGGCATCGGTCAGACGGCCACCTTCTCCACCGCTCCTTCTGGGACTCACCAAAGCCTCAGCAAGACGTTGTCCAGAGCGAGGTTTTGGTAATCCTCCGGTTCTGGGAACGCATTGCAGAGACCCTTCTGCAAGGCCTCCCGCAGAAGTTTCATCTTCTGCTCCCTCTGCGATGGCAACATAAGGTCCGCAACCTTACTCTTGTAACGTGGATCAAGGAGAGTTGCCAGCCAGTAATGATCCCTCTCCTTGATAGCACGTACACAAGGATCCTTACACAGACTTTGCAGGATCAGGGAGGCATGCAGCTTAGGTTTGCAGAGGCAGTCGGGGCACAGTCCTCTGGGTCACTGAGGATGACAGGATCCACAGGCACCTCATCCCAGCCACGTAAAAGTCCACGTGTTCCTTGGGACTGTAAATGATCCCTTGAAGACTGCTGCTGCTGATGCTGAGTGCTAGACTCCACCTCCATGCTGCTAATACAATCCTCCTCCTCCTCCTCCTCTCTCCTGTGTGCTAGGTGGGCAAGCAGGCCCACTGTCTGGGTAAAGGGGGCCTTGAGAGGTAAGGAAGTCCTCCTCTTTCCTCCCTCTGTTCTGCCTCAAGGGCTCTGTCCATTATTCCACGTAGCGTGTGCTCCAACATGTGAATAAGAGGGGACAGTCTCACTGATGCATGCACTGTCACTGCTCACCATCCTCGTGGCCTCCTCAAATGGTGAAAGGACAGTGCATGCATCCCTGATCAAGGCCCACTGGCGTGGGGAAAAAAAACCTAGCTCCCCTGACCCAGTTCTGCTGCCATATTGGCACAGGTTACTCATTGATGGCCCGCTGCTGCGTGTCCAGCCGCTGCAGCATGGCCAGCGTAGAGTTCCATCTGGTGGGCATGTCACAAATTAGGCGGTTCTTGGGCAGCTTTGGAGGTCAGTCAGCCGAGCAGTGGCATTATATGACGTCCGGAAATGCACACAGACTTTCCTGGCCTGCTTCAGGACATCCTGTAAGCCCGGGTACTGCCCAAGAACCGCTGCACCACCAAATTCAGGAAATGTGCAAAACAGGGCACGTGGGTGAGTTTTCCCTGTCGCAGGGCAGAGAGAGGAGGTTGGTGGCATTATCGCTGACCACCATTCCAGGCTTCAGCTGGCGTGGCGTCAACCACCTTTGGGTCTGACCCTGCAGAGCTGTCAAAACCTCTTCCCCAGTGTGGCTCCTGTCTCCTAAGCGCACCAGCTCTAGCACCGTATGGCATCTCTTGGCCTGCATTCCTGCGTAGCCCCTCGTACGCCTACGGAACACGGCTGGCTCTGAGAAAACATCACACAGGAAGAGGCCACAGAGGAAGAAGAAGAGGAGGGGGTGGAGGAGAGAGGTGTGTCACAACCAGTAGTAGTGTTTGGAGGCGTGGTGGCAGAACAACCTCCAAATCTACTGGACCTTGCCCTGCGTCCTTCCCAGCTGCCAGCAGAGTCACCCAATGCGCCGTAAAAGACAAGGTACGTCCCTGTCCATGCCTGCTGGACCATGAGTCAGCGGTAAAGATGCACCTTACCACTGACCGCCGCTGTCCAGCAAGGCATGGACATTGCCTTCCACATGCCGGGAGAGAGCCGGAATCGCCTTCCGTGTGAAAAAGTGGCGTTTTGGTACTTGCCACTGAGGTACTGCACATTGCACACAAACGGAAGGGGGCAGAATCCACCAACTGAAAAGGTAGCAGTTGAAGTGCTAGCATTTCGCTAAGCTAGCATTCAACTGCTGGGCATGTGGATGGCTGGGATTGTACTTCTTTCGGTGTGCTGCAGAGCTGGGGCAGGGAAAATTTGCCTGGTACTATCAGTAGATTGCCCGTTACTACTAGCTTGTGACACACCTATTTCTACACCTTCACTGCAGGCTTCAGAGAGGACTGGAGGTCTAGTGGGGTTGGAGGTCCGAGAGGGCAAGGGGGGTATGCTTTTGTCTTTGGTGTGGGTCTTTCTGGTGTGCTTGCCAACGAGCTGCATGGCAGGTCGACATATGTCTGGACAAGCATGTGGTACCCAGGCGGTTGATGTTTTGGCCATGCGAGATACGCTTGCGACATATGTTGCAAATAGCAAAAGTACGATCTTGTGAACATGTTTCAAAAAAGGCCCACACCAAAGAACTTTTGCTGTACCGGTCAGACACAGCAGCGCCATGCACAAGCGCCGTAGACGTGCGCTGTAATGCAGTTGGTGTGCCCTTAAGCTGACCCCTGGAGGGCATCCAGCCTCTTTGGAGATGTGCCTGTGCCTCGTCCTCTTCCTCCTCCTCCTCTCTCTTCCTATCAGGCACCCAGGTAGAGTCAGTGACCTCATCATCCCCTCCTCCTCATCACTGTCAACAACCTGGTAGTATGCTCCAGCTGGGGAAACATCACTGCCAGATTGCTGTCCCTCTCGGCCACCCCCTCTCCCTGGACTCACATCAATGCCTTCCTCTATCTGTGTTCCATCATCGGAGCCTTCAAAACACTGCGCATCTTCATTAAGGAGCATGTACCCAACACTGTGTTGAAACAGTTTGGGGGACTCCTCAGGAGGACACGGTGGGACTAGTGAAGGATTGTGTGATGCCATGGTACAGAGGGAAGAGGAAGCCTTGGCAGCTGCTTTGCCAGACAAACTATGATCAGTCTGTGTGAGAGAGGATGAGAGGGATAAGGATGGCTTGGTCATCCAATCTACTATTTGGTCTGCATGTTGAGGCTCAACATGGGCAGCTCCCGAAAATAAGGACGAGCGGCCACGTGCTGAAGAGGATGCACCGCGTCCACCACCAGCGTAGCCTCTAGATGCAGAGCCTGCTTGCCCCGTGATGCTCTGCCTTTTTGTTGTCCTTCCAGACATTTTAATAGCCTGCACAGGACAAAATCAGAAATAAACAGCAAACATATAGTAAGATCAACTGTGTGTTTATGGGCAAAAACACAGCAAACTTATAGAAAGATCGACTGAGCAAAAACAACGCAAAAGTGCAGTATGATCGCCTGTCTTTTATGGGCAACCAAAAACACAGCAAACGTGCAACGTGCAGAGATGATCGCCTGTCTTTATGGCCAAACACACCGCAAACGTGAAACGTGCAGTATGATCGCCTGTCTTTATGGGCAACAAACACAGCAAACGTGTAACGTGCAGTATGATCTACTGTGTTTACGGCCAAACACACCGAAAACGTGAAACGTGCAGTATGATCCGCTGTCTTTATGGGCAAAAAACACCGCAAGTGTGAAACGTTGCAGTATGAGTCGCCTGTCTTTATGGGCAACAAACACAGCAATTGTGCAACGTGCAGTATGATCTACTGTGTTTATGGGCCAAACACACCGCAAATGTGAAACGTGCAGTATGATAGCCTGTCTTTATGGGCAAAAAACACCGCAAACATGAAATGTGCAGTATGGATCACCTGTCTTTATGGTCAAACAACACCGCAAACGTGAAACGTGCAGTATGATCGCCTGTTTTTATGGGCAAAAAACACTGCAAGCGTGCAACGTGAACGTGCAGTATGATTGCCTGTCTTTATGGGCAAAAAAACACACGCACACGTGCAACGTGCCAGTACGATCGCCTGTCTTTATGGGCAAAAAACACCGCAAAGTGCAACGTGCAGTATGATCGCCTGTCTTTATGGGCAAAAAAAACCGCAAACGTGAAACGTGCAGTATGATCGCCTGTCTTTATGGGCAACAAACACAGCAAACGTGCAACGTGCAGTATAATCTACTGTGTTTATGGCCAAATACACCGCAAACGTGAAACATGCAGTATGATCGCCTGTCTTTATGGGCAAAAAAACACAGCAAGCGTGAAACGTGCAGTATGATCGCCTGTCTTTATGGGCAACAAACACAGCAAACGTGCAACGTGCAGTATGATCTACTGTGTTTATGGCCAAACACACCGCAAACGTGAAACGTTGCAGTATGATTGCCTGTCTTTATTGGCAAAAAAAACACCACAAACGTGAAACGTGCAGTATGATCGCCTGTCTTTATGGGCAACAAAACACAGAAAACGTGCAACATGCAGTATGATCTACTGTGTTTATGGCCAAACACACCGCAAACGTGAAACGTGCAGTATGATCGCCTGTCTATATGGGCAACAAACACAGCAAAACGTGCACATGCAGTATGCAGTATGATCGCTTGTCTTTATGGCTAAACACCACCGCAAACGTGAAACGTGCAGTATGATCGCCTGTCTTTATGGGCAAAAAACACCACAAGCGTGAAAACGTGCAGTATGATCGCCTGTCTTTATGGGCAAAAAACACCGCAAACGTGCAATGTGCAGTATGATCACCTGTCTTTATGGGCAAAAAACACCGCAAACGTGCAACGTGCAGTATGATCGCCTGTCTTTATGGGCAAAAAAACACAGCAAACGTGAAACGTGCAGTATGATCGCCCGTCTTTATGGCCAAACACACCACAAACGTGAAACGTGCAGTATGCTCGCCTGTCTTTATGGCCAAACACACCGCAAACGTGAAACGTGCAGTATGATCGCCTGTCTTTATAGGCAAAAAACACTGCAATCGTGCAACGTGCAGTATGATCGCTGTCGTCTGTATGGGCAAAGACACAGCAAACGTGCAACGTGCAGTATGATCGCCTGTCTTTATGGGCAAAGACACAGCAAACGTGCAACGTGCAGTATGATCGCCTGTCTTTATGGGCAAAGACACAGCAAACGTATAGCACAGCACAATCTCCTGCCTAACAAAAACTAATAGCAGATCTAGCTAAGCTATACAGTGTATAAATATATGTACAACTCCTAAGGGATGTATACATATTCTCTACACACTGTAAAATCAGCTATACTGACTACTAGCCTTCCTACTCTCTCCTATCTATCTATCTATCTATCTGAAAAGACACTGTGTCTGTGTCTCTATCTATCTATCACTCTCTACTCACTGTCTGTTCTAACTTGACTATAAGGCAAGCCGTAAAAACACTACAAGAGGCCGCCCGGGAGGTGGCCTTTTATAGTGTGGGGCATGTGCTAAAGCCCTGAGCCCTAATTGGCCAAAGCACCCAGGCTTTGGCCAATTAGGTCTCTTCGTTTTTTGTGCGCTGTGATTGACCAAGCATGCGGGGTCATGGTGCATTCTTGGCCAATCATCAGCGCGAAACGCCGCAGTGAATTATGCCGCGTTGCGCGTCATTCGAATTTGGCGCGACTACGACCCGTTTTGTTCGTTTTCGACCAACGATCGAACGGGCAATGTTCGATGCGAACATGTGTTTGCATTCAAACACGAAGCTCATCCCTACTGGCCAGAATGGGCATCGGCGGGGCCAAGAAGGGATCCCCCAGCTCAGAGGGTAAACAGACCTCTGGACCAGAGCTGAAGGGCTCTGTTGGAGCTGAGTTCAAAAGTTCAGAGTCCCCCCAATCATCAGTCTCTGTGCATCCTGATTCGCTGGGAGCAGATCCTTGAGACACTGGTGGATCACCCGGCATTAAGGATTTAGGCAGTTGAGAATGAGGACGCAGTTGGTCCACATGACGTCTGCAAATGGAACCATCTTCCAGGCAGACCTTGTACATCTTGGGTCCCAAAGTCTCTGCAATGACAGCAGGAAGCCAACTGGTGTTGGAAGCTCCATAAGATCAGGCCCATACCTTTTGTTGGCCATCTTGTCTTGGGACTGCAGTACATGTTTCTGGACTGTTTGAGGGCGGAGCAAATCCAAAACAGTCCATGGCTGCCGACCCAGAATGAGTTCCGCTGGAGTTTTCCCAGTGGTTGCATGTGGTGTGTTTCTGTAAGCAGAAGGAAGGAGTCCAGCTGCTGGGTGGTGAGGCAAGGGAGTTGTGTTTATTTGCAGCTACTGTAGCTTTGAAATAGTGTTTGAAAGTCTGCACAAACCGCTCTGCTTAACCATTTGTAGCCGGGTGGTTAAGTGTGGTCAACTTGTGCTTGATGTTTTGGTAGCAGTCAGAAATGCTGAAACTTCTGACTGGTGAATTGTTCACCGTTGTCTGTGACGATTTCTCTGGGGTATCCAAACGTAACATGCGAGATGTAACAGTGTGGAAAATTAGTCGTTGGCCTGAGTAACTGTAGGGAATGACCCTCAGGCCACTTTGAATGGGCGGTTCCACTATGATCAAGAAGGTGTGTCCTTCTGATCGGGTCTGCAACTCGTCCATAGTGTGGGTGAAACTGTGGCCAAGTCCAGGGCTGGACACATCCTCGAGGAGGGTCTCTTGCCATTTGTGCACATCCAGCACAAGCATTCACATATGTTGTGATATCTGAGTCTAGGTTTGCCACCACACATAGCCTCTGGCCTTTTTGTTTCATACGTGTGCCCCTGGGATAACCAGTATGTAGCAAGTCCAGAATGTGTCTTCGGAGGGTCTGTGGAATGATCACTCGGTCTCCCTATAAAACACAGTTGCCAGCCACAGTTAATTCCATACGCCTATGGAAATAAGGTACATACTTCTGTGTGACGGTTGCAGGCCAACTGGGCTGTACCCAGGAGAGTATTGTTTTCAGAAAGGTATCCTTGGTTGTATGGGCTGCTATCACCCCAGAAGACAAGAAGGACAGGCTGGTGTAACAACAACTCTTGACCGGTGGAGAAGAGTCCATGGCATTGGCATTGGCATTAGCATTGGCATCATGACCACAATACTGAATTTTGGAGCTGTATGCCCCCAAGAATAGGGCATAGCATTGGAGGCAGACCGCAGTAGTCTGGGAGATTCCTTTGTCAGGGCTAAAGATCTGAAGGAGTGTGTCACGTACCTGGTTGGAGGCCGAAATGCCGAGAGGGCTCCCCTTGCAGCTAAGTGCAGTACACCCCTGAGGTTGGGTACAGAGGGTGTAGTGCCCAGAGAAGCACAGGTTGCCAGATGGATCCAGGAGAGAAGAGCTGGTGAGTGTCTGAAGAATACTGGAGAATACAGTAAACACCGCTGGGCTGCAGTCTCTAGGAGTCCTCGGTAACACTTGGCAAGGTGTGCACAAAGAGCAACAGTGGAAGCCGGCTGGGGATCAAACACTGTGGATCCAGGCAGGAGATGCAGGTTTGCAGGAATGGAGACAAGCCAAGGTCTGGTGTTGGAAAACAGGCAGGAAGAGATAACTGAAGCAAAGTCCGTGAAACAAGCTGGGATCGGGTGCTGGAGAAGGTAACAAGTCAGTAAAGCAAGCCAGGGGGTCAAACCAGGAGAGCGGATCAGACAGGTCAGGAACAAGCCGGGTCACAACAGGAAATCCAAACAGTAATAATACAGAGACTCAGGAACTCAGGAAGGCTGACGACAATCCATCAATTTGGATCAGACAGTGGCAGCCATTTATAGACCAGCAGGAGGATCTTCCTGTCACATGATTAGCCTATGGCTTCCATTTCTTCTACTGGCAAGATTGCCAGTACTTCTTCTATGGCCATTTCTTCTACTGGCAAGATTGCCAGTACTTTTCTATGGCCATTTCTTCTACTGGCAAGATTGCCAGTACTTCTACAGACATTTTCCTGACAGAGTGGTTTATGGTCCATCACTATGGTGAATTCCCTATGATACAGGTAAAGTTTAAACTTCTTAATTGCCCATATCAGCGCAAGAGCCTCTTTGTCAATGTGTGAGTAATTGCTTTCTGCTTTTTTCAAAGACCTGGAGGCAAGTGCCACTAGTTTTTCAGACCCATCTGGTAAGATGTGGGATAGTACCGCCCCATACCATAGGGTGAGGCATCACAAGCCAAGGTGAGAGGCTTCTGGAGGTCATAGTTGTAGTCTTAAGATATGTATATTACACTTCATCCTTCATATCAATGTAGTGATCTCATAAAGCTTAGTGTATGTATAGTGCTCCGGTTAGATAATTGATATTTAATTGTTAGTAAGTTGTTTTCGCAGCAACACACTGGGCCCTCCAGAGAACGCAAATTTAATTCAACTGACTTCCAATACAGAATAAAGTCCAAATTCCACAGATGATATAAAGTCCCACAGAGTATATAATTCAAATCTCTACCTGTGCCTCCATACTCATACAGAGAGAATACCGGGAATACATTCTCTCAGTGAAAAGCAGAATTCCCAGAATATATATCCTATTCACTGAATAGCTGAGCAATTTGATTGGTCGTCTTTGATCTAAAAAGACAGGAACCACGTCCTGTCTTGCAGAGTGTCAGGTAATTGTCACTCCTAGCAGGAGTCACTAATTAGTATTAGGGAGCCAGCCAGTATGCATCCTTGCATACCAATTAGCTCTATTTTAATAAGTAATTAGATTACCTGTGGCCTAAGAAATGGTTTGATGTGTAAACAAGACATCCTGTCTCGTTGCCTATTTGAAAATGGACAAGTGTCTTTTGATGTGTAACATGTAATTACAGGTTACTGAAATCTGGCCTGTATATGTTGAACTTACACAATATATATACATATATATAAATATATATATATATATATATACAGTATATATAAACACCCAACATAATTCTACTACATATACTACAACAATAGTGCATGAGCATGCATGACGCCAACAGCTTCCGCTTAGAAACCTCAAAAGCATGTTGGCATGCAGCCGACCAGTCCCATCTGGAATGTTTCTCTAAAAGCTTGTTCAACGGAAACAAGGTGTGTGCCAGATCTGACAGGAATTTGTGATAATGATTCAGCAAGCCAAGGTATGATCGCAGCTGCTGGACGTTGGTTGGGGCTGGAGCTTTGACTAAAGCATCAACCTTGGCTTCCATGGTGTGTATACCCTCTGCATCCACAAGGTGGCCACAAAACTCCAATTTAGGCACCATGAATTGGCATTTTGCTAAGTTCACTTTCAGACCCTGTTCTTGGAGTCTCGCCAACACAATTCCACATTCTGCTTGTGTTCCTGGTCGGCCCGTCCCGTGATGAGCATGTCATCTAGCAGGCACTGCGTGAAAGAAATGTCCGCCAAAATCTCGTCCATTTTTCGTTGCCAAATGGCTGGGACGGAGGCTACCCCAAACACCACCCGATTATATTCATACAGTCCTTTGTGGGTGTTGATGGTCAGAAACTTGCGGGAAGAAGGATGGACCTCAAACTGAAATTATGCTTGTTTGAGATCAAGCTTGGTAAACCTTTGACCCCCTGCAAGAGAGGCAAAAATGTAATCTACTCTGAGTAGGGGATACTGGTCTATTTCCAGTTGGGAGTTCAGCGCCATGCGGAAATCGCCACAAATGCTCAAGTCTCCCCATTCGCTTTTTTTACCGGTACACCTGGTGATGCCCTCTCGCTGTGTTCTACCTTTGAGATGACACTTTGTTCCTCCAGCCGAATTAGTTCTGCTTCCACACCTTCTCGAAGTTCAAAAGGTACTGTCTGAGCTTTGAAAAACTTAGGCTGAGCGTTGGGTTTCAGCTTGAGTCACACAGAGTCATGCTTTATTTTTCCCAACTGGTCATCAAAATACTTTGGGAACCGCTGCTTCAGGGACACCACCCATCCATCATTATCTCCTAATGGAATTGTCCCGGTGTTACAGGGACTTATGGCGATGTCTGGCATACCAAAGTGAGCAATCCAGTCTGTCCCAAAGAGAGGAGGTCCCCCATCTAGGATATATAATGGCAGTCTCTTTGTCTGATCCCTTGTACAATACCTTTACTTTTGTGTAACCCAGTGGGTGGAGTATCTGCTTTGAGTATGTCTGCAGTTTGATTGGTGTTGGGTGGACAGTTTTTCGGCTCAGAAGTTGTCTCCATTGTTTCTGGGTGATAACTGAAACTGCTGCTGTCTACATCCATCTTGAGTTTCTTTCCCTCAACGGTTATATCTACAGTCATTGCGGAGGGTGCTGAATGCATATGATGTATGTCTAATCTGTGGAGCACTTCCTCATCCTCTGACTCAGATGATGATGTATATCTTCCCACCATATATGTCTTTGTCTTGGGGTTCAGAGGTTGTTTATCTCACACCTTCTTGCTATGGCAAACTCATTTCAGATGGCAATTATGACAGGTATGATCCTTAAACCGGCAGACTTTGTGATCATGGTCTGTATTCCCACAACGCTAGCAAGCTGACTCCCACTTTGGTGATGGTCTGTATTTCCAGTTTGGGCAGTTGGCTTGACTGCTGTTCTAAAAACTTGCTGCTTCACCTCTTCCCTTCTGCCCCGGGGTTCAATTCCACTGTATCTTTCACAGCCACTTCCATCACTGAAGCTATCTCAATTGCCTTTGTAAGGGTAAGGTCTTTCTCTGTTAACAGTCTCTTTTGGGTTGACTCACAATTCAGTCCCATAACAAAGTTATCTCTCAGTGCAGTAGGTAGGTACCCCCCAAAAGAACAGGTAGAGGCTGGTCTGCGAAGGGTGAGCACATAAGCTTTTATCTCCTCACCTGTCTGCTGCTGCCTCTGATAGGAACTGTAATTTCTAGTGGTTTTGGCTGGAAGTGATTATCTAGCAGTGTCCGCAGCTCTGCCAATGTCTTGCTGGTTTTACAGGGGAAAGGAGATCCCTAAGAGTGTCATATGGCTTGGCACCAACCACTGTCAGAAATGTTGCTACTTGCCTGTTGTCTGGGATGGCATTTGCACTGAAATACTGTTCCAGTCTGTCAACCCAGGAACTCCAGGATGTCTGTTCTCCATCAAACTCACTTAATGTCCCGATTAATGAAATTTTCCTGCTGGGATCTGTGATTGCTTTTACCCAGGTGACAATCCACAATGTCTTTGTCTCTCTCTCTCGCTCTCTTTGACTCAATTGTCACCACTGTGCCATGCCATCAAACGCAGCCACTGTGCCATCAATTGTCACCACTATGCGAGAGGGGGTGGCGCTGCAGCGCCCTCTATAGACCGTCGCCAGAACTGCAGTTAAAGTTAAAGTTAAAATGACAAAACAAGCAAAATACATATTTTTTTTGTGACTACAGAAGGGGGGAACGGCGCCCAGGCGTCCCCTATGGACGGGCCGCCACTGCTCAGACTGATAGACACTTTGTAAATCCCATCCTCGTCGCCACTGTTATATCCTCTGTGTTGTGAGAGACACAATACTCTGGTCTGGAACAAGGGATGTTTATTTCAGGTCATCTGTACACTGCAACATGCATTTTAGGACAGTACATCTTATCAGCTCCTTTACATGTGCTCTCTCTAAGATGGCTACTGTGCCCCTTGTCATCACTCAATCTAGAGATATGCCTCTCTTTGATAGAGGACTGGATGACAACAAGTTATCTTAAACTTAACAGAGCGAAAACAGAACTCCTGTTTCACGCCAAGCGTAGGAATCAACCTGCAACAACATGAATACCCCCGCCCATTCTGGGCAAAATCATCACCCCTAGCGCCATAGTCAAAAGCCTAGGGGGCCTTTTTTGACTTCTATATGATAATGGATGCACAAATAGGGTCAGTAGTTAGCAGATCTCACCATCTGCTGCGCCTACTACGCAGACTTACTCCTTTTATCCCCAAAGAAGACTTAGCGGTCGTGGTGGGAGCAATTGTTAACTCCAGACTGGACTATGCAAATGCCCTTTACCTTGGACTCCCCAAGTACCAAATCGCTCGTCTCCAAGTTGTTCAGAATACGGCCGCCAGACTTGTGACTGGGAAAAAACCCTGGGAATCAATCTCCCCTTCACTGAGAACCCTTCATTGGTTGCCAGTAAAAGACAGAATTGCTTTTAAAGCACTCTGTCTAATGCATAGATGTATCCATGGGAATGCTCCCCATTATTTATGCGAAAAAATAAAAGCTCACAATCCCAATCGCGTTCTGCGATCCACCAATCAAAACCTGCTCCAGATTCCAAAAGCCAACTACAAGTCCAAAGGAGAAAGAAGATTCGCAATCCAAGGTCCTAGACTATGGAACGCTTTACCAACCAGCCTTCGGTTGGAGGAAAACCACTTAGCGTTCAGGAGAAAGATCAAGACTCATCTCTTTTGATATCAAAGGAGACAGGAACAACAAGTGCCCAGAGGCGATTTAGTTTGCATGTGCCGCGCTATATAAGTTTTCATTCATTCATTCATTCACTCGTGGGTGGAGCCAGCCTTAAAGTCCCAGTACATGTGGAACCCTTTAGGTATAGCAGTTAGCTGCAGTGCATTCTATTCAGTGTGTGTGTGTGTATATGTATATATATATATATATATAATATATATATATATATATACACACACACACACACACACACACACTGTATCCTGTGCAGCTAGATCTCGCTGCAGACTGTTCCTGGTGTACTGTTTCTAAAATACTTCAGGCAGGCAGTTGATTCAGTTAGCTGCAGTGCATTTAACCACTTAAGCCCCGAGCCTGTTTTTTCAGATTCGGTGTTTAACAGACTAAAACAGTTTTTTTTGCTAAAAAACTACTTAAAACCCCCAAACATTATATATTTTTTTTCTAACACCCTAGAGAGTAAAATGGCAGTAATTGCAATACTTTTTGTCACACCGTATTTGCGCAGCAGTCTTACAAGCGCAGACAACAATAAATTTGGCCCAATTTTTTTATATATCGTGAAAGATAATGTTACGCCGAGTAAAATGATACCCAACATGTCATGCTTAAAAATTGCGCCCGCTCGTCGCATGGCGTCAAACTTTTACCCTTAAAAATCTCGATAGGCGATGTTTAAAAAATTCTATAGGTTGCATTTTTTGAGTTACAGAGGAGATCCAAGGCTAGAATTATTGCCCTCGCTCTAACGATCGCGGCGATACCTCACTTGTGTGGTTTGAACACCGTTTTCATATGCGGGTGTTACTCGCGTTTGCTTCTGAGCGCAAGCTCGACGGGACAGGGCGCTTTAAAAAAAACTTTTTTTTTTTTCTTATTTATTTTTATTTATTTTATAATTTTTTACACTGAAATAAAAAAAATTATCACTTTTATTTCTAAACATCCCTTGTAATAGAAACAAGCATGACAGGTCCTCTTAAATATGAGATCTGGGGTCAAAAAGACCTCAGATCTCATATTTAGACTTAAATGAAAAAAAAAAAAGGAAATTTTGGCATTTGAAGAAATGACAACAAAAAATGTCTCTTTAAGACGCATGGGCGGGACTGACATTTTGGGGACGGGTGGGGGCCATCTTGCCCTCACTCGCATCCCCACACAGCAGGACACAGGACCTGATCGCCTCCGCCGCTACTGACGGCTCCGGTAAGCGACGGAGGGCGCGGGAGAGCGGCGGGAGGGGGGGCCTCTCCCGCCACCAATAACGGCGGTCTTGCGGTGAATCCGCCACGGAGCCCGCTGTTATCATTGACATGACCGCTCATTAAAGAGATTAATATCTCGGTTTTGGCAGCAGCTGCTGCCGTTACCGAGATATCCATCTTTAAAAAAAGGACGTATATATACAGTGGGCGGTCGTTAAGTGGTTAATAAATATATATACGTCTAGCCAAGCCTACACCTGACTGTAGGCCATTCCTGGTGTACATGTTCAAAGACATTTTCAGGCAGACAGGTGACTCAGTAAGCTGCAGTGCATAATATATATACAGTATATATATATATATATATATATCTCCACTGCATTGTAGTCCAGCCAAGCCTATATCTGACTGTAGGCCATTCCAGGTGTACGTGTTCAAAGACACTTTCAGGCAGACAGGTGACTCAGTGAATACGTTTGTTATATCCGCTCTATGGAAAGGTGTGAACAGTGATATATAAAAACTGTCTCGCAATTCCGTGAAGACCCGTGAATTATAAAAGTTAGATCAACTGTACCCCTAAACATCAATACAAAAATTATATATATGGAACCAATACACAAAAATATATGTGTTATCCCTCAGTCCACAGATAGGCACTACTTGAAGGGAAGGGATCAATTACAGTCAGTCCCCTGCCACACAATGTGTGTCACCCCTGTTAGACCGCAGTGTTAAAATGTAGTGTGTGCGAAAATTACGGTCTATGATCTTAGTGAAGGCTGTTCCTCTGTATTCTCCAAGAAACCAAAATAAAATGAGTAATTTGACTTTGATGAAAATCTTTGGTAGCTGTATGCACTTATTGCAGATCAGGGTTACTTTTGTGCTCCCCTTTTGGTTCCCCACTCACCAGATACAGTTACCCTTGCAGGGGTAATAAGCAAAAGGTGAGTGTCTTTCTTTATCGTACATCACGGGACACAGAGGAGCATAGTAATTACTATGTGGGTTATAGAGTCTACCTTCAGGTGTGGACACTGGTGTAATCAATTAGACAGGAAGTTCCCTCCCTATATAACCCCTCCCATACTGGGAGTACCTCAGTTTTTTCATCAGTGTCTAAGGTGTTGGTCACGAGTGAACATGTGCTCTTAGGAGCTCCACTGGAGGGATCCATGCTGGATGTAAAAAGCCTCCATAAATCCGGATCCGTCCAAGGTGCTTCATAGCCAAAGTGGACGGTACCCGGGCCCCGGTTGAGAAGAACGGGGTTTTGCCTGTAATGCTCCTCTTTTGAGGGCTGGATCCTGATTACTCAGTACTTTGGTCAATTTCCTAATACCAAAAGTTTACTGACAGGGTGCGATATGGGTCCAGGTGGTGTGGTGTTCCTGTCCATGGACCCCGGTCCCTGAAGGTCTGCAGACTTTGCTCTCCGTGATGGGCGAAGATTGGACTGTCTGTGTGTGCAGAGTCCTGCGGCGTTGGATCAGGTAAGTGAAGGTGCTTTAGGACTTGGTCCTGAAAGTATCCTTCTTTTTTTGAGCCATTATGCTTGCCTAGCTATCTGTCTGTGCCTCTCTAATATTGTCCTGAATGCTGTGGGGAGGAGGGGTGTCTATGCTCAGTCACTTAGCCCCTCCTGTACAGGTTTAGCAGAGTAAGGTTGTCCACAAGTTTTGGTCACAGTTTGTCTTACCTGGTCCTCACATGGTAGCTGCGGTAGCTCCAACCTTGTGCACAGGCGCGCTTAAGTCTTGTGCGCGCGCGACATAGTATGTGTCATAGGCGCGCGCAATTACGCATAATTTATTGCTGCATCGGTGCGCACGCGTGTGCGCGACGTGCATGGGGCTGTAGATGCGCGTGCGGCAACATGTGCGCGCGTGCGGCTACGTGTGCGCGCGCAGCCTCGTGATGCACGCCTGGCGGCAGCGCGCGCGTGCGCATGCGCGCAAAGGGTTCCATCTCAGCTATTCTCTACGAGGCTTGAGATTCCAGGACAGAGCAGGTCAGGTGACTTGCACCTAGTCCATAAAAGCTCAAGTCCACTTCACCCATCCGGCTGACAGTGGACACAGAGGCCCAGATTCACAGAGCGATTACGCCTGCGCAACACGAGATGCGCGTGCGTAAGTCGAAATGTGCGCGTGCGTTTCGTTGCGCGGCATCCCCAGAATGAGATACGCAAAAAATCTTAATTTCGTTAGACTGGCGCATCCTTCCGCGCAAAAGTGCGCTGGACACACCATTGATTTGCTAGTCAAATATGCTAATGAGGGACTTACGGGGATCCACAAAAGAACGTTGGGGCAGCGCAGGCTACGCGGTGTGCGCAACAGCAAAATGTCCTGTCTAAAATTAGAGCTTATAAAAGCTGGTCGAAAAAAAGAAAAAAAGTCTACTTGTTAGATAAAGCAACACTGTTAGTGAGGAGCTCAGCAGTCACACGTGTTGCTCAACAATCTGTATGCCAACATGCCAGGGGCATCGTCGCACATAGCTATACTACTGACTTTAGATGAACAAAGAAGGATGAGGGCACGGAGGATGGCACGGAGGATGGCACGGGAGAGGATATACCGTACCCGCATAGACCTGTTTGGCATGAGTGATTCTGAGGTGTTTCGCATCTTCAGATTCACCCCTCATGTCATCCTGGAATTAACCACAACCTTGCAGGAGGACATCACCAGCCCAACACACCGCTCACATGCAGTGCAGCCACTGGTCAAGGTCATGGCAACACTCCATTTCCTTGCCAGTGGCTCTTTTCAGCGTACAAGTGGAGTGGTGGCTGGGATGTCACAATCCTCCATGAGCAGATGTGTGCACCAGGTTGTCCCTGCAATCCTCAGACGCATGGCCAACCAAATCATCAAACCCACCACTGAGGACCTGCGGCTGAAGGCAATGACAGATTTCTACAGAATTGCCAGATTCCCACGCACTGTGGGGGCCATTGATTGCACACCTGTGGCACTCCAGCCCCCCCAGGAGACAGAGCACATGTACCGCAATCGGAAGCATTGGCATGCCATCAATGTACAGGTGATAGTCGATGCCCAAGGCCTCATATGGCACGTCCGTGCCAAACACCCAGGGTCCAGCCATGACAGCTACATATACAATCAATGCCACATCCGATTGGAATTCGATCAGAATGTGTATGGGGACACCTGGCTGGTTGGTGAGTGACATGGGTGGCAGGTATGACTATCCCCTCCCATGATGCACATCACAAGGGGCACATGCATGACTAACATCCTCCTGTCTTTTTCCTTACAGGTGACTCTGCATATCACTGGGACCCCATCTCATGACTCCTATCCGGAACCCCCAAACCCCAGGAGAGGAAAGATACAATCAAGCACATGCCCAAACACGAGCAGTGGTGGAGCGCACCTTTGGCCTCCTAAAGTCACGTTTCCGATGCCTGGATAAGTCTGGGGGTACCCTCTTGTATTCCCCAAACTTCGTGTGCCAGATCATCGGTGCATGTTGCATGCTGCACAACTTTGCAGAAAGAAAGGGCCTGCAGATTGACCTACGTGATGACCTGACCCCTGAACCAGACAATCCCCCCCTAACCGAGGCTACCCCGTCTTCTGAGGGAAGACCAGCCAGGAGACAGCTCACATTGGGCATCTTTGCACGTTAAACATACACATTAATCATGGCACAATGAGAATGCATGCATGCACACCACTGTGGTCCCTAGCACACACACCCCACATCCACATCAAATTGGATTGGCACCAGTCCACCATGCTGGACTTGTGAGCAGCAACGCCACGCCAAGGCTCCAATTATGTCACTGAACATTCATACACCAATCACACGGACCTGGGGATCACTTCTCCCTGGTCCTGGGGAACCCTTCTCCACCAAAATAGAGGGTGACACCCCTTTTCCGGCAGGAATGTCACCCCCACATTCACACAGCATTCACAACACAAAAAAAAAAATGACCAGCAAAAGCAAAAAATTTCCAGCAAAAAATAAAATTTTCAAAAAACAAAAAAAAAATTTGACAAAAAAAAAAAAAATGGGGGAAAAAAAACAAATTACTGCCCTCTGCGTGAGCCACGCCTGGGGCGCCCCCGGCCACGGCCCCGGCTTCTCAGGGGAGACTCATGGGGAAGGGGTAAAACCGGGGAAGGAGGATCAGCCCCTGATCTCTGCCCACCTGGTGGCCTGCCCTCCAAGGCCACGGCAATTCTGTCCAGGGCAGCACCAAGTGTTGCCGTGTTGGCCTGGATAGCCTGGGTAAGGACCCTCACATCCTGCCCAACGCCTGCTGATGTCGTCTGCAGTTCGTTTAGGCAGGTTGTGAAAGCCCGGGAGTGGGAGTCCAGGTTCCCCAGCGTATCCTTGATGGAGGACAGGCTCTCCTCCATCCGCACCAATGTCTGGCTGACCTGTCCCAGATGGCGGGTCTGGAGGAACTGGTCCCTTCTCAGGGTGGCGGGCAGGAGATCGGCCAACCCCCTGGTGGTCTGGGATGACATCCTGCCTCCAGCTGATGCTTGTGGCCGGGGAGAAGGGGAGGCCCTTGTGAGGGGAGCCATGTTGGGGGAGGAGGGGGGGGCTCCCCCTTAGGGAGGCCTGCCTGTTGCCAGCCAGAGGGGAGGAGTCCTCAAAACCCAAACATCCAGTGCCTGACATGGACTCCTCCTCCTCATGATTCTCCTCCTCCTCATGATTGTCCTGCTCCTCATGATTGTCCTGCTCCTGTTGAACCTCCTCCGCGGACTCCGGCCTTGTTGGGGGGGCCCTCATTAGGCTGCTGTCCTGGGGTTGGTGCGGTCAGGCCAGATGGCCCTCCACCCTCCTGCACATCTGTGGATGACACAAAACATTCACAGGTTGGAGGATCCACACACTTGCCACATATTCCCTTTCACCCCCTCCCCACACATGCTACACACCTGATATTAAAAAAAAAAAAAACTTACCTGGCACCACAGGCTCGGGACTTGAGTCAAAGCCGGGCAGGCCCTCAACTTCATGCCGATGAAAGGTCAGGGCCACCGCACGCTCCTCCGCTGTCAGGCTAATACGGCATGGTGGGCCCCCTCCTGTGCCCCTGGCATGGGCATGCATTCTGGCCAACTTCTTTTTGACCAGACGCCGGAGGTCATTGATTTTTTTGTCAATCCCAGACCTGGTCCGTGTCTGCCCCGCAGAATTCACCTGGTCAGTGCTCCTATCCAAAATCTCCCTCCTCCTGGCCGGGGTGGTGTTGGCACTGTCTGGGCCGTGGAGGAAACGCCCATACTCGCTAATGGCCCGGGCAAGAATCTGTTTTTCCACAACTGTAAAATTCAGCTTTCGTTTTCTCTCAGTCATCCTTCCAAAAAAAAACAGTCCCAATCAACAAAATTCACGCACACAAACAAGCACAACCAATCACAAAAAAACACACACACAGAGGGAAAACTACTCACCAAGAAACAGTCCCCAAAAAAAAAAAAAAAAATACAGCAGGAAAAGAAACAAACACAAATATATCAATCAAACAAACAGTCTCTCAAACACTTATCAAAAACCACTTTCAAAAATCTACTAACAAACACCTGATCACACAGAACACTAATCTGACAACTACAAAACACACCGCAACGAACAACAAGAACAAAAGCACTTAGTTAAATGGGAAGGGACAAAGGGATGTACTTTTGCAAAGGAAGTGCGTTTGTGTGTGTCTATTTATGCTGTTTGCGTAGTTCACAACGTTGCCCTAGTCCATTTCCAATTTCACTGATTGCGCCGCTCCCGAGTTGTGAGCATGCGCACATCGGAGCTGACATGGTCTCGTTCAAGCGCGCATGCGCGAGCCGGCCGGCCCTTCATTTGCATGGGGTCACGGCTCATTTCAATGTAACACGCCCACGTCCTTCCCAATTTGTATTACTCCTCCTTACGCCTCTGAAAAAACATTACGTATGCGCAATTTCCTGCGCAAAAGCTACGAGAATAGGGTGATTACGCGGCAAAATTGCGCAAGTCTAACGTAAAGGCGGTGCGCTACGCCGGTCTAATAATGCGCAGATGTACCTGAATCTGGGCCCGAGAATACTTGTGCACAAGTTTCAGTATTATTGCTGGTTGTTGGACAGTGACACTTGCTTAAGGCGCATAGTGGGCTCTGCACCTTGCCGACCATCAAATAGCAGCGTCAGTGCTGGTCTATAGGTCCGCAAGTGGTTGCACCTGTTGTGAGTACCTCGGCTTTATTATGGCTAAAGGTCAGGGACTAGAAGTACAATAAGATCTAAGGGATCGCCATCAGGCTCGGAGGATCTTGGGCATGCTCCTGTGGCTAGTTCCTCTCCTAATAAATTGGAGGAGGCCCAGGGTGAACCATCAGGGCTGTCAGGTGCCTCATCTGCCCTTGTCCCGCCTGCTCCAGTTTTTGTGACACAGGAGGCTTTGGCCTCAGCCATGGGTGGTCTGGAGCAGAGATTAGCGACCTTGATTGCATCCTCTCTCTCAAGAGAAAAACGCACATGGTCTCCCTCTCCCTCTGCAGAGTTCCTCAGCGCGGAACAACTATCCTCAGAAGAGGTTGATTTACCCTCTGGGGACCAGGCAGAGGGTCATTCAGAGGTCTCAGACTCTGAGGATTCCACCCTGGGGGAACCATTTTCGGCGTCTCAGTCTGAGAAATTGTGGGTCTAGTCCCTCACGGAGATGGTCCGTTTGGCCTTCAAGTTGCCCCTTTCAGAGCCAGCATCAAGTTCTGTCTCTTCTTTAGGCTCTTTAAAAGCTTCTCAAGCTAACTTTTTTTCTTCCCGGTTCATCCCCTACTGGAAGGACTTATCTACAAGGATTGGGAACATCCGGATAGATTTTTTCTTCCTCCTGAAAAGTTTTCGGTTTTATACCCAATGGGGGAACAATTCACTAAAAGTGGGGTATCCCCGCAGTGGACGCAGCCGTGTCCTGCGTAAACAAGACCTTGACCTGTCCAGTAGACAACGTTCAGGTGTTTAAAGACCCGACAGACAAGAGATTAGAGACGCTGTTAAAGGCCTTGTTTCCTACAGCTAGAGGGGTAACCCAGCCTGCAATTGCAGCTATTGGTGTTTGCCAAGCCTTAAAAGACCAGTTGAAAGGGGTCTTGAAGGATATCCCGGCTCAACAGGCTCAGGAATTGGCTGACTTTCCTAAAGCATTATGCTTTGCCATAGATGCTATCAAGGACTCTATACAACAGTCCTCCCGTCTCACTCTCTCTTTGGTTCATATGCGCAGATTACTCTGGTTAAAGAACTGGTCGGCTGAAACCCTGTATAAAAAGTTACTGGCAGGGTTTCCCTTTCATGGAGAGCGTTTATTTGGGGAAGATCTGGATGCATACATTCAGAACATTTCCAGTGGCAAGAGCACACTGTTACCAGTAAAGAAAAGGTTTAGGGGTCCTCCCTCCCTTTAAAAAATCTTCCTCTCCTAGCCCTAGTACTTCCGCTACCAGGCAGTTCAGATGGCCTCCCGGACAGTTTAATACAGGGAAGCCGCAGGGCCAGCCTCAGGCTTCCAAGAAGCTTTGGAACCATAAGCCGGTCAAGCCAGCATCTAAGTCGGCATTATGAAGGTTCACCCCCACTCAGCAGGGTGGGGGGAAAACTTCAGCTGTTTGCGGAGGCTTGACAAGGGAGGATCCAAGACAGTTGGATTCTCTCTACGGTTTCCAAGGGCTGGAGTTTCCAAGCTGGAGTTGAGCGAATTTCCTCCACCTCGCTTCTTGGCCTCAAGCGTCCCGAAAGATCCGGGAAAAAGAAGGTCCCTGGCATTGGCCTTGGATCATCTATTATCCCAAGGGGTAATCGAGGAACTGCCACTGGAAGAACAAGGTTTGGGGTTTTATTCAAATCTTTTCACCGTCCCTAAACCAAACGGAGGTGTAAGGCCCATTCTGGACCTCTGGGCCTTAAACAAGTTCCTAAAGGCCCAGTCTTTCCTGATGGAATCAATCCGGTCAGTGGTTGCCTCCTTACAAGGGGGGGAGCTTCTGGCGTCCATCGATATAAAGGACGCATACTTACACATTCCCATCTTCCTCAACCATCAGAAGCTGTTGCGCTTCACGGTAAATCAGCGCCACTTTCAATTCGTGGCCTTACCTTTTGGTCTGGCCACCGCACCTCGTGTATTCACGAAGGTACTGGCCCCACTATTAGCTAATCTAAGGTCTCAAGGCATTTCTATAATAGCCTACCTAGACGATCTGTTGTTGGTAGACCGTTCAGTTGCCGATCTAAGCTCAGCAGTGCACAGAACCGTGGAATTCCTAGAATCCATGGGTTGGGTTCTCAACCTAAACAATTTGACCTTAGTGCCAGTGCAAGGGCTCGAGTATTTGGGTCTACTTGTAGACACAGACCAAAGAAAGATCTTTCTTCCCCAGAGAAAGGTCGATGCTTTAAGGGAACTAGTTCAGCTAGTCAAGTCAAGGCGTCTGTCCTCTATTCGCCTTTGTATGCGGCTACTGGGGAAGATGGTAGCCTCTTCGAGGCTGTCCCGTTCGCTCAGTTCCACTCAAGGGGACTTCAACACGTCATCCTGTCTGCCTGGAACAAAAAGGTTCAGGCCTTAGACCTCCCCTTGTCCCTCTCCCGGACAGTCCGGCAGAGCCTTTTGTTGGTGGCTGGTTCCCCAGAACTTACTAAGAGGGAAGTCCTCTGTTCCCATCTCTTGGCGGGTTGTGACCACAGATGCCAGTCTTCTGGGCTGGGGTGCAGTCCTGGAGGGCCTGTCTCTCCAAAGAAGATGGTCAATCACCGAGAGGTCGTTACCTATCAACCTGCTAGAGATTCGGGCAGTCCATCTAGCCCTGTCAGCGTGGACGGACAGGTTGAGGGGTCTCCCAGTCAGGATTCAGTCCGACAATGCCACAGCTGTGGCGTACATAAATCACCAGGGGGGCACAAGGAGTCGTGCAGCCCAAAGAGAGGTGAATCGAATTCTGACCTGGGCGGAAAAGTATGTCCCCTGCATATCTGCAGGTTTTTATTCCGGGGATAGTCAATTGGCAGGCAGACTACCTAAGCCGCCAACAATTGCTCCCAAGGGAGTGGACTCTTCACCCCGACATCTTCCAGGCCATTTGTCAGAGATGGGGAACACCAGATGTGGATCTCTTTGCATCGAGGTTCAATGCGAGGGTGAACAACTTTCTGTCCCGGACAAGGGATCCACTCGCTTGCGGCACAAATGCGCTGGTGTTTCCATGGGACCAATTTTCCCTAATGTATGCATCCTCCACTGCAATTGGTACCCTGCCTCCTTCGCAGGATAAGGTCGGAAGAGAAACCAGTGATTCTG
This sequence comes from Rana kukunoris, assembly GCA_029574335.1. Classification (NCBI taxonomy): domain Eukaryota; kingdom Metazoa; phylum Chordata; class Amphibia; order Anura; family Ranidae; genus Rana; species Rana kukunoris. The sequence continues at coordinate 265,358,756 of CM056059.1, read as the reverse complement.
GTCGCCCCGGCGTGGCCCAGAAGGGCCTGGTACACAGAAATTGTAAGGATGTCCGTGGGGCATCCGGGGACCCTTCCGATTCGTCTCAGGGATCAATATTCCATCCTTCCTTACCGTCTCTAAGTTTAACGGTTTGGCTGAGCCCCATATCCTAAATGGAGGGGTCTCTCTAATTTGATTAATGCCAGAAAGCCAGCATCCAGGCTTATTTATTACACAGTTTGGAAATCTTATATGGCCTGGTGCGAAACCAGGGGGTGGCATCCCCGGAGGTTTCTCAGTAGCAGAATTCTGGATTTTCTGCGGATGGGGGCAGACTTGAAGTTGGCCCTAGAACACCATTAAGGGCCAGAGCTCGGCCTTATCAATTTTGTTTCAAAGGCCACGGGCTACACATTCTCTGCTCAAAACCTTTTGTACAAGGTGTGATCCCGATTAATCCTCCAGTCAGGACCCCCTTGTGTCCGTGGGATCTGAATCTGGTCCTGTCTGCCTGGCAGAAGCAACCTTTTGAGCCTTTGAGTACTTAGAACAGTTCTGCCTTAGGGCTGCTGCTCAGATCCGGAAAACGGGTATGTCGTTTATCCTGCCAGAATGTCCCAGCCCATGTGGGCAGGCAGCGTCGAAATCCACTATCTCCAAATGGATTCGACAGGTCATTACTCAAGCCGATGGCTTGAGGGGAGAGGTTCCCACGTTTAAGGTTAAAGCACATTCCACTACAGCGGTGGGTACTTCCTGGGCAGTGCATCACCAAGCCTACTTGGCTCAGGTCTGCATGGCAGCGACGTGGTCGTCTGTCCATACTTTCACAAAATTTTACCAATTGGACATAAGGAAGGTGGGGAAAGCGCCTTTGGGCGCAGTGTGCTGCAGGCTGCAGTTTTGATTCCTCACGTCTGATGGCGGCCTGCGTTGTTTGTGTCTCCCTCCCCTCAGTAAGCATTGCTTTGGGACGTCCCACATAGTAATTACTATGCTCCTCTGTGTCCCGTAATGTACGATAAAGAAAATAGGATTTTTTATAACAGCTTACCTGTAAAATCCTTTTCTTGGAGTACATCATGGGACACAGAGCTCCCACCCCTCTTGTTTGGGGATATTGGGACACTTATTGCTTTGCTACAAAAACTGAGGTACTCCCAGTATGGGAGGGGTTATATAGGGAGGGAACTTCCTGTCTAATTGATTACACCAGTGTCCACACCTGAAGGTAGACTCTATAACCCACATAGTAATTACTATGCTCCTCTGTGTCCCGTGATGTACTCCAAGAAAAGGATTTTACAGGTAAGCTGTTATAAAAAATCCTATTTTTCCTCTCTCTGCCCAGCTGCTTCAGCTCTGTTTAGTCACTGACCATCCCAAATCGCCACCCAAATTCGATGGATGCACTTCCTGGTATCAGTATCCTGTCTCCTGATGTCTGATATCCTCACAACTCAAATAAGAAATGGACTGCCATAGTGTAACTCTGATTAAATTTATTTTAAAAATTGCATATTATAAAGCGATCTGATCGCATTAAAATTGAAATTCCATAGAGCAAATTATATATTTTTTAAATATCCACAGTGTGTTACGAGCAGTGGGTCAGCATGCATTCCACCGCTCTGCTACCCGTAACCAGAAGTGACGTGCTAGTGTGTGTGATGACTGGCTGACGCGTTTCGTCATGTGACTTCTCCTGATGTTATGTCATCACGTTACACCTTACATCTGTTATAGCAAGCAGTGCGTGGGTTACTCCCTCAATAGGCGTGTTTAGACTAATTAGGGCCCAATGATTTTTAACGTCCCCCTTGCATAACAAATTAGAGCGTCTCATGCATATCGATATAACCCCTGTGGCCAATGGAGAGAATTGCTCCCCGCATCCCGCTTACCACTGCAAAGCAGATATTACTTTGTAAAACATTGAACACAAGTTTAAACATTATATAAAAAATAATATGAAACCTTAATGTATGCATAAAGAGCTTACTATAATTAGGGAAAGTCTTCTAGTATTTATCAATCCTACACCTCACTACATCTGTGATAAAAATTAGAATGTGCGCATTAGAGAAAAGTTTATAGTTTATATTGGGCCCTAGACTGTTATGGAATACCAGTGGGAATATTTGTAAGTACCCTAATGTAGTGTATCTTACATGCCCAAATACAAGTTTATATGATAATGATAACTGAGTATGTGTTTGAGATTTGGCTATATAAGTCTTGGTGAGCCCAACCCAGATGAGGTCATTATGGGCCATGGAGATGATGGGTATATTTAGTCAATTCCATTGCTATGGGCACAGTTTGTACTATCCTTAAGACTACCTCATGTTGGACTAAAAACAGTAAATTAGTAATTGGAAACAAAAGGATGTAATTGTAATGAGACATACATTTTTCCTCTAATGTGGGTTGATGTCCATCAAGCATCTACATTTTCAAAATGTATTGTTTAGAAGTTGGATATGAAATCGGTATCCAGGTTAAGGCCTCGGGCGCAAGGGACCCCAACCTGTGTCTGGTCACGTTTTCGACCTGGAAAAAGATGACTGCCAATTCTCCAGGTCCCAGTCAATTTGAAATTCCTGTTCTCAGGCTAACATGTAGGACAATATAGAGGACAGGAGAGCAAGCGGCTGGTAAATTATAGAGATCCCACCTCCTCTGATCTATGGCCTGTCCACACCACATTTCATAAGCTGTAAATCTGGGAGGAATGGGTTTCCCTTTCCATAGCTTGTGGAGAAAGTGCTGTATCTGTTGGAATCTGCAGTGCTCTGAGGCCGGCATTTCTAGTTTCCAAAAAAAAATGAAATTCTGGGAAACTTAGTGGGTGAAATAGTGCCCGATGCGATACAAGCTCTGTCCAGCCACTATTGGAAGGACTTGATGTCTTGGCCGGGCGGAAAGTCTGGGATATGGAAGATTCTGAGGTCAAGGAGGATACCCATCTCATTTTGTCCCACAGGGCCAGAGTTTGTGACAGAATAGTTGATAAAATTAGGGGACGGCCCTTGGATGGGGGTCCAGAGGAGATAGTCTAAAGTATGTTTTGGGACAGCCTATCTCTCTATGCAGACCCAGTCTGTTTTTTCAAGTTTGGAAATCGGAAATCCCAACCCGCCTCGAGACCTAGTATGGAATAAGGTTTTTTGGGGATGCCTGTGGCCCGATTCCCCCCCCCCCCCCCCCCCAGATAAATTGAGAAATTTACTTTACTGGAAAGGATCTGAACAAGTAGAGCAGTCTGGAAAGGAGAGTGATTTTGACAGATTGTATTCTCCCCAGCCAGGACAAACCCCCCTCCTTATCCCAGTTGGTGAGGTCAGATACTAGCTTCTGCTACATAGGTGGGAAGTTAGTTGTATACAAGTTCTCAATTTTGGCTGGGAGAGTGATTTCCAAATACCTAATAGAGGAGGTACTTCACTCAAATTTGAATGAATTTTGCAATGTTGTGACTATGTCCGGTTTGAGTAATACATTCAGTGCTTGAGATTTGGAGTAATTCACTTGTAGGCCTGAGATGATGGAGACATCGTTTAGAAGTTTGCAAAGATTGGGGAGAGTTGTGATCGGGGAGGAAAACGAACAGGAGTATGTCATAGGCGAACAAACCACATTTACGAGTCTGTGGGCTGCAGGTCACTCATTGGATGTTTGGATTAGAGCGTATTGCAATTGTCAAGGATTCAAAAGCAATAGCAAAGATTAAGGGGGAGAGAGGGAGTGGAGTCCCTGCAGGTGTGTATCATGGCCTTTGGGGAGGAGTAGAGGGTGTGGATCACCCCCATGAAGCACTGGCCGAAACCCCAGCGCTCCATGAGGGCGAAGATTTAAGGCCAGGTCACCGAGTCGAGGGAGAGCAACATTCCTTCCTGTTTGGGATCCTAGTCCCATGCTAAGCGATTGGCTAAAATCTTAGCCAGGATCTTAAGGTCGTTGTTTTTAAGGGAGATGGGTCTATAATTCCTTGTGTCAGGTCACCTGAGGCCAGGTGACAGATGCACACCATTGGTTCAGGAGTGCACTGCTATGATAGTGGATCCTACGGCTAACTGCTGCGGTTGGAACCCTGGGTGGTGCAAGAAGGCAGGTGCACTGGGGTGCCAACACGCATCCCACAGGGAGCTATAATGTAAGATTCCCCAGGGCGTGGAGTCTAAGAGCCAGCAGGGGTTCACCAGAGCCTCTTGTGGTGAGGATAGACTTTGCTTCTACAGCTGACTCCTGTTCGCGGCCCCCAGGGTCTCCCAGCTCACAGTAGGTTATAGGAGGATAAGTTAAAGGTCAGGGCGACAAGCAGACAAGGATAAATGGTGAACAAGTCAAAGGTCAAGGGTCACAGGCAGACAGGGATAGTCGAGAACGCGCCAATGGTCAGGGCTCAAGCAAGCAGGGATGGTTGGGAACACGCCAAGATTGGTAACAGAGACAAACGTAGAGCACACAGCAAACAGAAAACCAAACACACAACATTGCACGGCAAGGCAGGCTTGGAGAACACAGTGTTAAATAGGTGTTCCTGTTGAGGCTAGGGTGGAGCCACACTGAGGGAAGATTACTTAACCATGTAGGTGTAAGAGAGCAAGCCCTAAGGCTGATATACAGACAAGGTAAGAGAAATACAGGTCATGAAAGTATTACTGCAAGGTCATGACAGTACCCCCCTCTTACGAGGCCTCCCCTCCCCCACTTGGGACCAGGCTTGGAGGGGAACTTCAAATGGAAATGCCTGGCAAAAAGAGGCCATTTAGTAATGGCCGAGACCTTTCCAGGATCCATACAAAGACTGAAGTTAGAGACGAAGCATCCCAGAAACAGGACTTCAGAACACTCTAAATATTTCTCCAGCTTGGCGTACAGGTTATTTTCTCGAAGGCACTGAAGTACCAACCTGGACATGGTCTCTGTGAACAGACAGATTATCCGAAAAGATGAGAATGTCATCCAGGTGAATGACAACAAATTGGTAAAGCAGATCCCTGAAGATTTTGTTAAAGTTTTGAAACACTGCTAGGGCATTACACAAACCAAAGGGCATAACCAAGTATAATGCCCATCGCTAGTGTTAAACGCAGTATTACATTCATCCCCCTCCCGTATGCGGATCAAATTGTATGCACCCCTGAGATCCAACTTCAAAATGGAGGCACCTTTCAACCTGTCGAATAGTTCTGATATTAAAAGGTAGAGGGTATTGATTTTTGATTGTTACTGCATTTAAGCCTTGATAATCAATGCAGGCATTTAGGGTACCATCCTTTTTTCTTTTTTTTTACAATAAAAGTTTTTATTAAAAGAAGAAAAATCAGAGTGCAAAACACAACCAGGGTACTTGAGTACCGCAAATTAACACACATTAAAAAAACATGTCATTACATACTCCGAAAACAGACAATTTTTATACCATAAAACAAAGAAAGGGAAAACGGCACAACCTAAACTTTTACCCAATCCTATCCAGGACGAAAGAAAATAAAAAAAGGGGGGGGGGGTAAGAGTAAGAATGATCTTCAGTGAGAGGGTCAAATGACTAATTATTCTAGTAAGGCAAGTAGAGGAAGTCGCTAAGGTGCAGAAGAGAACAAACATCAATAGTCCACAGTAAAGGACATGCTGTTCGTGGTCTCATCATACAGGGGTGTGAAATATAGGGATCCAAGCCAGAACAGTAGCTTTATCCCGTATCCAGTTGTAAATACTGGTCAGATTACCGGTATACCACCCGGGGCGACCATAACTGATTACATTTTTCATACGATTCCCTAGCAATGGCAACCGTTTCCTCCATTTGGTAGATGTTCCCTATGGAGCGAAACCATTCAGGGATGGAAGGAATATATTTTGATTTCCAGTGCCTGGGGATCAGAACTTTTGCTGCATTCAGCAGATGCCTAGTCAACGACTTTTTGTAACGTTGCATGGAGCAATCCGCTATATGCAGTATGGAACATGCAGGCGTGAGAGGGATTGTGGTATCCGTAATGACTTTGATCAATTCGCACACCTTGGCCCAAAAGGGCCTCAAGAGGGGACAATCCCACCAAATATGAACAATGGTGCCCTGGGCTTGCTCACATCTCAAGGAGTTCGAGGACAGTGGGTACCATTTTTTTATTTTATCCGGAGTGGCGTACCAGTGTGTTAGAAGCTTATAAGACATTTCCTGCAATCTCGTACCGATAGAGCATTTATGTGCAAAAATTGAGGCACGCCTCCATTGCTTATCGGTAAAATTTGTTTTAATCGCCTTTTCCCACTGTGCTCCTGCTCCGGGTGCCGTCCCACCTCTGTCTCCTTGGAGCCAGGAGTACATGAGAGGGAAGATTTGGAAACCGGAGCTCCAACAAGGCAGATTTGTTCAAAGGCAGTTGCAGGCTTTGCTGTTCTTTGGCCTGGGAAACATGTATATAGTTATGCAGCTAGCGGTAAGTCCAAAATGAGAGAGGACTGTGAGAATGAAGGTCACGTCTTAAAGAGTCAAAGGGTTTTAGAGTGTTAGCCTCTACACTATGGGGGTGATTTACTATTGAAGCTGCGCTGCGCCGGTTCATGCCTTAATTAGTGCGCTGGAGGAAGCCTTAATTAGGCGCATGAACCGGCCGCAGCAGCAGCAATGCAATTGATAAGTAAAGCCGCCGCCGAACTCCCTGTTAAAGTCTATGGGGGGAAATCTTAATTGTGAATTTTAAAGGCTAATCTGCAAGTTTTGTCCTAAAAAGTGTTTGTGGACCTCAGTCCTGCCCCAGGGGACATGTATCAATGCTTTTTTTTATTTTTTAAAACGGCCGTTTTTTCGGGAGCAGTGATTTTAATAATGCTAAAAGTGCAATAATAAAAGTGTAATTTTTCTTTAAATTTCGTACTATGGGGGGGTGTAACGGTCACCACCGCTTACAACCTTCCATCCAACCACGACAAGCTTATCTGACACACTCCGACAATATTGCATACACGATCCATATCCTTTCCCATAAACAGACGAGACAGAGCTCCGTTCTTGCTTCCAAGATATGACAATTTATTAGTATTTTCTCAGCTTCTTATATCCAGTACAGCATAATACAGTTAATCACAGGACAATGCAATCTCCACCCCCCTTCACACCATGGGGGGCTTCAATCACACTCTAAGGCGGCGTACAGACGATCGGACATATCCGATGAAAACGGTCCGCGGACCATTTCCATCGGATATGTCCGATCGGGAGTTTGATCCGATGGCGTGTACACACCATCTGATCAAATTCCCCGCCGCCGGACGGCGCGGTGACGCGGCGGTGACGTTGACGCCGCCGCGTCACCGCCACGTCACCGCACCAGGAAGTAAAACACTTCTGCGCATGCGCCGAATCCATTCGGCAGCGGCGCGGCGGCGGTGGGGGCCGAATGTCTGCTGGTAAGTGTACTAACCAGCAGACATGTCGGGCGGACAGATTCCACCGGATAGATTTCAAAGCTTGCTTTGAAATCTGTCGGGTGGAGAAATCTGTCCGCTAGCCCATACACACGAGCGGAGATGTCTGCTGAAACGGTCCATCGGACCGTTTTCAGCGGACATATCCCCTCGTGTGTACGCCGCCTAAAAGGCATTCAGATAAGCTAACCATGTAGACCGGTCGGCACCGTATTTTCAATAGTGTTCAATTAACCTTGAATAGTAACACAGACATCTTTATCACACAATGATTTTCCCTTTTGAATAATACACAATCACAGATAATCTTCACACACAGAAAGGAAACCTCAATCACATTACCTAGACAGACTTACAGACTCTAAAGGGGTTTGACACCTTTGTACCATAGACAATTGCATCTACTCCTAGACAATACATTACGCCTTTCCACAGAATGTTTCCACACATTGAAGAGCCAACCTCACTTAACATTTCAATAGCCTATTTTATACAGAGTGATGCGTCACTTGTCTTGAAGACCTGGTCTCAAGTCAAAATGAGCTCCTTTTGTAATATTCCACTCCTGCAATATGAATTATTATTAATGTCCCTTATTAATGTCTTCTGTAACATATGAATTATGATTCTTTGTCACCCTATGGCCCTAGTGGACATAAGGTGACCCTAGACATAGGAATATCTCAGATTGTCACGGTGCATTCCGTTACAGGGGGTGTAATGTCAGCATGTGAACTGTCTCTGTACAAAATGACATTCTCCAAAGCAAAAAAGCCGTTTCAAACTGACTCGCGGCTATAATGAATTGTCGGCTCCCGGCAATTGCAGGAGAATTCATTCATAAAAAAAACGAAAAAAAAAAAAAAAAGCGTGGGGGTCCCCCCAAATTCAGTAACCAGACCCTTTAGGTCTGGTATGGATATTAAGGGGAACCCCGCCGTCAATTTTCTAAAAAAATTACGTGGGGTTCCCCCCAAATATCCATAACCAGACCCTTCAGGTCTGGTGTGGAATTTAAGGGGAACTCCACCCCAAATTAAAAAAAAAATGGCGTGGAGTCCCCCCTAAAATCCACACCAGACCCCTTATCCGAGCACGTTTACCTGGCCGCCGCAGAAAAGAGGGGGGGACAGAGCGCGGCCCCCCCTCTCCTGAACCGCACCAGGCCACATGCCCTCAACATTGGGAGGGTGTTTTGGGGTACCCCCCAAAGACACCTTGTCCCCATGTTGATGAGGACAAAGGGTCTCTTCCCCACAACCCTTGCCCGGTGGTTGTGGGGGTCTGCAGGCAGGAGGCTTATCGAAATCTGGAAGACCCCTTTAACAAAGGGGCCCCCAGATCCCGCACCCCCCTGTGTGAAATGGTAATGGGGTACATTGTACCCTCTACCATTTCACCAAAAAAAAAATGTAAAGGGTTAAAAAAGACAAGAGACGGTTTTGGACAAGTCCTTTATTATCTTCTTTCTTTCTTCTTTTCTTCTTTCCTTCGGGTTTCTTCCTCCATCATCTTCTTCTTCTCTGCTTCTGTCTTGGGTCTTCTATTCCCGCATCTTGCCTGGAATGTTCTTCCATCTTCTTCTCCTTCCGCTGTCCTTCTCGTCTGCATCTTCTTCTTGTTCTTCTTCGCCAGAGCGCGATCGATTTCAATTGAATCCCCGCTGTCTGCCGGACCACGCCCCCTCTGACGCATATGCAGCACACAGGGACTTTCCTAAAGAGCTTGCCCGTGCGTCAGAGGGGGGCGTGGTCCGGCAGACAGTGGGATTTCAATTGGAAGCAGCGGCTCCGGCGAAGAAGAACAAGAAGAAGATGCGGACGAGAAACAGGGACAGCGGAAGGAGAAGAAGATGGAAGAACACGCCGGTCAAGATGCGCGGGAATAGAAGACCCAAGACAGAAGCAGAGGAAGAAGAAGATGGAGGAGATAAACCCGAAGGAAAAAAGAAAAGAAGAAGAAAGAAGATAATAAAGGACTTGTCAAAAACGGTCTTGTCTTTTTTAACCCTTTACATTTTTTTTTTTGGTGAATGGTAGAGGTACAATGTACCCCATTACCATTTCACACAGGGGGGGCGGGATCTGGGGCCCCTTTGTTAAAGGGGTCTTCCAGATTTCGATAAGCCTCCTGCCCGCAGACCCCCACAACTACCGGGCATGGGTTGTGGGCAAGAGACCCTTGTCCCTCATCAACATGGGGACAAGGTGTTTTGGGGGTACCCCAAAACACCCTCCCAATGTTGAGGGCATGTGGCCTGGTGCGGTTCAGGAGAGGGGGGGCCGCGCTCTGTCCCCCCCTCTTTTTTGCGGGCCGGCCAGGTCAACGTGCTCGGATAAGGGGTCTGGTGTGGATTTTAGGGGGGACTCCACGTCATTTTTTTTTTATTTAGGGTGGAGTTCCCCTATAAAATTCCACACCAGACCTGAAGGGTCTGGTTATGGATATTTGGGGGGGACTCCACGTCATTTTTTTCCAAAAAATTCGGCGGGGTTCCCCTTAGCATGGGGGGGGGGAATGTCAGCATGTGAAAATGCGCCCTTTTCCTGTGGTTAGAACTGTCTCTGCACAAATTGACATTCTGAAGAAAAAAAGTCGTTTAAAACTGACTCGCGGCAATAATGAATTGTCGGCTCCCGGAAATTGTGAGAGATTCATTCATAAAACAAAAAAAAAAAAAGCGTGGGGGTCCCCCCAATTCAATAACCAGACCCTTTTAGGTCTGGTATGGATATTAAGGGGAACCCTGCCGTCAGTTTTAAAAAAAAAATTACGTGGGGTTCCCCCCAAATATCCATAACCAGACCCTTCAGGTCTGGTGTGGAATTTTAAGGGGAACTCCACCCCAAATTTAAAAAAAAATTGCGTAGAGTCCCCCCAAAATCCCACACCAGGACCCCTTATCCGAGCAGCACGTTGACCTGGCCGGACGCAGAAAAGAGGGGGGGACAGAGCGCGCCCCCCCCTCTCCTGAACCGCACCAGGCCACATGCCCACCCTCAACATTGGGAGGGTGTTTGGGGTACCCCTCCAAAACACCTTGTCCCCATGTTGATGAGGACAAGGGTCTCTTCCCCACAACCCTTGCCCGGTGGTTGTGGGGGTCTGCGGGCAGGAGGCTTATCGAAATCTGGAAGACCCCTTTAACAAAGGGGCCCCCCAGATCCCAGCCCCCCCTGTGTGAAATGGTAATGGGGTACATTGTACCTCTACCATTTCCCCCAAAAAAAAAAAAGTGTCAAGAGTTAAAAACGACAAGAGCCGGTTTTTGACAAGTCCTTTATTATCTTCTTTCTTCTTCTTTTCTCTTCCTTTGGGTTTCTTCTTCTTCCTCTGCTTCTGTCTTGGGTCTTCTATTCCTGCATCTTGACCGGCGCGTTCTTCCATCTTCTTCTCCTTCCGCTGTCCTTTCTCGTCCGCATCTTCTTCTGGTTCTTCTTTGCGGAGCCGCCGCTTCCAATTGAAATCCCCGCTGTCTGCCGGACCACGCCCCCCTCTGACGCCACGGGCAAGCTCTCTTAGGAAAGTCCCGTGTGTCGTGCCTGTGCGTCAGAGGGGGGCGTGGTCACATGTCAAAAGCGGGAATTCAATTGGAAGCGGCGACTCCGGCAAAGAAGAAGCCGCGCACAAGCTTCCAATTGAATTGCCCGCCCTCTGACATGTGACCACGCCCCCTCTGACGCACTTGCAGCACACTCCTAAGAGCTTGCCCGTGGCGTCAGAGGGGGGGCTTGGTCCGGCAGACAGCGGGGATTTCAAATTGGAAGCAGCGGCTCCGGCGAAGAAGAACAAGAAGAATATGCGGACGAGAGAAGGACAGCGGAAGGAGAAGAAGATGGAAGAACATTTCGGGCAAGATGCGGGAATAGAAGACCCAAGACAGAAGCAGAGGAAGAAGAAGATGGAGGAGGGAACCCGAAGGAAAGAAGAAAAGAAGAAGAAAGAAGATAATAAAGGACTTGTCAAAAACCGGCTCTTGTCTTTTTTAACCCTTTACATTTTTTTTTTGGTGAAATGGTTAGAGGTACAATGTATCCATTACCATTTCAAACAGGGGGGGGGCGGGATTGGGGGGCCCTTTGTTAAAGGGGTCTTCCAGATTTCGATAAGCCTCCTGCCCGCAGACCCCCACAACCCGGGCAAGGGTTGTGGGGGAAGAGACACCTTGTCCTCCTCATCAACATGGGGACAAGGTGTTTTGGGGGTACCCAAAACACCCTCCCAATGTTGAGGGCATGTGGCCTGGTGCGGTTCAGGAGAGGGGGGGGCCGCGCTCTGTCCCCCCCTCTTTTCTGCGGCCGGTCAGGTCAACGTGCTCGGATAAGGGGTCTGGTGTGGATTTTAGGGGGGACTCCACGCCATTTTTTTTTTAAAATTTGGGGTGAAGTTCCCCTTAAATTCCACACCAGACCTGAAGGGTCTGGTTATGGATATTTGGGGGGAACCCAACGTAATTTTTTTTTTGGTGTTTTTGACGGCGGGTTCCCCTTAATATCCATACCAGACCTAAAGGGTCTGGTTATTGAATTTGGGGGGACCCCACGCGTTTTTTTGGGTGTTTTTTATGAATGAATTCTCCTGCAATTGCCAGGAGCTGACAATTCATTATTGCCGCGAGTCAGTTTTAAACGGCTTTTTTCCTTCAGAATGTCACTTTTCACATGCTGACATTACACCAGGTGAGTACACCTGTAAGGGGCCGGGGGTCCGGAGGTGCCCAGATGCCTGGAGGCCCCCCAGGCCCCAGATGGTAACCCCCCTCTTTTTTTTATATATATATATTTTTTAGTTTATGTTTATATTATTTTTTATTAAAGGGCCAATTTTTGGAATTTAATTTTTTTTAGCAGTCCGGAGGTCCCCAGGGGCCCAGAGGCCCCCAGGGCCCCGGGTGGCAACCCCCATATTTTTTTGTTATTAAAGGGCCAATGTTTTTTTTAGGGGTCTGGAGGTCCCCAGTGGCCCGGAGATCCCCAGGGCTCCAGATGACAACCCCCCTTTTTTTAAAAAAAAATACCAAAAATTATATATTTTTTTATTTTTAACATATATATATATATATAATATTATTATGAAAGGGCCCAGAGGGCCCCAGGTGACAACCTTTTTGCTTATAAAAATGTTATAAACATTTTATATTTTCCCCAGGTTGTTTTTTTTTCTTTAATTTATTTTTTAAAGTGAAGTCGAGACAGAGGAGCTGGACTGCAGGAGTTGGGAGTAGGCAGACCCTCCCCCCGGAGGCAATCGCCATCCTTCTCCATGCCCCCGGTGGCAATGGCGGGTGTGATGGGGGCCTCCCACTCACCCCACCCTACCTGCTCCACTTGGGAGCCCGACGGGACAGAGGGAGTCTAGCCCACCCAGCCAGCCCTGTAGGTCCTTCGCCTCTCTTTATTTTAAGAGACCTCATGGCCAAAGTGCGTGCGTGTTAAACCAATTTTGTGTGCGTGCAAGTGTGGTGTACCTTGCATAGCACACCCAGCGGAAGCGGGCCGGGCTGAGACCAACAAACTCATTCACATGTACCGAGGACCGGGAAACCTTGGCTGCAGAGGGTGAACGGCTTGTCAGCGCAGTGCCAATCACGCTGAGCCACCACAGCAGCCCCACCCCATGTTATTTTTGTTTAGATATTTTTTTAGTTATTTTTTATTAAAGGGCCAAAGCTCCCAAGGCAACCCCCTTTTTTTTATTTTTATGTATTATATATTATATATCTATATATATATATATATATTATATATAGATATTTTTATTTATTTTTCATTAAAGGGCCCAGAGGTTTTTTTTATTAAAGGGCCCAGAGGTCCCCAGGGCCCCCGGATGGCTACCACCCTTTTTTTAATATATATTTTTCTATATTTATTTTTTTGTAAAGGAACCCCCCGCTTATCAAATTGCGGCAGCCCCCCCTTCTCAATTTCAGGTGGCAGCACCCCCCCCCCTGTTCTCTGCTCCAGGGGGCCGGCCCATGACTGAAGCTGTGTAAGGGGCCCCATAATTCCTGATGGCGGCCCTGATTCCCCCCCCCCCCCCCATGGTACGAAATTTCAAGGAATTTTTAACTTTTATTGTTGCACTTTAACCACTTCCATACCGCGCCTATTCTGGCACTTCTCTCCTTCATGTAACAATTATATTTTCTTCCTTGAAAATTACTCAGGACCCCCAAACATTATATATATTTTATTAACAAACACCCTAGGGAATAAATTGGCGGTCATTTTTTCTTACAAATTTCCAACGGTATTTGCGCCAAAAATTTTTTAAACGCTTTTTTTTTTTTTTGGCTTACAAAAAAAACCTGTTTCATGAATGACAAAATAAGAAAGCAGTAAAGCTAGCCCAATTTTTAGGGATAAGGTGAAAGATGATGTTACACCGAGTAAATAGATACCTAACTTGTCACGCTTTCATATTGCGCACACTCATGGAATGGCGCTAAACTTCGTTATTAAAAATCTCTATAGGCGACGCTTGACTTTTTTTCTCAGGTTACCAGTTTTGAGTTACAGAGGAGGTCTAGTGCTAAAATTATTGCTCTCACTCTAACGCACGCTATGATACCTCACATGTGGGGTTTGAAGGGTGTTTACATATGTGGGTGGGACTTGCATGCATGTTTGCTTCTGAGTGCGAGCTACTAGGGACAGGGGCATTTAAATTCAGTTTTTTTTTTTTTTTTTACTTAATATTTTCATTTTTGCACTTGTTTGTCTCTTTTTTTGTATTATTTTTCACTTTTCTTCCTATTACAAGGAATGTAAACATCCCTTGTAATAGGACTAGTGTGTGACAGGTCCTCTTTATAGAGAGAGGCGGGGTCAATTAGACCCCACATCTGTCCTCCAGGCTGGAAAGCATGGAATTGGAAAAAAAAATAAAAAAAATCATCTCATGCTTTCAGCTGCGATCATGTTCATTCAGCACAGTGGTGTAGTGTGTAGCATGTTCACCTAGCAGCAAAAGGGTTGCTGGTTCGAATCCTGCCCGTGACACTATCTGCCTGGAGTTTGCATGTTCTCCTTGTGCCTGTGTGGGTTTCCTCCCACAATCTAAAAACATGCTGTAAATTGGTTCCTGTCTAAATAAGCCCTAATATGCAGTAGGATATTTAGGTTTTGTGCTGCCCTGACCAAATTTTGGCACCCCCTAATAGAAAAATGACCCACCCTTCCTGTCAAGGCCACACCCTGTTTTTTTATGACCCACCCAGGAATTTTCAGGGGACACACACAAGTTCTGTGGGGGGAGGGGGGGCGGGGGCACAGGAGTCCCTTAATTTGCCTAGTTTTTTCGATCACTTCCTGTTTGGCTATGGGGCAGAAAGTGAAGGCCAATCTCCTCAAACAGACAGGTATAATACAAAATAAACCGACAGAGCTTCTAACCCCCCCCCCCAACTCTATCCAAAATGAAAGAAAACAAAAAAATAAAAGTGATGATTATAGTTCCAGTTTAACCCCAAATTTCAGATCATTTTATTGAGAGGCTTAAGAAAATATAACCATGCCAATAGGCCAGGATCCAGCGTTGCTAATATGTATGAATGTGTGTGTTAGGGACCCCACAAACACCACCCAATGTTAAATCAACAATTTTCTTGTTTGTTTTGGGGATGCCTGCACCCCTGATAGGGTAAAGACACCTCACAAATGTTGTCACTTTCTACTTAATTCATTCACTTCCTGCCACATAGCCAAACAGGAAGTGAGGGAAAAACCTGAGTAATGTCTTGTTGGGGACACACAGATCAATCTAAATAGTTTCCCATTTTGGAAATTGCATTTTGCTGTGTACACCCCAAATTAGTATGGATCTTGGACTTTGGGGTCCATTTACTAAAGGCAAATCCACTTTGCACTACAAGTGGACAAGCAAGGAAGAAAAATAAAAACTTGGCGGGATTGGAAGTTAAAACCATCAGTGCTTCCCTTCTGATTTTCATTGCCTACGCTTCTACTGCAGAGCGGCTTTGCCTTTACTAAACCCCAAAGTAACTAATCATTTGGGGTGTACACTGCAGTGCAATTTGCTTAATGAGGACACTAGTTAGATTGACCTGTGTCCCGAAGAAAAGACCATTTTAACCTCACTTCTTGTTCAGCTGTGTGACAGGAAGTGAAGCCAATTATAAGAAAAGGGACACAAAGCCCAACCTAAAAACACTAGCAGGGGTTCTAACACTCAATTGGCTTCCCTCAAACAACCCACAATTAGAATAGGATTGTCTTGTGCTAGTTTCAAGCACAGTGCTGTAAATCAGCATTTCAAGCCTGTCCACCAATACACCACCCCCCCCCCTCCAAACAGGCCCTGTTTGCAGGTGTTCCTACATCTTGCACATGTGCTTTAAAAAGTCAGTCTGGACATCAATTCTAGGAAACAATACTTACCGCTTTGTCCTTCCTTTTCTGGTGACTAAACATTTCATGCATACACACCAGGAAAGAGCTTAGAGACAAATCACACTTGATGGTTTAGGCCCAAACTATTTTAGCTGCAGCTGTTGAAATCCATAGCATGAAAAAAATATCACAAAACAAACTTCAAAATTTGAAAGTAATTTTATTGGTCCACAAAACAAGGAAAGCAAAACAAAATATTAAATATAAACACACAAAAAAAGTATAAAAAAAACAAAAAACAAAAAATAGACCAACGTTTATTTCCAGATATACTGTTTAACAAGGGGGGGGGGATTTATGTTATAAATATCCCCAAGATTGGCCGAGAGTTTAATTCTTAGGTAAGTAATGGATGAGCGCAAAAACTAAACTAAAAATGGAGCAGGCAGCGCTCCTAAAGTGAAAATGTAAACATGTGCAATGACAACCAGAAGAATAGATGAACAAAGTCCAGTGATGGTGGCCAATCACAACTAAAGTGAAAATAAACATGAATAAAAGTCCAGAAGGAGTTGATTATTGGTGCAGTGATAATAATCAACCTACAGTATGTGTATCAACAAATACAGTAGCTTCTATCCATAGGCAATCAAACAATCCAGACGAGTCTTCAATGGTAAATGTGCTCACAGAGCGCTTACCTTCCAACAGGAAGAAAGGGGCCTCAACACAATCCTCTAGGTATTGTAGATCTCCGTCTTGGATAGATGATGATGTCCAAGTCCAGCCGTGATCAGAGTCCGCTCACCGTCAGTTTAGAACATAGATGGATTAGGAAGAAATGAAGCTCTCATCGTGAATACAGTAAAAACTGGGATCAGTTTAATGGATAAAAATTCACTTACAGAAAAACGAATAAAAAACGCCAAAACAACGGCACTTCCAGTTGGACGGTCAAGGTGTCACGTCACTTCCGGTTAACCTTACACGTCACGTGACTTCATCAGAGGTTACCAAGGGCCTATCGGATACTGTCTTTTGTATGTGTATAGCGGAAATGAACTTGCGTCCATTTTCGATCGAGCGTCGAAACGGCTGCAATCATTTTTGAAAAGGGAATTAGTGATGTCAGCATGGATTCGTAACTCCAAACCAACAACACACAGGAATACATGGCAGGGGATTATAATGTATTGGCTCTTGTGCTTGTATAAAGAACAAACTTGCGGCCATTTTTCGATCAGCCGGCGAAACGGAAGTATCGCTACGGCCATTTTCGAAAAGGGAAATAATACATGTCTGCACTGGATTTATCAGGGCAAACTCGGGCAAACACTGCATATAGAGAAATAGCCAAACTTTGCATTGCAATGACTTCTCTGCTTCTGTAATGGCAAACCATAGATTGTTAAATATGCAGACTCCGCAAAAACCATATGATTATTGCCCCAACAATATAAAAACTGAAATAAAATTGACTCATGATCTGGATGATATATGGATAGGAGAGGGGGTGATCAACCGGAAATTAGTGCCACCCTTCCGCTTACATCAAATGTTCTTCCAATCCTCCTAGTCATAAAAGTCAAAAGGCACATCTATATTTAAATCATAATGAATAAATACATTAAAAGATGGATAAAATGTATAAAAATTTAAATTACTCAGAAAACAGTTTAGGTCGAACTCCACGTTCAACCCATTAGGGACCATAGTATTCAGAGAGTGAATCCACTGGGATTCCATCTGGCTGATGGTTCTCACCAGATGGGCTCCTCTCCAGGGCTTATTAAATTTATCTATACCCCAAAAGGACAGATGTTTGGGGACTTTGTTGTGTTTTTCAGCAAAATGTCGACTGACATTGTGCTTGGAAAAAACATTTTCAATGTTCACAACGTGCTCTTTTATCCAAACCATTAAAGCTCTTTTCGTCCTTCCTACATACTGTAGGTTGCAGCTGGATTGTAATACATACACCACACCTTCTGTATGGCAGCTAATGAAATTCTTGATTTGGTGGCACTCTTTGGTATGAGTGCCAACAAATTTTGTCCTCTTCAGTTGAGGACCCTTATGCCGCTTACACACGATAATTTTTTGCGATGAAAAAAAACGATGTTTTTTAAAACGTCATTTAAATTTATCGTGTGTGGGCAAAACTTTGTTTTTGTCTTCAAAAAAACGACCAAAAAAAAATTCCAACATGCTTGAATTTTTGTGTCGTTTTTCAAAACGTCGTTTTTTGTGTCATAAAAAGTGATGGTGTGTGGGCAAAACGATGTTGAAAACAACGTTTTTAAACCCCGCGCATGCTCAGAAGCAAGTTATGAGACGGAGCTTCAATAGAACAGAGTGCCGTCGAACGTGTCTTACGTCACCACGCTTTGCTAGAGCATTTTGGAAAAACGATGGTGTGTATGCAATGTCGTTTTGGAAAATAAAGTTTGAAAAACTTAGTTTTTTTTTCATGATTGAAAACGCCGTTTTATTTCATCGCAAAAAACGACCGTTAGACCGTTTGCAGGCATAACAATATTTGCAAGGAACAAAGCCTTTTGTGTTGAAAAACTTTGAAAAACGTATACCCAATCCTAGGTGGGGGGTCAACTACATTTCTCACCAACAAGTCCCTAATGGTAGGGGCTCTTTTATACACAATATTAGGTATTTACGGTAGGATAAGTTTCAAGTGCCTGTCCCCCTTCAAAACATGCCAATGTTTTTTTATAAGTTTTGCTGCATCCTTATATTGGGTGTTGTAATCCAAAATTAAGGTCGGGGCCAACCTGTCACGCTGTTTTTTCACATTTCCCTGTAGCATCGTATTTCTGTCCAGGAGTGGGACTTCTTGAATTTGTTTTTGAATGAACTCGTGGGGATAACCTTTCGCTTTAAATCTATCTCCTATAAATTCTGCTTGAGCTAGAAAATCAACATTGATTGTGCAATTGCGTTTAATCCGAACCAGTTGTCCTTTCGGTATGTTCAACAGCCAAGATTTATAATGGCAACTATTAAGTGATAGATAGCTATTTGAGTCAACACTCTTGAAGTGGGTTTTTGTAACTAGCTTGTTTAGTGATATGGTAATATCCAGGTCCAAAAAGTTGACTGTTTTATCACTAATATGAAAGACTAGATTGATATTTTTATCATTAGTGTTTAGATCTGCACAAAATTTCTCCAGTGATTCTTTGGTGCCCTTCCACACCATCAGCACGTCGTCTGTGTATATTTTGTAAAAGATCAATTCAATGGGGGTGTCCAAATAAATCGCATCCTCCTCCCATTGCCCCATAAAGGCATTGGCGACTGAGGGCGCAAATTTCGCGACCATGGCTTTTCCAGTGCTCTGGTTATAGTAGGACTGGTTGTACCAGAAATAATTTGAATTTAGACAGAATTCTAAGCACTTAATGAGGAACTTCCGTTGCTTACAAATAAGTACGGTATAATTCTTGAGTAACCATTTGGTTGCGCTGCAAGCTTGGTGATGTTGCACGATCGTATACAAAAGACGATACATCCGCAGTAGCAATCCAAGTTTGGCCTTCCACTACAGGAACCTCTTCTAACAATTGTAAAACATGTTTTGTGTCTCTCAAATAAGCTTTGGTCTTTTGAATAGCTGGTTGTAGGAAAAAATCGAGGTACTGACTCATCCTGGCTGTCAGGGAATCAATCCCATTTACGATGGGTCTCCCAGGTGGGTTAACCTTTTCCTGTACTTTTGGAATAGTGTATATTACCGGAATTCTACATGTCTCCGGCAACAAAAACACTGATTCTTTCTTGCTCAAGATGTTTCTTCTCACTCCCAACTGGATAAGTTGTTTCAATTGTTGTTTATACATTGTGGTGGGGTTACTTAGCAATTTAGTATAGGTCTCCACATCTTCAAGTTGTCTTTGGAGTTCTGCGTGGTATTGTTCCTTGGATAGAACCACTACCGCCCCCCTTTGTCCGCCGGTCGAATAACAATGTCTTTGCGCTTTTTCAGTGATTGGATCCCTATTTTTATGTTTATCGGATCCCTCACCTTTTTAACCTTCAAATAGTCAAGATCCTGCAACACTAATTTTTTAAAAACCTCAATATGGGAGTTGTTGCTGACTTGTGGGTTAAACACCGAATTGTTGCGCAATGTGCTATATTGAATGGGATTAGTGGATATGGATGTGGCAGATCCATGTTTGACAGGGTTTCCTAGGAAATATTTTTTAATGTTCATTTTCCTAATATATTTTTGTATGCCTATATAGGTGTCGAATTGATTTAGATTCTTTACAGGTGCATGCTTAAGGCCACCATCCAACACCAATAATTCTTCTGGGGTAAGGGGTTTCCCACTTAAGTTGAAGACTCCCTCCCCTTTTCCAATCTTTTTCTTTTGGGATCTCTTTCCTCCTCGACATCCCCGTTTTCTTTGGGAATTCGGGTTTCCTTTTCGTTTGGAGGTCTTCTTGGAGATCTCACGAATTCCTTGGACTTCCTGGGAGATGGATCTTCCTGAGTCCGTCTCCTTGGGGATGGATAACGATCCTGAGGGTATCTCCTCGAAGAGTATTCCCTCCGATCTCTGTCTAAAAAAGAACTCTGAGTGTCAGACCAATAGTAAGATGTATGGTGGGGATGGTGATATTGATATTGACGCAAAGGTTCAAAATGATTGTATGTTGGAATAGGGCTCCGTTGTGGATAATTGTAATACTGAGGATAGTGGTTAGGTGGAGGAGGGGGATAATAAGCCATGTTATACTGGTCTCGATGATCTGAATTCCGACGTGTCCAGTTGGTTTTCTTAAAAGGTTTCTTAAAAGATTTTTTTGGGCGTGTGTTTTGCGGTGTCTGGTGGCGTTGTGCTTCGCCATCTTTCGATTCTTGACACTCTCTCATAGGTAAAAGAGGTTGGTTTTGCCATCCTAGTGTTTTAATCGATTTGTTTAAGTTCTGATTTCCTGTATCAGTTTCTTTTTCAGGTGTTGAATAAGTGGAGGTAGGAACCGTCACTGTGGTTTTAACTTGCCACTTGAACACCTGATCCGCTTTATAATCTGATGTATCCCGTAGGTATTTTTTTTTTTGAGCTTCAAGATCTTTAGTGGCTAATGTTTTGCTTAATTGGGTGGCTAGTTTTTTGAACTCTGTTGTATCCTTAAAAGGATCCAATGATGGTGGCCAATCACAAATAAAGTGAAAGTAAACACAAATAAAAGTCCAGAAGACTCGTTTGGATTGTTCGATTGCCTATGGATAGAAGCTACTGTATTTGTTGATACACATAGGTTGATTATTATCACTGCACCAATAATCAACTCCTTCTGGACTTTTATTTGTGTTTATTTTCACTTTAGTTGTGATTGGCCACCATCACTGGACTTTGTTCATCTATTCTTCTGGTTGTCATTGCACATGTTTACATTTTCACTTTAGGAGCGCTGCCTGCTCCATTTTTAGTTTAGTTTTTGCGCTCATCACTCTTTATTTACATGAATTTCTTTGTTGTTAGCACATACTAGATTCGAGCTGCATTTAGTTAATGTTTAGTTATTGTTTTATTTTCACTGGTCTGATACGTTGATTTACTGTTGGCTAGCGCTGTAGTTTCTTTTTTTCTCAATACATTTTTATTTAAGTTTTATGGTTTATACACATTGACAGACAATACAGTTTTAACAAGGGTGGCATGAGCGCACCGAGCTCTCTTGCCCTGCCAGACATAAGACTGTAGTGATTTAAAATATTGGACGGGAATGGGGATTGGTAGGGTCCTAAAAAGATAGAGGAGTTAGGGCAGATGAAACATTTTAAACGCCGCTAAGCGTCCTGTCCAAGACAGTTCCTGAGACCTCAAGTTTTGGAGTTCAGTCTGAAGCTTACTACGGAAAGGTGTAGTTTTGGTGGAAGAGTTGGTCGGCAGATTTGGTCAGTTGGATACCCAGATAGGTAATGCTTAGATCAGCCCATGTATACGGGAATTGACACTGTAACAGTAAGTAAGATATGGCATTTAGATTTGTTAACTTTGTAGTAGGACACTTTGCTAAAGCAAGTTAGTGCCTCTTGGACTGCTGGAAGTGATGTGGACGGTTCAGACAGCATAAGTATGACGTCATCAGCAAAGAGGCTGATTTTGTGTTCGCATCCTCCTGTTGTGATACCTGTAATAAGCGGGTTTGATCGGATGGATTGGGCCAAAGTTTCCATTAATAAATTAAAAATTAGAGGGGAAAGGGGGCAGCCCTGTCTATTTTCGTTAGTGATATTAAAAGGAGGCGATAAAGAGTCCGCTGAATACACTTGAGCTAAGGGATTAGAGTAAAGGGCCATAATTGCTATGTGAATCTGTCCAGTAAAACCAAATTTAGAAAGGACCGAGGATAGGAACCCCCAATGTACCCTGTCAAACGCTTTTTCAGTGTCGAGGGACAAGAGTACAGAGGGGGTTCCCGGAAAGAGTCGCCTGATGTATGACATTGATCCCGATTGGTCCTTGTGGATCAGTATGGGAAGGATGTCATTCAATCTGTTAGCTATCAATTTGGCATATAATTTGGCGTCCACATTTTAAGAGAGAGATGGGGCAGTAGTTTTGGGGTAGGGACGGGTCTTTGCCCGGCTTCGGGAGAGTAACTATTACTGCATTT